>JACTAT010000235.1:67590-120000 GCA_014526335.1 Chrysaora quinquecirrha | reverse complement strand
CATAAAAACAAAACAAATTAAATTTTCGGAATAAAAAAATGCATGTTTTGGTATGGTACTTTTGTCTGTGACGTCACGGCATACAGAAAGGATCACCGCGAATCATAAATTTTTATCTTGATTTTTTACTTTCTCTCAAAGATCAAAATTTAATAGACTACAGTAGGCCAACTATAGAAAAGAAAACATGAATTTAATGTCCAAAGAGCTTGGCTAGATTGTATTGGCTAAGTCTTTGCCGATGCTTGGACTCGATTCGAGAGACATTTAGGCCCATTTTTAGGCCAGAAAATGAAATTCAGATAAAAACATCACAACACTTGCTTACCTTCACTTGTTTGTTACTTTTACTGTAAATTTACAGAAACTGCAAACATTTTCATTTCTAAGCTCTAAAAGATTAGTTATAAGAAGCCTGTTGACCAGGAAATATCTTGGTTTCACGCCATAGAAAAGAATTTTGTAAATAATCACGGTGAACCATCATTTCCTCTTCTCTTCTTTCTCTTGTTGTGGGCCTATTCATAAATCCAGCTCTAATCTCACGAATGAAATTGTATCATTTTTCACCTGGAGGCCGCTTCTGGTGATAAATACATTTTGCTATCAAATTTCGCGTTGACGTACAGGGATGGATTAAGAAAATATAAATAAAGGCTGTATTATATTATAGTATGTACACACTTTTTTTATAAGAATATCCTAATTTTTGCCGAGGCTCCAACTTTTCCATTGTTATTCTTTGTCACCCTAGGTAATGTCTGCGCAGTATTGTGGAGGATGTGCAGTAATGTGGAGGATTTTCGCAGTAATGTGGAGGGTGTTCAGTAATGTGGAGGGATATCATCAGTAAGGTGGAGGGATTTTTGCAGTAATGTGGAGGATGTTCAGTAATGTGGAGGGCTATCTTTCAGTAATGTGGAGGGTGCGCAGTAATGTGGAGGGCTATCTTTCAGTAATGTGG
Source organism: Chrysaora quinquecirrha (assembly GCA_014526335.1). Classification (NCBI taxonomy): domain Eukaryota; kingdom Metazoa; phylum Cnidaria; class Scyphozoa; order Semaeostomeae; family Pelagiidae; genus Chrysaora; species Chrysaora quinquecirrha. Next base: position 119,036 of record JACTAT010000235.1, on the reverse strand, counting down.
AGGATATCATCAGTGATGTGGCGGTTGCGGAGTAATGTGGAGGGCTATCTTGAAGTAATGTGGAGGGCTATCATAAGTAACGTGGAGGGCTATCTTTCAGTAACGTGGAGGATGTTCAGTAATGTGGAGGACTATCTTTCCGTAATGTGGTGGCTGCGGAGTATTGTGGAGGGCTATCTTAAAGTAATGTGGAGGGCTATCATCAGTGATGTGGAGGGATATCATCAGTAATGTGGTGGTTGCGGAGTAATGTGGAGGGCTATCTTGAAGTAATGTGGAGGGCTATCATCAGTAACGTGGAGGGCTATCTTTCAGTAACGTGGAGGATGTTCAGTAATGTGGAGGACTATCTTTCCGTAATGTGGTGGCTGCGGAGTATTGTGGAGGGCTATCTTAAAGTAATGTGGAGGGCTATCATCAGTGATGTGGAGGAATATCATCAATAATGTGGTGGTTGCGGAGTAATGTGGAGGGCTATCTTGAAGTAATGTGGAGGGCCCGAGTAATCAAGAAGCACTCTCGTAGCGGTTGCCGAGAATTTTCGTTTTTTAAACGATTCTCATTGACAAGAAATGCAATTCGGAAGCTAAACCGTGCGTTTTTTAGCCATGAGAACCTTCATACTGCTTTAATATTTCATCATATAAGTGTAAGAATCACAGTTTTGGTTCATTTGCGCAAAATGTCTAATACATATATATTAACAAAACATGAATAAAATATATCTAACATATGATATGAATTATCTAATATATGAATATAAATTCGAAGAAGAAAACATTGTTCTTTTTTACAAACGAAGATACAATGAGTTGAGCGATAAACTGATCTGTACATGAATCAGTGGCAATTTATTTTGTCTCTCTTCCTCAGTCTAATAGCAAGTTTATTCACGTAATACTGCTTGTTTGCGTTACTTTGTTCAACCCTTTGCGTGTGGACATCGTGATAGCAGCAGAACGTATTCACATTTGCGAGGGGCAATTCACTCCTTGAAAGTCTCGTACACCTTTGCTGGAATTCCTATTGTTTTCTCGGAAGTCCCTTGAAAGTCCTTTAGTTATAATGGAAGTCTCGTACGCCTTTTTGCAGAGTGAAATGCCCTCGCATCTATTTTGCAAACCCAAAAAACTTTAATTGACGTTATGAACGGAAAAGATAAATATTGCTATTTAGTTTCTGACCTTTCTGTTTGATTAGTGTCAAATGATAACCACAACGACATGAATGAAATATTACGTGAATAAACTTGCTATTAGACTGAGGAAGAGAGACAAAATAAATTGCCACTGATTCATGTACAGATCAGTTTATCGCTCAACTCATTGTATCTTCGTTTGTAAAAAAGAACAATGTTTTCTTCTTCGAATTTATATTCATATATTAGATAATTCATATCATATGTTAGATATATTTTATTCATGTTTTGTTAATATATATGTATTAGACATTTTGCGCAAATGAACCAAAACTGTGATTCTTACACTTATATGATGAAATATTAAAGCAGTATGAAGGTTCTCATGGCTAAAAAACGCACGGTTTAGCTTCCGAATTGCATTTCTTGTCAATGAGAATCGTTTAAAAAACGAAAATTCTCGGCAACCGCTACGAGAGTGCTTCTTGATTACTCGGGCCCTCCACATTACTTCAAGATAGCCCTCCACATTACTCCGCAACCACCACATTATTGATGATATCCCTCCACATCACTGATGATAGCCCTCCACATTACTTTAAGATAGCCCTCCACAATACTCCGCAGCCACCACATTACGGAAAGATAGTCCTCCACATTACTGAACATCCTCCACGTTACTGAAAGATAGCCTCCACGTTACTGATGATAGCCCTCCACATTACTTCAAGATAGCCTTCCACATTACTCCGCAACCACCACATTACTGATGATATCCCTCCACATCACTGATGATAGCCCTCCACATTACTTTAAGATAGCCCTCCACAATACTCCGCAGCCACCACATTACGGAAAGATAGTCCTCCACATTACTGAACATCCTCCACGTTACTGAAAGATAGCCTCCACGTTACTTATGATAGCCCTCCACATTACTTCAAGATAGCCTCCACATTACTCCGCAACCGCCACTGATGATATCCCTCCACATTACTGAACACCCTCCAAATTACTGCGAAAATCCCTCCACATTACTGCACATCCTCCACAATACTGCGCAGACATTACCTAGGGTGATTGTTCTTGCAGTGCTCTACACAGTGCCAAATAAACGGGGACGCTTATCAATTTTTCAAAAATTTCCCCACCCTCCCGACGACCCTCCGTTTTGCCCAGGGAGCATAAAGAATATTTTGCCCTTGGTGCACCCTGATTTTCCCGATTTTCAATCTGAGCGAGATCTTTTCTAATCGTCGAGCATATTCTTGTCATTCTGGTCACCTCCAAATTTGATTTGGGGGGCCCCTATACTCTGCAAGAAAACAGCCTGCTGACTGAAACATCACAAATTCTGTTGCTCCCTGTTCCACAATGAAGGAAACTTCTTTCGATTCTCAGCATTCCAAATTTCAAAAACTTTCAAGGGCCATCAAGTCCCAAAGTACTTGGGCGTTGTGCGTTGGTTTCGGAAACTTTTGCACAACTTTCTGCAGATCAGCTAAATGATATTATAGATAAAATCAGTAACGCTCCCAGAACTGATCCTTGGGGAACATGCTTACATACAGGAGTTGATGTGCCACGACAGACGTTGAGATAAGATGGAACAACCTGAGGCGACACACTACAGTTCAAATCTCTTTCAACTATGGTGTCAAATTCAATGATAAAATGAAGGGTTAGCTTGCAGAAATCGACTAAATTTTGCTCCTATCCAAAGAAGAATTCTCTGACCTTTCTTTTGATAACCGCGCGATACTTTTCGAACGTAGGTGTACATGATATGTCGAATGAAGCACGAAACCCCTTGCTTCTGCTTCAATATGAAATGAATCTTGAACACTTTTGATAAGGGGGGGGGTGGGGTAAAGAAGGCTATTCCTGCCACAGATAGAGTAGTCTATGTCGAGGCTATGACGACAAGGCAAGTATGACGGATGGCGGAAAGCTAATTAACTTAGTGCCACAGCATTTTTTCTCCGTTACCAGCTATCCCAGCACTAGTTTCCTAATAAAGCTTCTTGCGTAGAGCTTAACCTATTTCGTGAAGAAAAATCCACCCAAGGACCAGATATCTTTGGTTATGATGACAACGGATAGATGAATGATATGAACGGTCTGATATAGTTATTTGTGGCAAGTGGCATTGCAAGTTCCAGATATTACAACACAGTGTAAAGGAAAAATGACGATCAGCACAAGCTTGCTCAGCCATTCCAACGATTTCGTCCTACCTAGAGTGAGGCGCAAATAAGGCTTTGAAAACAAGCGATCGATGAATGATATCAACGGTCCGGCTCCGGAAGTTGCGTTGTCGCATTGCAAGTTGCCAGAGATTACAAGAGACATGTTTTATTTTATAGAACACTTGGTTCCTATTTCAAATCCCATTTCCACTTCGTTCGCATTCGCCGATCGCTTGCGAACAGAATACAGCCTTCGTGATCAATTTTAGGCGATAAAAAAAGTAAAATTTTTGCGCAAGCTTTTTACCTTGACTTGCAGCGGAAATCAAAATCGCTTCGCGATCGCTATTTTCTGATGGCTAGCGAACAGCGAATGCGAACGAAGTAGAAATGGGCCTTCAGCCTGCATGTTTCTTATTTTCAAGCCGTTTTCACCGACTTATCACCCAGTACCCTTCTAAAAAAGGTCAAAATATGTTTCTGGGCAAGAGCTTCACGCTGGTGAACTTTGCCGGTGCTTATCTCAAATATTTTCAGCATGGTGCTGATAAAAGTTTTTCTTTTAAAAAAAGACGCGCTGTTAAGGAAAAATATCGGTCAGCATAATCTCAGTCTTTCCAGCGATTTCTTTTACAAATGCTTCATTTCGTAACTTTTCCTACAGTTCAGCGGTTAACCTATCGCTTCGTAGCTACCCGAAAGCAATGAAATAAAATAGGAGATTTAAATAGCATCGTGTCGTCCCAGCTCCAAAACAACGAGTTTTCTCCCGTCGGGACTTCAGAAATCGTTATTCACTCTGCTTCAAAAGATACAGCCTAAGCCATGCTATACGAAGACATCACACAAGAAAAACGACAAATTTCAATTTTTTTCTAATTTAATAAAGCGCGCGCGTGGAAAGGACCATAAAATACAGTGGGTGTAGGGTCTACTAAAAATTACAAAAAATACTTAAAAAACAAAAAATTACCAAATACAAAACATTATATTTTGTTCTGTTTGAAAAACGTGGCTAACATACAGTTACAAAGTAACTTCTTAGACAAAGCAGACTGGACCAACTTCCAATCCAAAGCTAGATTCTTTACCAGATGCATCAGCAACTGCGAAATCCATAATTGGCAGATTGACAATTTTTCTTGCTTCGAATTTGAAGACAGATTTGTCCCATTTGTTGCTTCTAGAAGAGCATCCATCTTCAACCTTTCTTGGTTGGAATTTCAAGGCAGAGTTGGCGTCAAACAACTGACCGTTCATTCCTGAAACAAAAAAAGCTTCATCAGTCTTTGAAAATTCACGCAAGCAAGCAAGCAAGCAAGCAAACAAGCCAGCAGCAACAAGCCAAGCAGCAGCAACAAGCAAGCAAGCAAGCAAGCAAGCCAGCGAGCACTTTTATTCTAATTTGGAGTTGCAGGTTGTGCCCAAAGACGGATGTTCTGGAACCAATACCCTGCTGGTTACTCATTTATGATGGACAGCTGATTTGAATGTAGGCCAATTGCTGCTTCCAAAAAAGAGCGCACCCTTCTTCAGGCCAGTGAACCAAAACTTCAACATAAACCTTACTCATTAAACAAAGGAAACTATGTGGTTTGGTCGTGTCAAAACATATTCATGCGAGAATATATTCATCTAGTGTGTATACTAATTTAATAATTCGTGTTTTAATGATAAAGTTCGTCCTACCTAGAGTGAGGCGCAAATAAGGCTTTGAAAACAAGCGATCGATGAATGATATCAACGGTCCGGCTCCGGAAGTTGCGTTGTCGCATTGCAAGTTGCCAGAGATTACAAGAGACATGTTTTATTTTATAGAACACTTGGTTCCTATTTCAAATCCCATTTCCACTTCGTTCGCATTCGCCGATCGCTTGCGAACAGAATACAGCCTTCGTGATCAATTTTAGGCGATAAAAAAAGTAAAATTTTTGCGCAAGCTTTTTACCTTGACTTGCAGCGGAAATCAAAATCGCTTCGCGATCGCTATTTTCTGATGGCTAGCGAACAGCGAATGCGAACGAAGTAGAAATGGGCCTTCAGCCTGCATGTTTCTTATTTTCAAGCCGTTTTCACCGACTTATCACCCAGTACCCTTCTAAAAAAGGTCAAAATATGTTTCTGGGCAAGAGCTTCACGCTGGTGAACTTTGCCGGTGCTTATCTCAAATATTTTCAGCATGGTGCTGATAAAAGTTTTTCTTTTAAAAAAGATGCGCTGTTAAGGAAAAATATCGGTCAGCATAATCTCAGTCTTTCCAGCGATTTCTTTTACAAATGCTTCATTTCGTAACTTTTCCTACAGTTCAGCGGTTAACCTATCGCTTCGTAGCTACCCGAAAGCAATGAAATAAAATAGGAGATTTAAATAGCATCGTGTCGTCCCAGCTCCAAAACAACGAGTTTTCTCCCGTCGGGACTTCAGAAATGTTATTCACTCTGCTTCAAAAGATACAGCCTAAGCCATGCTATACGAAGACATCACACAAGAAAAACGACAAATTTCAATTTTTTTCTAATTTAATAAAGCGCGCGCGTGGAAAGGACCATAAAATACAGTGGGTGTAGGGTCTACTAAAAATTACAAAAAATACTTAAAAAACAAAAAATTACCAAATACAAAACATTATATTTTGTTCTGTTTGAAAAACGTGGCTAACATACAGTTACAAAGTAACTTCTTAGACAAAGCAGACTGGACCAACTTCCAATCCAAAGCTAGATTCTTTACCAGATGCATCAGCAACTGCGAAATCCATAATTGGCAGATTGACAATTTTTCTTGCTTCGAATTTGAAGACAGATTTGTCCCATTTGTTGCTTCTAGAAGAGCATCCATCTTCAACCTTTCTTGGTTGGAATTTCAAGGCAGAGTTGGCGTCAAACAACTGACCGTTCATTCCTGAAACAAAAAAAGCTTCATCAGTCTTTGAAAATTCACGCAAGCAAGCAAGCAAGCGAGCAAACAAGCCAGCAGCAGACAAGCAAGCAAGCAAGCAAGCAAGCAAGCAAGCAAGCAAGCAAGCAAGCAAGCAAGCAAGCCAGCGAGCACTTTTATTCTAATTTGGAGTTGCAGGTTGTGCCCAAAGACGGATGTTCTGGAACCAATACCCTGCTGGTTACTCATTTATGATGGACAGCTGATTTGAATGTAGGCCAATTGCTGTTTCCAAAAAAGAGCGCACCCTTCTTCAGGCCAGTGAACCAAAACTTCAACATAAACCTTACTCATTAAACAAAGGAAACTATGTGGTTTGGTCGTGTCAAAACATATTCATGCGAGAATATATTCATCTAGTGTGTATACTAATTTAATAATTCGTGTTTTAATGATAAAGCTGTTATATTTTACACGTTTAAGACAGGAAAGACAGGTTTTCAGTCGTATTCAGTCGCATTTCATCGGAATTCGTAGAGTGTCGATGCTTACTCTAACAGCAAAATTTAAAAAAAAAAACAGCAAGCGTGATTCTTCGGAATTTTACGTCTGATTGCATCCTATTTCATCGGGATAAAAAACTCTTCGGGATGAATTGAGACGAATAGCAACGAATTAGGGACGGGTTACAATCAACTTGGACAATATAAGTTCTTTGCATAATCTAGCTGGTTTTCATATGTCCTTATTGATCATAAATCCGGTACACGAAATCCTTAAAAAAACTGATTGTGAATGCTCTTATCGTAATTTTCAATGAAAACCCAAGCACACAAACCTTTAAATTTCATTGCCTTCTTGTGGTTGTTAGCAGAAGCATCGTGCCATGCAACAGAGTTCTTACAATGGTATGTGACAGTCTGGTAAGCAGCCTTGCTTAAGTGGCCCAAGAAAGCCAATTGAGATTCAGCAGCGTTGTAGCTCATCTAGAAAATTAAAGGTAAAGGTAAAGGTCATGGCTTTTATATAGCGCCGTTATCTACCACTGGACATATTCCACAGCGCTTTAAAATGATTACCCCCTTACCTCGGGCCATTGTTTTTTCATTTTCCATTTTTTTTGCTATACTCCCTGGGGAGTATATATCGACTCGCTTGCAGCCATACAGTAGGCGCTACGAGGGTTTTAAGGCCTTCATCAGTAAGGTACCAATTTTACACCTTGGTGCGGTGTCAGAGAGAGCAAGGTTTTTACACCTTGTAAATTTTTGCTCCCTAGCCTGGATTTGAACCACAGACCTTGAGCCCAAATGGCGCAAGTGCAAACCACTACGAAACGCTGCTCTCATATTAAAAAAAAGTTATCCGTACAACTTTTTGCTGCTTTGACAATAATTAGTTTCAGATCCATCTATTGTCCGTTTAGTCCATTAATCAAGATAAAATAAGAGCACCAAGAAAGTCCAGTTGAGCCCTTTTCTATTCTTGCTTCTTGAATGTTTTGAGAGAATATTTTTACACAACTACTGATAATTTCACGAGTCCATAAACTCCATATATTTATGATTCTTTCAATGCAAAATTTTAATAGCTGATTCAAAATAAAATGAAATTTCTGCTTCTAATTATCAGGGTTTTTTAATACCTTATAGAGTTGGTTTTGCAGTTGATATGCCGGGACCAAATTGCAATAAAAACCTATAGGAGTGCTGTTATTGCAAAAATAGAACTCCGTAACATTGCCACTTTGTCTAGGCAACTGTGCAAGCCAGTGAGCGAATCTCATAATGTAGAGCACAGTAAATCAAATGCATTTTCCCTATAAATTCTTTGGAATAAAACAAGGCTAAACCAATATATATCACGACAATGTGGTTTTAACTCAAAAGATACAGTTAATAATTGACGTTGTTAATGATCATACTTACTGTAGCAAGTTCAAGGTCTTCACTGAACCATTTCTGGGCAGTTGTTCTCATTTTCTTTCCCCATGGTGCTTTTGCAACCATCTAAAAAGGTGAAGATAAATACTGTGATAGATACACCATACAAAATACATGTACAAAGTAATTTCCTTCAATAGTTAATAAAAGGAGTGATTTCTCCGCTGCAAGAATATCACAGCTGAAGAGACTTGAATGCTAATGACGGTTGGAGGGAGAAAATCTCGTTTATACACAGCCAAAGGCTTTCTTTCAATCTCCCTTTAATGTTTTGGCTATAACACGCTAGCGAATCTATAATCACTACTGTGGTGGATAATCACTACTGTGGTGGTACTATTTGGGTACTGTGGTGGTAGTTTCTGCGTACTGTGGTGGATAATCACTACTTGTGGTGGGTTATTATGCTTGCAGTGGTGGCAGTTTTAGCGTACTGTGGTGGATAATCACTACTTGTGGAAGGTTATAATGCTTTATGTGGTGAATACGAAATCATAGCAAAACTCTATAGATCAAGCAAGAAAAACCACAAAATCCACCATAGTACGCCAAAACTGCCACCACCGCAAGCATAGTAACCCAGCACAAGTAGAGATTATCCACCACAGTACGCAAATAGTACCACCACAGTAGTGATTATCCACCACAGTAGCGATTATAGATTCGCTAGCGTGTATAAGCAATTATCGTTTCCAGATAAGAGCATGCCCTGGAAAGACTGCTGGCCATTTCACTGAGATCTTCAGATCAATGGAATGGTCTTCCACTCTCAAATGCAGTTAAGATTAGGGTCCCTCAAGCAATTGTGGGAAACTAAATAAAGTATGAATGAAAACCACGTATAAAGACACAGTCGCATGCAAATAGTCATCCGATGCACAGAAATTCGATATCTAACTAAGATTGCTATTTCAGATTGGGTCCCTGAGTGGTACACATGACAGCAAAAGGAACAGCAACAATGTTACGATTGCATATGAATGCATCAGATTGAATTAAATTATTTTTAAATGCGAAGAGTGAGTGGCCAAGCTTCTCAGTCAGTTCTCGTTAGACAGCTGAAGTTAAGCTTGGTCGTGTGAGGTCAGCATCTGGATGGGTGACTTTCCAGATGGATGACTAAACAACTCACTCTGCCGTCCTTCGGAAGGGACGTTAAACTAGGGGTCCCATGCCTGGATGCGGCATGCATAGTAGGCCTAAATTAGCTGGAAAAGCTAGAAATAACAGCCTACTCAAAATAAAGTAACAACAACAACAAGATTTCAGCCATTAATAGGAGCAAATGGTTTCCATTTGTATTTGTGATCTGGTGATGATCCTGCGATCAACGACCGCACGAATCAAGGAACTCATAATCTAAAAGCTACTGAAACATCCCCAAAAAGTAATCTTGTGACAGCTTATGAATGTTCACCCGATGACGTTTCAACTTAAATAAATGGCCATCAATACATACCACTCTTGAAAGTTGGTTGATATGCAAACAGATCACGGCATGTACGAGCTGGGAACTCTTCACTTCCATCAGGCTTTTCTGATCGGTCAATCATAGCTTTGATCTTGTTCATTCTTGCTTGGAATTTACCACCGTACTTATGAAGATCATCAGTGGTTGGCTTGTCCTTCTTTTCACTGGAGTAGTATCTGTAGATCTGGAGGAATGGATTGACTGCAGGTGGAAGTTCTTCCTCTTCACCCTCTCCTTCTCCTTCTCCTTCTGTTGGTCCCTTCCTTGAGCCTTGAGCCAAATGACCTCCAGCCCATGGTGCCTGGATAGCAATGATAATAACAATATTACACAGGCGGTATTCAATAAAACCTGATAAAATATTAAAATCTGTACGCCTGATAGATAAAATACAACCATTCTTGTGCATTTAACCACTAAAGCATGGTCTTCAGCTGACAGCTATCTATAGTATATTAATACTGAATCTTACCTGGAAAGCTGGTCCTGGTTGTCCCTATGGAAAGAGAAATAGCATATAAGAACAATGTAGCAAATGTGTACATTATGCAAATGACTTAATGTAAACGCAAATTCAAAATCAAAACTCCTGAATCAATTTTCAGCAAATATTCAAGGTCTTCTAGGAGTGATATACAAATTACTGGGATTTGAACCTGGACTTCATGATCAGAGAGCCAACAACAATTCTACTCTGAATCAAAGAGGGCAGAGAAATAGTTGATCAACTTTCAAAGTCATACAGCCCGAGGCTCTCTTCCAGTTTGGTCTTGTATTTTTGCTGTGTCGTGCCTTCTCCAGTACAAATACATATACATTTTTTCCCATTCACGAAATATATAATGTTTGCTAGTATTACGGTTTAGGAATACGAGCAACTTTGCTGCTAATATGAATTATAAAGTGACAAAAAATTCCTGTTGTATTCAGTAAAGTTGAGCAAAACTTGGTAAATAAGAAAAATAAGCACTAACAACAAAGAAAAATAAAAGTACTTACTGGAACTCCTGGGGGTCCGGCAGGTCCCTGCAGAAAAAAATTGATACAATTTTAAAACACAAGAAACAAACTTGTAGATGAAAATCGTTGTAGAAAGTAGAAAATTGAGAATTTTATTCATGCAAAAATGAAATGGTGCATATTAATGGAAAGCCAAGATTCAAACTTTGAAAGAAAAAGGATTTAAACAACTTACTGGAACACCATCTTTGCCCTAAAAATAAAGAGATGAAAGAAAATATTAAAGAATCGTCTAAGATAAAAGAAATAGTTAGGAATAGGCACATTTGGCTTCATTCTTAGCCTGCATATATCTTCAACTGATTTTTCAGTTGATAGAGAAAGAGAAACGACTTGAACTAGCCTGTCTACAGACTGGAACTCTTATCAACGAAAGCTTATATTTTGCATGGGACAGAATTAAATCTGTGCGCAGTGAAGTTAACTAAGTCAAGTTAATTTGAACTGAGAAGTGATATACATAAGAGTCGGCAAGATCTTATGACAACTAACTCTGGAATTCTTGAAAACTCCGGAACTCCCAGCTGAAAACTCTGGCCGGTACGATTTGTCACCGATGAAGGGACAGCAGAATTTTGTGTTATAAATCATTACTAAGTCAATCACTCAATAAGATATTATCAATCACTCATCAATCACTAAGATATTACTACTCACTGTGAAAACACTTTCTTCTATCCACATCTTTTCCATTTTTTTCATAAGAAAACTATTTGAATTTTACAACTATTTAGTAACGGTGATTATCTATCAATTTTCAAAATTGGGAAAGCAATTTGAGAGGAGATCATGCAACTATATTGAAAGTAAATTTAAGTAAATTGTAAAGAGCAATTGGGCATGCAATATCATTGCATCAAAATCCCTTACCGGAAATCCTTTAGGTCCCTGAAAAATTGGAAAAAGTAATAGGTTAATTACATAAAAGTAAAATGTTAAAGAAATATTTAAAGAAATAACTAACATCTTTCAACGTTCCAATATAACTTCTAAATGGCATCTCTCAAGCAGGACTTGGTCAATGTTAACATGCACAGAAATTCAATACATTTTTTTTATAAGGAACCTTTGGTCTGAGTTGAGGCTGGAGGTCCTTAATTTTTCAACAAAATGAGGCTGGAAGTTCTTTGTCGTGATATTATTTTGAATACTTATTTTAACAGCAAATTCATTTAAATTCTTTAGGGAACTACGATGAGAACTATGTTGTTATTTGGTTATTTGGTACTGTTTAGTGGTATAAACCGTGTTGTTCTTGAAAAAGTTACTCTTAGTTTCCATTCAAGCCTTGATAGTTCCTCAAAGTTCCTTAATTTTTGGGAATTTTCAGCCTAGATTTCCTTATAGATGTCTTCTTATAAAATGAAAAAAACGAAGTGTATAGGTCTTTTACCCTATCCCTGGAATGTACCCGTTTTTTTTCGCCTGAGCAATTATGTGGAATGAACTGATAAAATGCCTAATTAATGGGTCCCAAAATGATTGTTAGGAACGGGACAGCTAATTGTTGGTTTGGGTTCTTGAGGACATAAAAATTAGGAAAAGTACAGCATCTGACACCCAAAAAGTAATAGTGAAGTATAGCTAAGTTGTTGCTGAGATGTTTGTCCATACCTTTGCTCCACGCTTTCCTTTCTTTCCTGTTGGTCCCTACAAAGCAAAAAGCATTAATTAAAAATTTGCAAGACACGATATAATTCTCAATGAATATGCTGATGTCTTGGTTCAGACACATACAACTCAAAGATCCTTGCTGACCAAATGAAAAAACCCTCAAGAACTTCAAGTCTAAGAGTCTTTACGTTTGTGCTTGTTTAAGTGTTCAAGATTCTATTAGTTGTTTAGGGATATAAGTAAAAAAAATATAAGCTTGCTTTTTAAACCTAACGATGGGTGAAGCTATTGTAACCTCTATTGAGGATGCATTCGTACAAATATTTAATTCACTCTTTGGAATCTCGTACACCCTCAACTTAATCTCAATTGTTTTGTTAGGAATCGTGTAAGAATTCTTGTTTCAATAGGAATCTCGTACGCTTTTTCGAGAGATGAAACGTTAAGCCCCTGTTAACTAGCAAGCAAGCAATATTCATTTGTTAAAGGTAGGTCAGGCTTCTGGCAGCGAAACAGCAGATTAGGACCTGCAACTTGTGCCCTCAGACTGACAAAAACTATCTTAGGTATCCATCTTATCGACCTAAATAGGATAAACAGCTGAGTTGGTTGTGTGATTGTGGTTGATTCATGATTCTATCAATAGCAGAGTTCAGTGAGAACATGCATGAATTCAGTCAGAAACTTAGGAACTAAACCCCTGAGCTAAATAATGGAATGACGAGAGCAGGAATTATCTATGTTTCCAGAACAATTCTAGTAGTACAACTTCTAGACATAACTACTCACCATTGGTCCGCTGATTCCTGGTTGTCCTGGTGGGCCTGAGTCTCCATCTGGTCCCTGTTTGATAACGAGACAAACTTAGCAATGCCAAATAAAAAGAACACATAAAAGAAGAATCTTAGGGAAACTCAGTACAGTCTTTGAACAGTACGAAGTTTCGAAATTGCAGGAAACAGCATAAAAATTTTTTGGAAATACTTAAAAGCTTTTTTCGTCTTACACTCATCAGAGTATAAACGTGACAAACAGATCAAAACAGTTGAAAAAGCGGAAATTATACCCAGATGCGGATAGAAAAGTACAAATCAGAAAGCAGCACCGAGTTAGCATTGTGTTTTAAGAACCAATCAGCTTGCGGGATACAGCGGATAGACCAACAGGATTAATTGCAGAGTTCACGTGGGAAAAGGAAAACTTTCCGTCTCCACAGAACCGGCCTTTTCGTTTTGATGTGGGCAGATTCCAAAACTCCTAAATGAATCAAAGATCGTGCCTTGACAATGATTTTAAAACAATCCTTGATGTAATTTTCTGCACAGTTTTGGTTTTCAAGAAAGATTTCTGCTGTTTCTTGCAATTCGGAACTAAGCATGCTTGTCCACACTGTTACTTGTGTTGCAAGGAGAATAAAGATAGGAGAAAATTCCATTTTAAGATCTTTAGAACGACTGCATAGAAGTAAAAAATAAGATAAAAGAGCAATTAAGTACTCACAGTTCCACCCTTCTCTCCTGGCTTTCCTTTGTATCCAGAGATTCCACGAGAGCCCTGTTTAAAATAGAAATTTATATCAAAATGGAGATAACTAAGGTCAACATTTATAAACTGAACCGTACGTTAAACCTGAACTCATTTTAAAAAGACTCACTTAAAATGTTGACACATTAAAGCAAGGAAGCATTTGATAGTTAGGGTACTGTATGTGTTGACAAAAAAAGACAACTGATTTATCAAGCAATCAAGCAGATCATGTATCAAATTGAAGATAAAAACCTGAATTGATCTGGAAAGCAATAATGGCAGAAGTACTTGATAAGCTGTTGTCAATCTCAAGGAAGCACATGATTGCGCTCAGTAGAGAAGTCACGGGAGAAAAGTCTTTGAACAACCCTGACTCAAATAAAATGATGACGATTGTGATGAAGATGATGACGAGATGTTTATTACATCAAATTTCCAAGCGTTACTGTCAATTATTCAAAAAATACAGTAAGCCTGTTTAAGCACACAATGTGAGAAGCAAAATATGTCGCAATAAGTTGAAGGAGCTTGGTACTAATAATTTCCCGCGTCTTGATATTCGACGTTCTTGCGACAACGTCATCGGCTCTTTTCACGTTATTAGAACGCTAAAGTTTTTTATTTGTCATTTAAGCTAAATATGTATTTTGTCACTACCACAAATCACTCGGCAACAAAACTGACTAACTGGATTGCTTTGACTTCACCTTTGTTAATTACCCTTAAAATTGTAGCGGGCAGGTATAGGCCCCGAAACCCTTGAAACGATTTTAAAAAAATTGTGGCACGTTCTTAATACTTGTTTCTGTCTTGTAGCTAAAGCAGCATATTTTGGATTATTGTCACCAACCCAACGTCAGCAAAACCACAGGCTAAGAAACTACCTTTGATCCTCTGAGTCCCTTGTTTCCTTTGAAGCCCATAAATCCAATATCTCCCTAAAATGACAAATAATAAAAATAATCTTTAATCAAGAGCTGCAAGAATACAGGATCAAACAATTCAGCAAGCTAGTATCTAGCTAAGTCTTTCTAGTAATTGATGTTTATGCTTTTGATCATATTGGCTTTGCACCAGTTTTTGCGTAATTAGTAAAATCTTTTAACCATACCTTTACTCCTGTAGAGCCATCAGCACCACGGTCACCTGGATCACCAATAGGTCCCTGAAATAATTTCATCCAGTCATAAAAAGTTTCTTTACAATTCAATACAAACAAGAGTATCTAAGGGTTCTCCTTTGTCAAGGAATTCATTCTGTTGCAAACAGCTATTGATACATTTGAACTAGAATATTAAAAGTCTTAAGTTGCATAAAACATCCGTAGCCTATTGAGGAAAATGTGTAAACACCTCGGAACAAACTAAAAAGCCTAGTTTGTCTGATGCCTATCAGAGTATGAACGTCAGAATTGGAATTAAACAATTGCCTAAGGCGTAGAATAAACGCAGATGAAATGCAGTAACCAAAAAACTAAGTCAGATTTGAATTGCGTTTTGAACGCCAATCGTGTATGGAGTATAGTGGAATGACCAATACCATCATGTATGGAGTATAGTGGAATGACCAATACCATGAGTTGAAGAGTTCAAATGAGAAAACAACTCTTTCTGTCTACGGTAAATTGGCTTCATGGTTTCATGTGGACAGTCCAAGATGTGTCTACTTTGCTTTGCAATACTAAGGCATTAATGTTACTAAAATATCAATGTAACTGATATATTTTGTATTTGTTCTGCTGTGAAAACACGAGGAACACTCTTCAGAAAATACTGAAAATCACCAAGAAAAGCTTACTAGAAATGGTAGATGGTTCAGTCACCTAGCACAATCACTTCCTATGAATCGTTTCAAATTTTGATCACGCAGGAAAAGGCAATGGATCCTGTTACTTAGCCTTAGGATGAGATTTAACTTAAAGACAGTAACTTTGGAAGAGGTGTAAGGGACCGTCTCCAATTATTCGTTTCATTTTAGTACGAATTGGTACGAATTGATTCGTTTCTTTTGCGTTCCATGAAACGATTTAATTCGTTTTCTGCAAAAAATTGAAACGAATTTGGTACCAATTTGGTACGAATTTTTGGTACGATTAGGAATGAATTTGGTACGAATTGGGATGAATTTTGAGTGAATTGGGACGAAATAATTTGTAACATCCCTGTAAAAATTCGTACCAAATTCATATAATTGTACGAATTTTCGAAACGAATTTGGAACGAATATTT
Organism: Chrysaora quinquecirrha; assembly: GCA_014526335.1. Classification (NCBI taxonomy): domain Eukaryota; kingdom Metazoa; phylum Cnidaria; class Scyphozoa; order Semaeostomeae; family Pelagiidae; genus Chrysaora; species Chrysaora quinquecirrha. Next base: position 103,029 of record JACTAT010000235.1, on the reverse strand, counting down.
GGAGACGGTCCCTAAAGTTGAGAATTGCTTCAAGTCTTGATATGTCTCCTTTTTTCCCACTATTCAAAAAGGGTGTGCTTTTTAGCTGAAACTAATTGCTTATAAACAAAAAAATGTTTCTTGCCTCATAGCCTCTTGGTCCCTTGGCTCCTTTGCTTCCGGGCTCTCCTGATTCACCCTGAAAAATACAAAGATAATGATATTCTAACAGAAGCAACAATGGAAACATGTTATCACAAGAGCATATACATATATAAGAAGATGTCCTATAGCATGATTTTCACCACCAAACAAGGTGGTCAAATGCACCACACCTGTCCCAAACAGAAATGATAAGATTGTACGTTCAATGAAACGTTTGGTACTTCTGGCTTTAGCCTGAGAGCCCTTTTCATTGAAATTTTCTACTTTTTTTCTAGTTCACGAATAATACAAGTGATTTTAACGATAAAGGGCATGTTTGCTCCTAAGAGCAGCATGAAAGCATTAAAACAAAAAGCTAAAATTTAGTTCCTCAACAAGGCTTTGTGTGCTTTAACAATCCTCTATCAAATTTGCTTGGACATAGGGTAACAACATACTGTTGTATTCTTTGACTGGAAAAATTCTATTATTCTGAGAGTTAAAAATTTTAAATACCTGTTCTCCCATTGGTCCAACATCTCCTTGGGCTCCTGGGGGTCCATCGGCACCTGCCTTTCCTGGTTGTCCCTTGCTGCCTGCTGGTCCATCAGGTCCTTGGGCACCTTTGTCTCCTCTTGCGCCAGGTTGTCCTGGATTTCCGTTTCTTCCTGCACCTCCCTAGAAGCACCAAATAAAACATACTTCATAAATCCAGAATTTTTCATTGTAAGATTGAATTGATCGGCCAATAGGTAATAAATGAGTTCAATGGTTCAAATTTTTTCCTCAACTTACGTCTCTTCCTGGCTTTCCACGTGGGCCTGAGTCTCCCTTTGGTCCAACTGGTCCCTAAAGATTGAAATTAAGAATAAATTAAGCCTTCAAGATAAAATTGCCAGTGGTTCCTAAAATGCATTAATGCCTCATAATCTAGACAGATCAGACACAATAAGTTAGCCTACAATTATCAAACATACTGAGTTGGAATTCTGCTAATCATCATCATCATCATTGACGCACTACGTCTCTCAATGAAATATGGCACATCCTACGACCTGGCTGTTCCAGGGTTTCCTGTCATTGGCTAGTTCCGCTATTAACTTGATGTTGTGTTTCTCTGTTTCTAAATCCTTCTGTATTTATTATATTTTTTACATCATTTTATACTTGTTTCAGCCATGTTTGTTGGTTGGTCGGTTGAAGGTTAAGGTGAATTGGTGTATTTAGCGCCAGTCGCTAGGATCTCAGTAGTAGGTTAACTAATGGAGACCTCGGTTTCCTCCAGGTCATTTCACTTTGGGACTAGCTTACATAAAATAAATCTATATATATAAAACAGAACTGTTTGTATGTATGTATGTATGTATGTATGTATGTATGTATATATGTTCGCTTATAACTCAAGAACCACTCCACGGACTGAAAAACAAAAGGTATCTTTGTAATCGGCATTTTCCGGAGAGTGTCCTCGGCGAAAAAATTTTTCAAAAACGTTATGAATTAAAAGAATTCAATAATAGGTAAATAGGTAGTAGAATGGAAATAAAAGCGACGGGATTCCGATTTCTTGAAGCCATGTTGACGTCAAATTAATCAACATGATGCTTATTAGTTGTACGATTCGGCTAGACAATAGTCGATTGATACTAGAATCATTAATCCGTCAAATTAAACATGTGAATGAATTGTATCTCAGAAAAGTCTCTAAAAATTTCAACCCGGCATCGGCGGGTACCAGGGCTAGGATCCTAACGAATATTTTCTACAAATGTTTCAAAAGCCGAAAAACACTTGATGAAAACGAAAGATATCTGAAATGTCGACTGTATAAAGATTTTTTTATAATGCTGAAGTATGCTTCGCTATCCTTTTACAGAAGTTATACGATTCTAAAGACAACAATATAATTGATATTTTGTTAAGAAAGTGTCAAGATACAGTAGTATGAATACTGAAATTCAGAGATTGCTCAGAAAGTTCAGTAGTAGAGTCAGTCCTAACTTTATTATTTAAAATGGTGTAGAGCAACCAAGCTGCAGAAAAAAAGGGCTTTTGGTACCCAGGCTGCAACCTCGTATGTGCAAACGCTGCAGGGTTCTCTACACATCGTCGACTCTACAAATGTACAACAGCCAGTAAATCCCGTCAGTCGTGGCCCAATACGACGAAAACCAAGCTTTCTGGCAACACTCCTACTAAAGTGATTGTTTGGCAATACTCTTACTAAAGTGATTGTTCGGTGATATTAGAGTACAAAACCACCATTTCTGTTTCGTAGTACAATGATTAACAAGTTTTCAACAATAAAAGTCTTCTAGACTGAATTATAGTAAGTAAATTAAAAGATGATACATACACGTCGTCCATCTTTTCCGTCGTTACCATCAATTCCGTTGGCACCATCAAGTCCCTAAAAAACAAGGAAAAATTTTGATCAAAAATTGCTCACTGAGATTACGCTTAACAAACACATAACAAAAATTACAAATGAAACAGAAAAAGATTGCAGACATACAGGTCGTCCTGGTGATCCAGATTTTCCTTCGTTTCCTTGGATACCTTTGTCTCCTTTAGGTCCTTGACGTCCATCTGGGCCAGCTGGTCCTGCAGCGCCAATAGCTCCCTGTAATCAATCAATCAATCAACAGCTTAAAACAAATTTCCAAAAAACCGAATGTTATATAAATAAAGGAAAACACAGTAACAATTTCAGTAACTAGACATATTACCTAAGTCCAAGTTATCGTTCATCAGACTGAGACTACACCAAACTGAGGTTGCTTAAGCTTGAGCGTCCAAATGATTCATTTCAATAGCGATAACTACGACTCAGGTAATAATAGCCAGTAAATACAAACTGGCAATATTATAAAAGTTGCATGGAAAACTTGCATTCTCGTTGCAAAATATCAAGCAATACATGAAACTCTTATAACAATTCTAAAGGCCATATAAAACTTTTTCCGATGTCAGCACTGGAAAATAACACCGATGCTGTCAACACAAAACCAAGCTTGCGAGACTTATAGCTAATATTTTCGGTATTATAATTATACTGTCGAAAAGAAACAGTAAAAATAAGCTTGTTCGCTTCCTAACATGACAAAACGGAAAAAGTGTGGCTAATGTATTGACAAACAATCTACTGTAAGTTCATACTCGTTCGTGTAGGTCCTGTAGATCTTACTTAGTTGGATTATTCCATTTTGAAGTTGACTAACATAAAGGAAAGCAATAGAAGACAATACTAAGTATGTAAAGGTGATTAAATTGTAGCTAATTTAATGCAAAGTTACCATTGCTCCTTCAGGGCCTGGTGGTCCTGGTCTTCCTGGGTTTCCTGCACCTCCCTGAAATAAATCAAAGTATTTGCATTATCAGCAGATACCAAATACAGTTAATTTTCTACCTAATACCAAAAGGCCGTAATACTAAATCTCTTGCTGTCTAGACAAGGACGGTTGAATATCGGCAGCATAATATAAGGAAACATGACGAAAATAAGTGGAAAGATTTAACATATGAACCCTAAAAGTTCTAGTAAAGATACCCCAGGGTGTTCAATAGAGATGGAATAGGCTTAACTACTATACATTAATAAGTCAGCTTACATAAGAGGAGCATGTCTGTTAGGATTTATTAGTAAGATCTGAGCCCTGTTAACACCTCTGATGGTGGGTTACTTAAACCAGGGTCGAGCCTGGGTTAGACGCGTTTACACTACAAAATTTTTACCCGGGTCGAAACTTAGTTAGAATTTCGTAGTGTAAACAGGGATCTACAGACATTTGTCTAACAAGGAGGAACAAGAAAAAAATAAGCTTCAAGTAGGGACTCTTGTGGAGGAAACACACAATTTGGTGGCTACTGCAAAAAACTGTGGTAAAACCAACCAAAGAGCAGTATTTTTAATGCAAGATTTTGAACGGGCATTGCAAATTTCTCTAACTCGGAAAACCCCTTGAGCAGCAGTGAACCAGTCACTGGGCAGTGACTAATCTGAAATGAGGAGTCTTTCACGCTTAGCATTAACAACTGCATTTGAATTTTGACCAGGCTTTGCTTTTGAGTTTATCATTTGATGTTTAAAATAGAAGAATTCTCACCTGGATACCAGTGAGACCTCTGGATCCCTTTTCTCCTGGATTACCAATGTTGCCCTGAAAGACAATTTGATAGCGAGTTAAAATTTGAGTGGCATTGACTAACAGTAGAATAACTAGAATAGGAAGCAGTATAAATAACTGCAAAGAGAACAGAGAACAGTAAGACAGAATAAGGTCAACTACAGTGTATACTTTATACAAGTACACACTTTCTTTATAAGAATATCTTGAATTTTTGCAGAACCTCGATTATTCTTAAGATTTCTTGATTTTTAGCCTGAAAATATTCTTAAATTATTCTTAATTTACGATGTTACCAGTCGGCCTGAAAATAAGTCAAATCTTTGAAATTTTGTGATTACAATTTTGTGATAAAAAACCTAATCTAGAAGTATTATTTCAACTCTGCCAATCTCATTAACCAACGTAGTCCAATGTGTATTGGAGAACATATACAGCACGACAATCAAATTTTGTGTCTTGTGAATATTAAAAAACGCAGAGAAATAAAAAAAATTGTCTTCATACGTTCGAGCCTAGCATTCTTCTTAAAATAATTCTTAAATTTCAGCGATTTTGAGCCTCAATATTCTTATAGACTTTATTCTTATAAATAAAAGTGTGTAATTAGATATTCATAAAGAAGAAAAAAGACAGCATTATCAAAGCAAAGATGAGAAAAATGATTAAAAATCTAACTTACAGCTTTTCCTCTTTCTCCAGATCTTCCTTGAGCTCCACGTGGTCCTTGGTCTCCCTATTCAAGTTAAATTCAATTTCATAAATGATCAATAGCTTACAGATTTGAAATTTGAAATCTAACAAAATAAGCTACTTTAAGAGCAGATATCCTTTAGGCAGTCTAAGCTGAACATTGGGAAACAATAAAAGCAGTGAGAGTATTCATATTGCAATGCTTGCCTTTTGTCCCTTGTAGCCAATATCACCGAGGCTTCCTTTAGGTCCTGACTTGCCCTGGAAATATCAAGGATATAAAATTATTAAAAACAATATCAAATAAGATATAAAATAGTGGATAAGATCTGCAAGCAGTTTCAAATTTTCAAAATGAGTGAAAATGCAGTTTGCATTGGTTTCAGTGTTTGTTACTCTGATGATGGCCTCTGTAATGTTCACGCCAAAAATACAGCGTGAACTAAGTTATGAAACGTGTCTGTTTTTCAATATAATTAAGTTTTTGGTTTTATTGTTTGGGATTAGCCTGCATGCTCTGCTCGAACTAATATATTTAAACAGTAAGAATTGGAATGAGGTAAATGTTCCATGAAATGCTAGACGCTAAGAAATGAGATTTTAGATGTTCAGAAATGCTAGTCTGTATACGTTTGCGTTAAAGGGGTTGAAGTTTGTTCTACATCAGTTTCTTGGTGGTGGATACTAAACTTTAGCTCAGATGTAATGCAGAGACTGACACTTGTCAATGTGCGAAACATTGGTACAAAACGTCAAAAAATGTTTCAGTCCTTTTCTGGTGTTTTACACTTTGAAGAATATCACACAAAAGTCTTTAATGTCTTTATAACATGTTTCAACTATTCGAAAGAAATGCTAAGAGACATTCAAAGGTTTTATAAAGCAATGATAAAATGCAGTTTATACTTACGGGTGGTCCTCTTGATCCATGTTCTCCTGGAAGTCCTGGGTCTCCGGGAGCTCCCTAGAAAAGTTAGTTTTCTCATAAATCAACACAACAAATCAGTGCCAAAAATACAAAGAATGGTATTAGTACAATTAAAAACTTCGAAATAACTCGAACAGACAAAATAATTTGCAGCTCTCTGATTTACACTATGCTTAAAAAATATCCTTCTAGTGTTCGTGATCCAATTACAAATACAGCAATAGCAACACAGCTTTGAATTTATTCAATTTCTAGACAGCCAGGTTTCTATCAAGCTAGATGCAACAGTAAAGAACTCAACCTCACTCATCGACAGGAAGATATTCAAATTTAACACAGGCAAAAACTCAAGGTACAAAAATACTATACTGAGACTTAACTGAGAAAAGGAGGAGAAGCAAATTGACACAAAAACTGTGATGATAACTATGACAAAAATTAATGCTCTTAACAACAAAACAATGAACAGTACACCTGATAGACAAATTCTTTGTTTAAGCAACAAGCTCTACAAAAACTGCCCCACTCAATACAATAACAATATCCTTAAATAGGAGACACTCTTAGACAAAGAAACATGTTCAGTGTCCTGCAGGGAACTCAGGAATTATGTAACCACTACCTCAAACAAGTAGGCAAGAACCAATGAAATAATTCTACTACTAATAACATGAATCAATGAAACACAAGAACCATCTTTGCCACAGTTAATACAATGAATGCATTATCATAGATATTTGTACCTGGGGTCCTTGGATTCCTGGGCCTCCATCTGGTCCTGGTTTTCCTACTTCACCCTGAAATTAGAGACAACCTTACTGAAAACAAACAAGCTAACCATAATAACAATAAAACCAAAATATTAAAGAAGAAGTTGCGATTCTTGGAAGCAAAAATAAGGATATTCATTAGCTTTAAACTTACACTGCGGCCAGGTGGTCCTGGAAGGCCTGCTGGTCCATGACGTCCACGGTTTCCCTAAAAAAGAACTCAGACTATTATATTGAAAACGCATTGGTAGAAACAGGATAAGCTAAAGTTATATATAAAAATTTAAAGAAATGAACTCGATGCAGGATTTCTATCAAATGCTTACCCTTGGTCCATCTCTACCATCTCTGCCTCTGTCTCCACGTTGTCCTGGATCTCCCTATAAGAAAAATATAAAATGTGAGAATTTCATCATTTTCAGAATACGTCCAGAAAAGCAGAAATAGTGACAATGGATGCGACAGAGCAAGGTGACTCATGATTGACATCAAACATAGCTTTGTGAAAGAGAAAGTTTATTAATTTCAGCTATTACGCCAGGCTTGTGTGGACATTGCGCACAGTCAGAACTTTGATTTTCTGCAATAAAGTTATCGCTATTAAACTGTCATCATAAGTGCTCTGGAAACTAGCTGGCAATTTGTTTCTTTTTGACGGCAACAAGTCAGCAGATTGTTTCAGAACTTAAGGCATGTTCTACTTCTGTGATTATAGTTGACAACTGATTCCCGTCAGCCGCGGTCGACATGATCGCAATCAACTGTACCTTATAACGTCTGACTAGTTGTCGAGATGTTGACAGCAGTTACAACCAGTTGCTGGCTTAAATAGAATGATGATTGTTTGTTGTCTTCATCAGATCATGATATTAAGTGACGTTTTGTATATCATTAGCTTAGCGTGACTTTACAACAGAACATGTTTTTACTTCATAATTAAACATTAGATACCTTTCTTCATAACAGTGCATAAGTTACTTTAATGTTGCGGAAACATTAACAACTGTAACGACAATTTCACACAACCTTCAAAATTCAAATTCTACTTACAGCGTCTCCATTTTCACCGTCGCGTCCGGCTGGTCCTCTTGCACCAATTTGTCCCTGAAAAAATATAAACAAACGGTAAGGAAATAAGCTTGAATGCGGATGCTCAAAATACGGTGCATATGATGCTTTTTCTTCAGTATTTGCCCATTTTCTATGATTATTTATTTCTGTGGATGGTCGTATTGTAGACAATATTTTCGATTAATTTTCAAAATTAATGCATTATTTTTGTGCCTATTTACAGAAAACGAAGAGCTTATTGAGAAATCAGTGTGAAAAAGATTTTTATGATGCTAAAGCTTTGCTTTCATCCCATTTCCATTCCTTTTTGTTCTATTATTAGCTTAAAGATCATGATTATCATTCTTTACGGCTGCAATTAACAAAATTCCAATTCGATAAATAAGAAGAAAAATTATTTAAATTAAGAAGACTTGCCATGGGTCCTTGTGGTCCGGCGTCACCTCGTGGTCCAACATCTCCGCTGGTACCCTGAAATAGATTCCAAAGGTGTTAGAGCTGCTGAAAACAGAGATTGTATAGCTTTGCCAGAAAAATTATGACTGATTAAATCTGGTTGACTAATAATAAGTACAGATTAAAAACTGGATTATGCATTTGTACCTTGGGGCCAGCTCGTCCACGGCTTCCTTTCCTGCCAGAGGCTCCTTGTGGTCCCTAGAAGAGACAGATTTAGATAGATATCAAAACACTTCAATAGCAATGAATATGAATATGCAAACACCATGGGAAATTAAAAAGAAAAAGGAATGTTGTAACATATTTCAAAAAAGAAACAAATGTCATTCTCTTTATTAAATAGATCACTAACTGTATTCTGCTATTGCTATGATCTTATAGAAAATAATGTATGTAAGCAAAGGAGAGAAAATAAAACAACAAAAAACACCGATATCCATATTCTTCCGTGCTTTCTTTCCTAGATGTTAAATTACCCTTTATAACACGAGTTGGTGTGCTTATTTCGTAGAAAAAGATGATTGAAAGGGTACACACGACAATTGCTATGCTACTTAAAATTTTTGGCAAACGGAAAATTTGATCCAGCTACTAACAAATATTTGACAAAACAAAGCTGACAAAAAAAACCCTGAAAACCAGTACACATGGGTATATATATTCGTTCAAAAAAGGCCAGTTGTTTCAATTATTGGTAAAGAGATTTTTTAAATGATTTGAAAAACTTACAGTTTGTCCGACAGCTCCTCTTTCTCCTCTGAAGCCACGTTCACCCTAGAAAGAAAGAAAAAATTTCATGAACAAGATTAAACATTTATAATAACTATTAACAAATATTCCTGGCTAAATAAAGAACAGTATAGGCATCAAAGCAGAATAAATTTTACTTGATTAGTGATTTTTAAAAATACTCACAACTGGTCCCATGGATCCATCGTTGCCAGGTTGTCCAGCAGCACCCTAAAGCAATACAAATAATTTATCAACTGTTGTATATACAATAAACATGAGAAATAATACACAATTTGTTCTTATGATTATCGTTTTACAGAAAACAAAACAACTATAAGTGTTTCTTGAAAGACTGAAGCCTTGCGTAAGTGTTGCCACGCTACTTTGCTTAACGTCTGTAGCAAACAACCATTAGATATTGTGTTGCTTGAAAGCGTGAAGCCTGTGTGAAATATTGCCAAAATTACAGGCATTTTTGCATTATGGTAGACAATTTACAAATAGTTAAAACGAAGTTTAGTCCTTACCCTTTGTCCATTCTTTCCTTGACGACCTTGAGGTCCAGAGGATCCAGGTTTTCCCTAAGAAAACAGATTAATTTGTTAAGGACCTTCACAATTTTCAATTTCACACAGAGTTTTTCTGATAATAACAAAATCAATCAGAACATATATTAGCAGAAGACTTAAGTAGTGATTTCTCTTGAAAATGATAAATTAAAATAAAACATTAAATAGTATCTAATGTTTTGGCGTTAATAAATTCTTGCCATCTATCTAGTGAAAGGATGTTGAAATAAAGGGGGCAATAAGTTCAAGTGTCTCATTCAAATATAAGAAAATATATTAAAGGCTTTAATACATCATGACTTTTATGTTGTTTTATTCTTTTGTAGAGTAATAAATCTTTAAGGCGCTATTTGAAGCCCCTCAAGCCCTGGGGTATTAAAATAGAAGGAATGTTAAACAGGGGGACATTAATTTCAGCCGGTTAAAAAAGGAGAGGATCTTAATAACAGGCATTACAAAGAGTAGGGACATTAGTACAGTAAGTTTTGATACATGATTGCTCAGTATATAAACAATTAAGTTAATGATACCATTGGTCCTGGGTTTCCACGTCTTCCCTGCTCTCCTTGTTCTCCTCTTGGTCCCTGAAAAGTTAAAAAACATGTTTGAAAATATGGCAAAGGAAAAAGTTTCCAGTACATACAGCAGTATACATACATTTTATTTCTCCAAAATTCCTGGTATATAAGGCATTTAACGAAATATTTTTACTTGTAGACACGGTTCAACAATCTTCATTTACAAACAATGTTCATTTATATCAATTTTTTAATGTTCAACTACGTAACAGACCATTACACATAAGATTACATGCTTTTTATTATGAACATAGTTATTGAAATATTGATATATCACAGTCAGGCAACAAGCTCTATCATGCCAAATAACTCTGTTCATTGAAATTATAGCAATAGACTTAGACTATTGAGCGGTCTTACCAAAATTACGATATTTTAATAAATACTCTGATGCAAAGATTTAACATGCACTTACCTTCTTTCCAGCAGGTCCGGTCTTTCCAGGGGGTCCTGTTGGACCACGGTCTCCCTAAAAGTAATTGATGCTTTTAACAACACTTCCTAGCACAACAGTTTATTTAAGCATACTTTCATTCCCTTTCCTTTTATAGTCTATGAATACTTGTAGTTTCGATTTATAGTACAGTTAGAAAGGTGGATATTTCATTACAACAACTATCTCTGACTTTTTCTCACTGCACATTGACTAAAATATCTGGAACAACATAAAGAAAAAAGATTGCTTGATAAGCATAATTTGATGGCAATGCTTTTGAAAAACATTTCTTCCAGGAATAAGCAAGAAGTATTTGACAAGCAATCTTTTGCAATTTGACAAAATGATCAAACACTTTACTTGACAAGCAAATTTTCAAATGTTTGACAAAGAATATTTGATCGTTTGACCACAACCAAAGAGAAGGTCATCCATGATGGGCGATCATTGTTTAAAGTTGAAAATTCACGCTCCCATAAATCGTAAGCATCATACAGCAAGGATCATTCAATCGCTGAAGTTCTGCCATGTACAAGACTCAGGCTTCTATATATCTAACAGACAAAGAATATCAACAATATGTAATGTTTTCTCACAGCCTCTCCTGATTCTCCATCGAAACCTGGCTCTCCATCTCTTCCAGCAAATCCAGCATCTCCCTTTGCTCCAGGTGCTCCAGGCTCTCCAGCGATACCAGGAATTCCCTTAAATAAAACAAAAGATGCAAGTTAGAAGTTTGCTGCATTTCGGATATAAATTAAAATTTTTACTCGATGCACTTGTACAGTATGAAGTCTTTTTAGTTCCTATACAGTTGTAAGCTTATGCTAGAATATCGATATACATCTCAGTATCTTAAAGGTAATATGTCCTTTCAGTGATTAGCTCTAATTTTAATGACCACTGAAATACCATTGGTAATATAACTTTTGTTCAAAAAATTGAAACAGAAAGAGATCTGCACAGAATGAATCTTACGTATCTCGGTAATTTAAAAAAGATCAAGAGCAGCCTCACTTTTTCAAAGAGAATAAAGAAAAAATTGCTGCACATGAAAGGCTGATAATTGTTGTCCTTTATTATAGCCTAACACAACAATAATAGAGACATTTTGCCCTCAATATCTTAAGTTAGCCTATGATGAAATCGATGCTTAACATTCTTTTAAGCATTGTCAAACATTCTTCAAACCAACTTTTTTGCTTTCAACAATAAAAAGATGAAAAGATATATTTATATAACTCAGAAATAAAATTTGCTTACAGGTTGTCCAGGGGCTCCAGTTTCTCCATCTTTACCAGGGTAGCCCTAGAAGTGACAAAATGGAATATTTATTGAGTTTTGTTGACATTCTTTATAACAAGCAAAAACAGTGCAAAGGAAATATCTTGAAAATATTTAGTACATCTTCTTCTAACGATAAGAATTCTATAAATTGTTTACTTACAGTTGCACCATCTTTTCCTTCTAGACCAGGTGGGCCAGACAATCCAGGTGGTCCCTAAAACAAGGAAAACAATGTTATGGTCAGAATAAAAATGGAACAAACAGCTTCTACCTGAACGTTTCAAGTTTCAGCTTGTTTTCTACATTTCTTTTTATTTCAAACATTCACACGACCAAAATTTACAATACTTTCATGTCGAAATCAGAAACACTAAGAGCTGCTTTGTTCAAGGTTTTTAAAACAAGATGATGTACTGGGCATATTTCTGGTAACCTCCTTGCTTTTGGTGGACCTTCCAAATTCTGAGAACGTAAGAGATAATAGGACAAAGTTCCCTGTACCAAAAAACACAGCTGCTAAAAACCTAAAAACGGTAGACTGATCAGAACAAATTTGTTCTAAGTCATTCATTTTAAAGCCTGAATGAGATTCTGTGCAATGTCTGCAAAACCTTCCAGCTTTGGGGACAAGGTTTTGGAGGCCTACCAAGCCTGCCGTTTTCAGAAGAAGGTACCAAAAGAATTTGTTTCAATGTCTGCCAAAAAGAGAAGGCGTCTGCTGAAAACAAAATGTGACCAAAAAAATACGCCCACTGTGTTCATGTTGATCTATTATGTTTAAAGGAAATATGACTGCTAACTTACTCTAGGTCCACGGATTCCACTGGCTCCCTTCTTTCCTGTGCTTCCCTGGAAAAATGATAAGGAAGTTAATAACATTAACCATCAAAACTTTAAACAGTAGTACATGTTAATATAATAGATTATTGATCTACATGCCTAGTCTACATACTTATTAAACGAACAAAGATTCCTTAACAAAACAATAATCAACAACGAAACCTAAAAACGGTTAAAATACCAAAATCACATAGTTACCCTGTCTCCCTTTTCTCCATCAGCTCCCCTGTTACCCTTGCCTCCTTTGTGTCCCTTGATTCCACGGAATCCATTGAAACCTTGGGGTCCAGGTCTTCCTGGGGATCCCTAAAGAAAAAGTTTATATTGAATTAGAAAGTTAAATAAAAGAAACATCACAAACATACTGAAAATACACAAATCTTTAATTCTGAATTAATCAGAAAACAAACAGCATTGTAGTCAATTAGGTGAAAATTTATCAAAAAAGTACATGTTTTCAAAGCTGAAGCCTTGACCAAACACAATCAACATTTCACACAACAACAATTGATAAAAATCGCTCCACAAGAATCAAGCCAGGTTGACAAATGATAAGAAAGGGTTGCCAAACACTCTTGATTTTCTACTGGATTTTTTACTCGACTTTTTGTTATATTATGTTATGTTATATTTGTTATATTATATTAGCCGCTTGGAAGTGAGAAAAACTCTTCGATTTTTTTGAATAGACAAAGATTGTTTTAATTTCAGAAATAAAGGATTTTATTCTGCAAAGTCGAGCAAAAGTGAAGCACCTGGCACAACGCTCTCCACAATGCTGGACAACACCTCAAACAATTGAATTGTTAAGTACTTTCACTCAACATGTCTGACCTTGATCAAGTTTGGATCAACAGCTCTCGAAAACGGAAATGCTCTTAACATTTCACATGACAAAAGTCGAGTAGTCAAGTAAACGTCGAGAGCGTTGGGCCAAAACCTTAGCCACAGGATGCAATATTCATGCAACATTTGTTGTATGGGATTGCCCAGATAAATTTGGTTTTTGAAAAATTTGGCCAAAAGGATGCAAAAACATTGTTTTGCCTGATACAACAGTGTTTTCCAACTTGATGCAACATCATGCAACAATTGTCTTGCAAAAAACATTTAAATGATTTGATAAACAAGAACAAACGAACAACTTCGTAGATTATTTCAGTAGGTTTTACAGTTTGATTCAGGCAGTTTGCATTTGTAGACATGGAAATTGTAGGCATAAGACAATGAATGAATGAATGAATGAATGAATGAATGATGAATAAATGAATGAATGAATGAATGAATGAATGAATGAAGGCAAAGTTATATTTTACCCTTGATCCAGCAGGGCCAGTTGGTCCGGGAGGTCCAGGTCTTCCATCAGAACCCTACCAAAAAATAAATGAAATATTTATATAAATTCAAAGATAACTAATAAATAAAGTCTGAGAAGAGTCTTTGAGTTGTACAAAACTTCTAAATTGTGAGCTATATGTCAAAAATCTTTGGACATACTTAAAAGCTTTTAAGTATGTCCAAAATTGATTCTGCTATTGCTTGCAATTCTAATTCATAGAAGTTTAATGATAAACAATAACAAATCAACTACTTTGATAGGTTCATCATTTCAAAGAGCCATATTTCATTCATGACTTTATCTTTCGCTCTTTGTTAGTTAATGAATAATTTTTAACGAAGATTAGTGAATGACTTACAGGTCTTCCAGCAGAACCCTGTTGTCCAACTTGACCTCTCAATCCACGTTGACCCTATTTGAAAGGTAAAAAACAAGAATGTTAATGCTAGTACTCCTTACAACGCAATGCAAATTAACAAAAGGAAGCCAAATTAACCTGATAAGATACAATGGCAGATAAATCAAATTTTATTTTATCATCTTACTTTAGATCCTTTTGTACCCTTTCCTCCAAGGTCACCAGCTGCGCCAACTTCTCCCTAATACAGAAAAAAGAAAGATCAGAACACCAGAACACCTTTTTTAGTGTTAACATGGAGATTTTCAATATCAATTTTAAAACAAAATTGAGCTATGCCCAAAAATGCTTCCATACCATTTCTCAAAAAATGGATCTCAGATAGAAATAATAGGTGTTATCATGAGTCAGTAATAAACTGAACCTATATTAATTCGAGATGGCAACAATGCAATGCTCTATGACTGAATAGATGCGTAATAAACCCAAAATGACCAAATCAGCTACAGGAAGGTAGAAATGCAGAAATGGCATTAAAAACAGAAATTGCAGCACACCGCCTAGCAAACAGAAATTCGCAAAGTGACAGAGGTATTTTGTTTTTATATCTTCAATGAAATTTTATTCAGAATGGCTCTACAAAAAGCTGTTAGCTAAATGAAATTTGCAACAGCACACAGTTAACGAAGAATATAAAAACTTACAGCAGGTCCGGTAGGTCCAGCAGGTCCACGCTTTCCTTGTGGTCCCTATAATTGAAAAAAATTAGAAATTTTTACTTGCATAAAAAAAACATCAAATATCCTGTAAATATAGGCAAGAGTATAAAAATATATAATAATTTCTTGCAGCTAACTTTTTAATTTCTTAAACTGATGAAAGACTCTTACCATCAAACCCCTAGGTCCTTGGTTGCCACGGAAGCCAGGGGGTCCAGAAAGACCCTAAAAAAACAAGATAATACATGATTTAGAAAGACATGCCAACTTAAAAAAACTTGTCACATTAGAATTTCAATGGATAACTTTAATTTACAGGTTTTTCCACAAATGGTATACCAGAATTGATGGGATTTGAACCCAAGATTGCATGATCAGAGAGCATACGACAATTCCACTGAGCTAAAGAGCTCAATCAAATTGTCAAGTAACTCTGCAAGTCATATAGCCTCAGACTCTCCTCCTGTTTCGCTTTTGTGTTTCGGCTATGTTCAGTCTTCTTCAGTGAGCTAAAGAGCTCAATCAAATCGTCAAGTAACTCTGCAAGTCATATATCCTCAGGCTCTCCTCCCGTTTTGCTTTTGTGTTTCGGCTATGTTCAGCCTTCTTCATCACGATAACAATTTATAAATATTTGTCTTGAATGACATTTGGTGTCATTGGTGTTTGGCAAATTGGCATGAAACATATAGGTCCATAGAATGAATCATTATCACTTACTCTCTGGCCAACAGCCCCAGTTGGTCCAGCTTCGCCAGCAGCACCCTATAAAGAAAAATCACATTTATCATTAAATACTATTGAGATAATATACAAAATTTTATGGAAGAAATCAGAAAAATTTGAAAGATGAAAACTTACAGCTGGACCAGGATCTCCGGCAGCACCTCTAATTCCAGGATAACCTTGTTCACCCTAAGAAATAAATTTACAATTAATCAATCAGAATATGTTGTTTTCAAAGATATTTTCCAATTTCAATTGAAAAATAATGCATGTTGAAATTCCCCAAAATTTTGTATGGTTTAATTTTCGGACAAATTAGGGGTCCAAAAATTTAATCATACAAAATTTTTACCAAACAAAATTTTTACCTGCCCGAAAAGTTTACTGCCACCAAAACTTCAATTCAACGAAAAAGAGAAAATAGCTTTGGCACTTTGACTCAATTGATGCTCTTCTTAATCCTACTCGTGTATTGCTACAATCCTACTCGTGTATTACTACTTTGAAAGGCAGGTATTTCCCCTATTTCCGAGGCTATCAACGGTGATTTAGAAGCTAGTAGATCCATTTCTATAGACCTCAATACCGCTTATGGTGATAACAAACTTGAGCCAAACATTTGGATTTTGATTAGTTTTTTTGTTTCTGTTCTTTCGATGAAAAATATAAATAAAGATCGATTTTTTCTATAATTTTGTCCGAAATTATCTTTTCTCGTATGTTTCATTTGTTCAAACTTTTGTCTGAAATTTGTCCAAAATTGAAAATTTTGCGTCCGAAATTAATCGTCTGAAATATTTGGGAGAAAAGTAACTTCAATTTTCATTTGCTGCATTTTTATGTGACATGATTGAACAAAAGAAGCAGGCTTTTGATCCATTCTTTCTTAGTATTGTGGCTGAGCAGTTGTTCTTTTCTGTTTGGACATTTGGGGTATTTATTGGGCGATGTATGATATGGTCCATTAATGGCCTTGAAAAGTACATGACATAATGAATGATGCAACTTTCAAGATAAAAGCAGGACCAGTCTGTCTCTCAGTATCATATGAAACATTTTTTGCTTTGCAATACAAACTCCTACGAGGATCACAAATAACAGCCTAGAGCCTTAAGATAAATTAGAATAGCTCAACAAAAGCAATCCTACCCTTCGGCCATCAGGTCCTTGTTTTCCTTGTGGACCAGGATCTCCTGCAGCTCCAGCAGGTCCTTGGACACCAGCAGAACCTTCAGGTCCTCTTGGACCAGCGGCACCAGGGGGTCCATCTTGTCCATCTTTTCCCATTGGTCCCTATATTAAAAAAAAAATAGGATAATTATTTAGCAGCTTGCTTTTTTGAGGAATGAGAATGCTGTTTTACTTTGTTTTTCCATGCTAAAGGAAAGTACATTACCTAATACGCATAGATGGCCAAACAAAGACAACATTCTGAAATTTTGGGTGGATTTTTTACCTTGATCAAATGGCTCAACCAACAACATCAATGTTGGCCAACGCTGAGTGAAATGTTGGCTGCATTTGGCCAGGGGAGGGGGTAACTATTAGGGTAACCAGTGAAAATATCATCTTTATTAAATGAGCATCCTTTAATGAATTTAGACTATTTTCTCTATTTACTCTCTATTTAACTATATTCTCTAGGGTGGGTTTTGCTTAAATATGTAAAAGTAAAAGATTGATCAACAACTATAAACTTACGATAGCACCAGATGGTCCTCTTGCACCAGGATAACCTTGTGTGCCATTTGCACCCTGGTAGAAAGAGATAACTTCAAATGTGAGAAATAATGCGAGCACAGCTCATTTTAAGTAAAGAGCAGTGTAACTCTTTATTTAGCTCTTTCAA
Source organism: Chrysaora quinquecirrha (assembly GCA_014526335.1). Taxonomy (NCBI): domain Eukaryota; kingdom Metazoa; phylum Cnidaria; class Scyphozoa; order Semaeostomeae; family Pelagiidae; genus Chrysaora; species Chrysaora quinquecirrha. The sequence continues at coordinate 85,425 of JACTAT010000235.1, read as the reverse complement.
AGTCTGGATAAACAAGGATTGCATTTTAGAATGAGCTAGGTAATAAGCTGGTAAAGCAAGCAAGCAAGCAATCCTTGACTATTAACTCTTTAATTTACTTAGAAATTAGCAAAATGGTAATTGAAGGCTTTATAATCAAGGATGAACTAACTGAACTATCAAGAAAATAAAACCCTTCTGAAAAATTATTGTAGACTGGCAAAATCTTGAGAGATATCATATATTATCAAGAATAATATATTTTTCAAGAGATGAAAGAAATATAACTTTAAAGCATCACTTACTCTGTCTCCTTTGCTTCCCTTTGCACCAGACAATCCTGGGGCACCCTATGGACAATAAAAGCTCAAAATTATTAAAGATCATAGAAATTCAAACGGCAGATCATCAAGATAAAAGTTCTGGAAGAATTTAAATGTTCAAAAAAATCACAAATAAAGCCAAATCACCATGGGTAATAATAAGATGAAAGTGACTTTCTATATGTTTGCATTTATAAACAACATTCCTTCTTGTATTGCCACTGCTGCTTTAGTAATGCGACCTCCTATGTTAATGCAGGATCATTAGAGAGGCAGCATTATCAGAGAGGCAGGATCAATGTTTCAACCTGCTTTTATAAAGTGGAATAATTATCGGAACAATTTTTCAACAGAGGAATAAACATTTCTGATAACTTTGATTCCAAAAAGCCAGAAATTTATCAATTAATTTAGGTCACAAGTTGTAACTAAACTACCTTATCCTCAGAGTGTTCATCAAATTGAATTTCAACTTTTCTCAATAGCAAGAAATTGAGGCTGCTAAAGCTGAACAACAAGACACTACACTAAATGTTTGACAACCATTCAAAACTCCAGGCACTTTTGCAGTGCATTTGGTTTCTTTCTTCGTCTTAACCCCCATGAGGGATTACTTTCAAAGTATAGAATAAAGATGGGAATATTAAAGGGGTGGTAATAATGTACAAGAGAAAACATGGAGTTTCCAAACATTGTAATAGACCTATTCAGTGCACAGCTGACAGTGATTAAAAATATAATCTATAATCTATAATCTATAAGGTTTTGAATGCTCGAATTGTAAAAAGCATCCAAAACTGGTCTAGGTATAAATTTTTGCTGTCCTAGCACTTGTATTCTTCATTTCATAAGAGATCAAAGTTTCTGATTCTATTAAGGATTTGACCACAAAAAATTAAGCAGGTGAAACTTTTACACACAGTAAGTCTAAAGCCGTTATAAAACTGTAAACTTTAAACGCTTGTAAGATCAATAAAACTCCATCTCTCTTTTCTCTATCTCAAAATTTGAAAAAAGTTCAATAATCACTGAATAGGTCTATACTAGATTTTTTATGTACAAACAAATTCAATTCGCAGCACCACATCAGCACTTAACATGCTGTCAATTACACCTTGCTGGAACAAATAAAGCTATTTATGTATGAATTACTCACATCTTGTCCTCTCTTTCCGGAGTCTCCCTTTTCTCCTTTACGTCCAGGGCTTCCACCATCTCCTGTCATACCCTTGGATCCTCTGGCACCAGCTTGTCCACTTAGACCCTAAAATTGACGAAAAAGTTCTAAGTATGAACGAAAAAAGGGTAATGTTGGAAGCACTAGACAAAATTAGAGATAAAAATGTTTTGATATTCTATGTCAGAATCTTGGATAGTCATAGAGCAAGCAAGGATGTACATTTGGGTAATCTTGAGGGTACTTATCATGCACAAGGATATTAAAGTTGCTAATGGTGTGCTATGTCAGAACCATTGATAGAATTAGAATGTCATTTACAACTTTGCAAAATACAAATATCAGCAATGAAAAACAAAGCTGTTTCGAAACTTGCACGGAAGGAAAGATGTTTAAGACCAAGCTGATAGGATGGACTCTCCTGCATGGACAGGAAAGACCAAGTCCAAGACAAACAAATTATTTCAGGACAGTGTATAAATGTTATTTCTAGAGTTTGCAAGTGCATAAATCTGTTAAACGAGGGGAGTAGTAATTGAAGAAAAAAGAGGCACATGACACAAGACCAAAAAAGAAGCTGCCATAATGGACTCTAAAAGCACAGGCAGGAAAGATGCTTTGAGCCATGAACTGTAGACTTCAGTAAAAGGTAGATAAAAGACAATATATGGGAGTTGTTTCTAGGATTCATTCTGCAAATGCACAAGTCTGAAGCTGACATGATGAATTCTACTGCAAAGGCAGAAAAGACAAAGACACAGTGAGCTGAGACGTAGTGAAAGCTTCAATTCTTAGCTCAGGAATTATTTCAGCTATACTCATGAATGTTGTTTCCAGACTTGTCCAAAATTTATCACACTATTAGATGAGGGGAGAAATTAGCAAGAAAACCACTCCAGATAAAAACACTTTGCTGCATGGATATGAGAGACCAAGAACCACATGTGTTGGCTAACATGTCACCATTATAACTCTCTAAAAATACTTACAGGCTTTCCAACAGGTCCAACTCTTCCGATTCTTCCTTTCTCTCCTTTGATTCCCTGGAACAAAAAAGCATCTTGTTTATGAAATTATTACCTTGCGATAAAGAACAACTTCAGAACTGTAAAATAAATGTGGAAAAATCCAGATATATTTCTGAGGACACTCACGGCAGCACCATCTTTACCATCAGGTCCTTGTGGTCCAGCGTCTCCTCTAGGTCCCTGCAGAAGACGAAAGCATTAGACTAACTTGTACTAAGCTTAAAAATAAGACTCTTTTATATTGGCTGGAATTAAATATACTAATAAGTAAAATTGTGAAAGAATGATTTCACATATAATCTCACTTATGCTACTATCTCATAACAAAACAAACTTTAGCCTGGCTTGCGTAAGGTGGTAAGGCCCAGGCCAAAAAATCTAATATTATTTATTTAACATTTGAATAACACATATCAATGGGGGGTTTGCTTGCCATAAGTCAGTTAAGGCAAGTAAGGGCACATAAAATACAAAAGAGGGCCTTAGATATTTTGTCATTTTTTCCAAACAGCTAAGTTTCCTAATCAGAAAGCAGAGATGCCCAATCAATTTGTGATCAAAAAAGCAAGAGAAGCTAATACACATTGCAACAACTTACTGGAGGTCCTCTTGGGCCTGGTGGTCCACTTTCTCCTGGTTCACCAGCAGCACCCTATGAATAGAAAAAGCCACTATTAGAATATTTCATCAAGGCTTTATCAACAGGAATACAGTATGTAGGAGCAGTTAATTCAGAGACAACAGAACAGTATTTAAGTGCTCTAATTTATTGTTGGGTTGCAGTATTGGTATTGTATTTCTTCAAGCTTCCCTTACAAGCTGATTGTATTACACAGACAAATTTCGATTTAGGGACCTCGTGTCCATTGGGTGTCTAAAAAGTCTCATATTTCAGACATTTTTTCATCTAACTAGACATTCAGCAAGTCTAATTAGAAGCATGGCAAAATTCAAGCAGCGTCTAAAATAAGATGACGCATTTAAGACCTGTGAGAGTCAGACAAAATTAGACGCAGTTAGATGTTTTTAGGCCATTGCGGTGAATATCCCCATTTGTCAAAGAAGCAAAATTGCAAACCAAAATCCCTGTAGGGCACTTAGGGGGTATTTTATACATCTATTGTAACAAAAGATCTATTGTTCTTGCCACATATTATCATTATAAAACAGATTGAATAAATGGAGTTTCTTAGTGTCAAAGAATTACTCCCAAAGGTAAACCATTTGTGCTTGCGCTGGCTACGTCTAATCTGGATGAAATGCGGCTACACCTTGTAGTCTAATTTGTTCTAATGCGTGTCCAATAATCACCTAAATTATATGTCTAATAGTCTAATAAGACGGGGAGCTAAAATGATTAGAAGAACATCAAATTTTCATTGTGTCTAAATTGGCATCTAAAAATTAGACACTCGTAGGACATTGTACCTTATGTTCTTCATGACTGGCAACAGAGCAACTTCTACTATATTAACAACACATGTAAAACAGAATGCAAAACAACAAAGTTTACTCTCACAAAAGATCCTTTCCTTAGAATCATCAACAAAATATCTAATCTCATTACTTACATTTGGTCCTTGCTTTCCAGTTTTTCCAATGGGTCCACGATTTCCCTAAGAGACAAATTGAAACTTAGGATAACACTCGTGCTAATAACTTTGGCTATTAAGATTACTTCATGCTAAGCATAATTTTGAAGAATGAACAAAGAAAATCAAAGTTGCATAAACTCACGGGAGGTCCAAAGATGGTTATTTCGGTCTGTAAAGGAAAAATAGAACTCCAATGTTATTCATTATACCTTTTACAACAATTGTCATGAATGATATTTAAAATAAGCAGCAGTGAAAGCAGCAGTAGTTGCTTGTAGCTAAATTAAGGAACACCATGCCACAGGATATGAAAGTTATAATGCAGATTTTCTTACTGGAGAATGCTAAAAACCTATAGAAAAATGTATTTGGTTTATAAGTGGATTTTGTTGTTTTGACTTTTGCTATACGTTTCTGTTAGCTGACATCTCAGGTTAGATACTGTATGCATTGCTTTCCGGAACCATCTAGCTTTTTGCTAAATTGCGTATAGTTTGTAAATAAATTTGCATTACTGTTTCATGATTGCTTATACAATCTAATACAGAATCTAATTGCTTTAGGAGTATGAAGCCTATCCCTAATTATTCCAGTTCAAGAGAGATATGTGGTGCATTGAATTATCATCTGAGTTCAGCTTCTTTGGTTCAAACACCATAGATCATGTATAACTTACAGAGATATTGGTTCCTGCAGGTCCTGGAGGTCCAATTGGTCCTTCATCACCTTCGTCACCTTCATCGCCTTCACCTCCGGGTAATCCCTAGAAGACAAATTAAAGTATACAGTGAAAGTTATAGAAATCAAATCACCTTGGCTACTAGGAAAACCCAACAGGGAAATTTGAACTTCAAACACCATGATAGCATGCATCATAAAGTAGGATTTTCAAGCAAATGATCAAGCCTTTGAGGGGGGTCTTATTTTCCAAAATGAATTTGAGGCTTATTTGAGGGAAGGGGCTTATAATAATCTTCAATAGTTCCAGTGTTTTTGTTAGGAAATCAAAAAAAGAGAATATATCTGTATTCTTAAAATCAAAATCAGCTGCTTGCCAACAGCCAGTGGCTGATTTTATTATTACTTGAATTGATATAGTAAAACTTATCACGACACGCTTTTTCGTTAGTTGAAAGACACATTATATACAAAAACCAATTCAAAAGGCCTTTCAATGATTCCCCATGTGGGGTGTACCCAAGGAGGGGCATAATTGCCAAAATCAATTCTTAGTTTGGGGCTTGTTTGGGGGGCTTGTTTGGAGGTGGGGGTTTATTCAAGGATTTATGGTATTTGTTTACTGTATCATCCCTTTAAGCAGTCCCATCCAACAAGCATCCAGTGTTGCGATAAGGAATTGTTTATCTTACTCCTTATGTAGAAATATTAACCCTTTAATTGATGTTATTAAAAAGCAAATCTCTTACAGTGCTTCCTTTCTTTCCATCATTTCCAGGGTCTCCATTTTCTCCAACAGGTCCCTTTTGAAAAGAAATGTAATTATAAGATACTTTTCTGGGGAAAGGTACATTTCAATCAGAAATAAGATTTAAAAGGCACAGCTAGTAGATAAGGGGATATGTAGCAATTCTTTCATTACTTTGATAAATTTCTGGCCATACCAGGAAAAATTTGCAGGGGTGCAATGAATTGCATGTCTTGTAAGATGAAGGCATTTGATGGAGTGTCTGATTGGTTTCTTCCAAATTTCTGAGCATAATCAATTGAAAATAAAACCAGCTGACTCAGGATGTAAGGAGCTCAGTGTGGTCAGGGTTCAAGCCCAGCCACAAAATTGTCACAGCAAGAGTTGAGGTCTCGATTAATTAACCTAAACACCATTTCACCTTCACCACCTATGATTTTGATGGTGATGATGACGATGATGATGATGAATTCTAACAACTAATAAGGCTATGGCTAATACACTAGGGTAACTATGAATACAGTGGAGAGGTACACTTACCAAGTCACCAGGTTGGCCTTTAGCTCCTTTAGGTCCAGGTATTCTCTAAAATGAAAATTGCAGAGTTGATAATTTGCAATAATAGTCTGCCAAAAGGGTAGGCCTACCACTTTTTTGTGGAGAGATCAACGAAAATATTTCAATTTGGAAAAAGCCGAAAGGAAAGCTTGCAATTTGGAGCTGCCTAATGAAAGTTTATGCATCCATCTAAGGGCTACTAGTCTAGCTAAGCTAAGCTTAGTTAGGCTAAGCTAGCTTGTCATGCAAAACAAGAGGGAGGAGGGCCTAACAGCCAAAAAAGATGGCCTGCCCATTCCATCAAGCAAGCCCCACCATTTAAACCTTGAGGTGTGGCCTCAAAAAGCTATCAGAAAGTGAGGAGTCAACAAATGATTTTGGGCTTTTCAACTTAATGCTACTCACTTCAATTTCCTTGCCAGGTGCCAGTTCTTCTTCACCTAAAAAAGTAAATTCGAAATTGAATTTTCTGAGTCCCAAAGGTAGACTTATTACATGAGTCGTAGTTATCGCTATTGAATTGAATTGCTGGACGCTCAAACTAACTGTAGCGAACTGTAGCGAACAACAACAACATCAATTCAATTCAATGTGAGCGAAAGTTAGGGACTTGGGAAGCAAGTCTATCCCAAAGGCACAACACAAGACAAGCACAACGCGAGAGAGCTGGTTGCTAATTTTTGTGGGGTCTGGGAACGAGGCGGGAAACTGAAATCATTTGAAATAACAGTAGGTGGAATGCAAACAAGAGGGGCTGATAAATGAAAAGAAACATGATGAATATGGGATGAATATTTCTCCATTGAAACAACATTGCTTATTTCGGCCGTAACTTTATCGGCTAAAAGTGTTTCATGTGTTCTCGGTTTTCCCCTCAGTGGGCATCCTCCTAAGGTCCTCCTTGGTTTTGATCTTGTGGTCGCTGAGAGGTCAGATGGGGCTTCCCTTGGCTGTCTGCTTTAGCTACGCTTCAGACAGAAAATTGTCTGTCTTACGTCCAAATTTTTTTATTTTTCGTACGAAAAGACTTGATATTTCAGCGAGTTGATCAAAACTTTGAATTGGAAGTTTTGAGTTCTCTAACTTCATAAAAACTTTCAAATTTTTCACAACTGGTTTTCAGATCTCAGTGAGTGAGGTTTGTGGTGAGTGCTGAAAACCACAGAGAGGCAAAGTTTGATAGAGAATAGAAGGGCACGGTTTGATTTACGTTCAGCGCCGCGGGATGCAAAGGATTAGAACGAGACAAAAAGCTTTCACATCCACAAACCCAATTTGGGTAAATTTTAAATTGCGAAACTTATTCATTCTGAATGAAAGCCCTCCATTTTCAGAATTTCTCATAATCATAGTAATATTCCCAGAAAATTAGTTTCGGCATCCGACGAAACATTGAACTCATTTTGTACAAAAACATATGCAGTCTGACCAGAAAAAAAATGACAGTTAGTATTAGTTGTTTCATTTATATTATTGTACGTTTTGTATCCTTCTAGTTATGTTAGTTGTGTAATCATTAATGATAAGCTTCTTAAAAAAAAAAAAAAAACATACAGTATTCTTGTAATTTTTTACATATACTTTCTAGATTTCATCATATATATGTATTTTTTTTTTTTTTTTTTTTACACTTTATTTTAAGCGGTCCAAGCTAGATAAGCTCTGCTTTTCTTGGGCCGTGCAGATTTACATCCTTTTTATATTAATTATATTGTAGTTGTAACGATGTTTTTCTGCAAATAAAATTGAATTGAATTGAATTGAATAGTTGTTCTAAGGAGAGCAGCTTTATTTCCAGGCTATCAAAGGTTAACATGCACATTTTTAGGAGCAAACTTAAGTTATAAAAATTGATGAAAGCTTAAAATTTCCACGCCCTTCAACACAGGATACTGACAGTTTATCCTTCTTCGTTCGAGACCGCTTCTCTTCTCCTGTCGCGCATCGCTCGCGGACGATTTGAAGACCTAAACGTATGCTAACACCAATAGAAATAATTTTGAGAAAAAGTTCATAAAAAAACACTGAAAATCGTTGGAAATTCACAATAAATTAGTTTCCTTGGGTTATTTGACTTTGTTTGCCTTCAAGCGAAAAGTCCTGAGGAATTTTGAATTGCCGCAGGGTAAACCAAGAGCCTACAGGGCAATATCATGTGGCTTTCCTTTCAGATATCAACTAACAATTTCGCGAATTTCCTCTGAGATATTTCATAAAACTCTGTATTTTTCGATTTATTTCTGTATTAATAATGTTAAATAAGAATGCATGAATTTCTGTATATATCAGTGTTCAGGTGTACTTTTTGTATCATCTGTAAACACTCGAAATGAGTTTTCAGAGACCGGAAGAGTGTCAACAAATTTTGACGGACCACGGGAGTTAGAAATTTACAAAATATCTTTATTTCATTGTGTAATATAAATACGTTATATTATACAATTTATACAGTACATAATGATAGAATTATGAATTTCGTTATTTCGAATTTCGAAGGATAATAACAAAGGACTACTCCGAAGTAAGGCTATCGCTCTCTCTGAAATAACTTCAAGGTTTTCGGGCAGGATCTCAAGACTTTGAAAATTTTAGGGGTTGGCATTTTTCAACCACCTTAAGAGCTTATTTTTATTCAACCAAAACTCAGACAGAAAGATGTCTGGTAACTTACCCTATGGCGATTAGCATAATGTATCACAAAGGCTCGTTTCCAGACTATTTTCGCCCAAGGCCCTATCTGCCCCCAAGAAATTTTACAAAAAAACCTTCAGCGATAAATTTCAGTTTAGAAATTTACATTCGGGAACAGAAAACTCGAATAATTTTTATGTTTTTCACTAGAATTCACCGATTTAGAGTTTTACTGTTGTGTTTTGATTCTCCGGTCAATGATATACATTTTTTATTATGTTTATGAACAGAATTTAGTTCTCACCTTGTTGGGCGAATGCCACAGACACCAGTGCGATAAGCAAAAGCCAATAGAAGCATTTTGCAGCGACTTCCATGTTCCCTATGTACTGCCTCGGAGGCAAGGGAAATGTATCAGACGCTTGTGTCCCCGCTCTGTTCCAACGTTGAACCGTGCGCCCAGAGCAGACAACACAGCACAGATAGCAATGCTCTTGTTTGGCGCAAATTTACTTTATATCGCTGATAATAGATAATGGTTCCCCGCCGTGAATTGCTACAAGGATACTTTAACCAAACGGAAGTAGGGAAGAAAGCCGGAGGTGAATTTCTTGTCAATCGTGTTGTTCTCCGCACCTCGCCCTTCATTGGCCAGTTCCAAGCCCTTCCGATAGAGACGCGACTTGGTGTGACCTCTGCTCCGTTTTACTCAGATTAACCAATAAGATTCTTACTTATGTATTACAATATCATTCAATGTAAATGTACTAATTTTACCATCATTTTACATCAAATTTTTTACTTTTTCATAATAAAACTCTTGGCCTAAAATAGGAGACAATATCCTGTGAAATATATAACTGAGTCAAATTCAGAACTTCAAGTTGTGTAAAATCTTGTTAAACCGAATTTTGATTTCAATACACTTTTTTTTAATAAGCAACTTGACTTTCGTCCAGCCCTCAAAGTTGCTTCAATTTAGACATTTCAGCCCTCAAAGTTGCTTAAACGTTGCTTAACATTTTTTGTAACTACTAACCGCCCCTGACTTCGCGGGTCAAAATCGTCATCTGTTAGGCCTACAACATGACTTTTGGGAAACAGTAAGTGGAAAAACGTTAGCTAACGAACTTCAACATGCAAAACATAAGAACGAAGAACAATTTCCTAACACAAGAAGGAGAATAAGCTTGGTTGTTTGACTTCTTAGTTGCAATTCAATTGAGCCCTTAAGTTGCTTAATGTTATTGTACAAGAAAATTTAAAAATTGTACAAGGGTACTTGTACCTGCAGTGCAATTGTAATTGTATTTCCCATACGACATGACGCCACAAGATGCAGTTTGCCATGCAAACACCCACGTGACAGCATTTTTTCACCATATAGCCTCATTTTGATTAAGCCTCGTTTTCATGTTGCCTATAAAGCGGCGCCACGCCCCAGCATCAGTGTCATTTGGAATTTGTGAGCTAGACAGCTACAATCCAAGAAGGTTTGCTGCAACTATAGGGCGGGAACCTGTAAAGACAACTGAAGAGCATCATAAATACCCCAAAATGGGAGGTGTGGCGTCATGTCGTATGGGAAATACAATTACAATTGCACTGCAGGTACAAGTACCCTTGTACAATTTTTAAATTGCATTTCCCATTACTCCATGACGCCACAAGATGCAGATGTACCACCAACAGACAAAACCTTCTTGGCTACCATTGCTGTAGGCGATGGACGATTGTAGAATCGTAGAAATGTCGATTCAGAAGACCAATCTCCGACTCGAAGTATATCTGCAATCGAGGCACCATTAGAAGCAGCTGCTGATGAAGATGCTGAACGGAAGGAATGTCCTTGAAATGATGATATGTCTATCCCTGCTTTTTGAAGAATGCATTTTAACCATCTACTCAGAGTTGATGATGAAACTGGTTTGTGTGGTTTATTAACTGACAAAATAACAAATTGTTCGAAGAATTGTTGTCTCTGAATTCTAGAGTCATCCTTTCATAATGAATTAAATGAGTAACGACACAAAGACTTGTATCCTCTGAGAATCCAGGAATAAAATTTCTTTTTGGACTTATTTGGTCGAGATGTTTTCGTAAGAAGTGGAATGGAGAACAGAACTCCATCATGCTTGTACACTCGATAATTTAAATCCAACTTATGTAACGAGTTTGCCCTTTCAAAGGACGTAAGAGCCAGAAGCGCTAAAAGTTTGAACGACAAATCTTTAAGGGTAAGTCCATCCAAAGGATACTGTGACTTCAAATACTCCAACACAACAGAAACATTCCAAGTTTCGCGATACTTGGGCTGTGGTGGACGTAACTCAAACACACCCTTCATAAAGCGCTTTATAAGAGGATGAGAACCAACAGGAATTCCATCAACCACAACGTGAGTCACAGAAATAGTACTTCTATATACATTAATGGACCGGTACTGAAGACCTTTGTCATAATATAAATGTGCTAAGAAATCCATAATAACAGTTAGAGGACAAGAAACTGGATCTTCCTGTTTTGTGTCACACCAGCTACAGAAATATCTCCACGATGAGGAGTAATGAGCTTCTGTGCTTTTCCGCCATGATGAGGATAGTATTTTGGACACCCTTTCTGGAACTTGCTGCAAGTCAAAGGATCGCCTGAAACAGGCCATGCGGCTAATCGAAGGTGACTGTCCTTCGTTAGAAATCTTGGAGCTTGATGACCCTGTGGAACAGCCACCAAATCCCGATACGGAGGAAGTAACAGAGGTCTGTCTCTCAACATGGTCAGTAGAACTGGGTACCATGGTCTCGATTTCCATACAGGAGTTACAAGAATTGCCTTCGCTTTCTCGTCCCTTATCTTTAGCAAGCATTTCGAAATTAGATTCATTGGGGGAAATAGATAACTGAGTTGAAACTGACCCCAATCCTGTGTCAGTGCATCCGTTGCAAGAGCTAGAGGATCTGGTATCCAAGTAATATAACGACTTACTTGCTTGTTCACTGCTGTCGCAAACAGGTCCACCTCTGGCATTCCATAAACTGCCACAATCTGGCGAAACACTTTTGAATTCAGATGCAACTCTGTGCTTATTGAGACTTCTCTTGATAAACGGTCTGCTTCGACGTTCTGTACTCCCGGTATGAAAATTGCGGAAAGATGTATCTTTCTTTCCTGGCACCATTTCCACATGTCTACAGCTAGTTGACACAGCACTGGAGATCTCGTGCCTCCCATTTTGTTGACATATGTCACAGCAGTCTTGTTGTCCATGCAAAGCTGAACATGGAGACACCTTTGAGCTGGCAAAAAAGACTTGAGAGTTAGAAACGCGGCTAAAAGCTCTTTTACGTTTATATGAAGACTCTCTTGCTCCCTGGACCACGTGCCTCGAACCTGAAGATGATCGAGGTGGCCCCCAACCTTTGTTCGAAGCATCCGAGTGAATGATGATGTCCACAGGAGGGAAAGTGATAGGTCTTGGATTGCACAGCTCTAGAGAATCTCGCCACCAAAGAATTTCTTCCCTGGAAGAAGGAGACAGAGAAAGTTTTACTCCATACGAGACCTTACATGGCAAGCCTCTTGGAAACCTTGATGATTGCAGATGCAATTGACGATTAAGGTCTCTTTGTATGTTTCGAATATGAAGAGGTGCCTCGAGAACTCCATGCCGTGTTGCTGAGCAGGTGCCTAAAACCGAGCTAGTTGACGTAGTGTTACTAGGGACGAAGACAGCAAATCTTGAGATAGGCTCTTAATATGTAAAATCTTTTCCCTAGGAAGCTCTAGTGTATGTTGCACTGAATCTAGAACCATCCCTAAGTACATTATTCGTTGAGATGGTACAAGGGCTGATTTTTTCATGTTGACTAAAAAACCTAAGCCCTCGAGCAAATTGACGACTTCCTTAGCATGAGCAGCACTTTCATTTTTATTGTTAGAGATAATGAGAATATCATCCAGCCATATCAATACCTTGATAGCCTGCTGTCTTAAATATGAAAGTACCGGTTTGAAAATCCTTGTAAATCTCTCTGGCGCTATATTCAAGCCAAACGGTAATACTGTAAAACAGAAAGATCTTCCGTTGAAAGAAAATGCAAGGTACTTTTGGTATGCCTTGGCAATAGGAACTGTTAGGTATGCATCAGTCAAATCGATTTTCGTGAAATAATCACCTTTTGATACCAACAATTTTAAATCTTTCAAACCCTCCATTTTGAAAGTGTCAATCTTTACGAACTGATTTAATGGGCGCAAATTAATTATGGGTCTAAGACCCCCAGAACTCTTTGGAATAGTAAACAATCTACTAAAAAATTTTCCATGTTCTGGATTAATTTCTTCGACAGCCCTTTCTTGATCAATGTACTTATTTCAGAGTTCAAAACATCAAATTCGGCTGAAGATTTAGCAATAGTTTCTGGTATAAACTTCTGAATGGGTCTTTTGACAAATGGAATTCGAAGGCCTTCAATGGTTTCTAAAATATCTTTATCTTTAGTCAATGCTTTCCAATTATTTACAAAAAGTTTAGTCCTCCCAGCAGTGGAAGGACAACCTACGAGTTTTTTGACTGTTTGGTATTTGAATCAGCCTGAGGTTTCGTATTATTGCGAAATTTCTGGTTGGAAAACTTGCCTTTGAAATTTTGCCTTCTTCCCTTGAAGAAAGGGCGTTGACCCTTCTTTTGAGATTGAGATGTATTGCTGTTAGATTTTTCTGTAGCAACAGTTTTGAGAAGTTTGTTCTCTTCCGACATCTTTTAATTTTCTCTGATAAATCATCTCCAAATAGCAACGCTGAAGGTTTTCCTTCCTGTGCGATGTTTTTTAATAACGGAGCATAATCAGCCTTGAGAAACTTTTTGAAACGGAAGCGTCTGAAGGAACTGAGCGAGGAAAAAGCAGCTCCGCTTAGAACAATGGCTTTTTGAATGGCAATAAGTGCGTCTTCTTCAGAAAGATCATTGTCATTCAACAAATCATCCCATATTTTCATAAGAGGGAAAACAGCACTGAGGATTCGAGACTGAATGCCCATGAGGATAGCATCACCCTCGTTCATGCCTTTGAAGTCTTTAATTTGGGCATTTCTCAATATGGAGTCATTAATTTTTGAGGTTTAAAAGGTCATTCCTGGAATGCCTATGTCTTTCGACATTTCTTTAAAATCCTCCTGCGACAATTGCTTGAAGAAATAAGGTAAAGCATAGCCTTCAATCTTTGGGTCAATGCTAAATTTATTGTCTTCTACCTGTGACGGTGGTTTGAAAACACACCGTTATCAGCCTCATCCCTTCGTGGTCGCTTTGCCAGGGTTCTTCATCTCCTAACGAGGTAGGAGTGCTTCTTTTGGCTGTATTTGGGCTTTCTTGGTCGTCTTCAGGATGGTCTGCATTGCCATCGTGAGATTCGCCAAAACGGGGTTCACGCCCAACTTCCTTCACAGGTTTGTCGCTGTCTTCGAAACGTGCAGCAATGCACGCAAGCATTTTCTCCATTTTTGAAAGTCTCTCCTCAAATCCAGTAGATTTTGCAGCATCCTCGGCTGTTGGAGTAGCCATTTGTTCGTCCCTTCGCTCCTCAATTTCAAAGCCGTGAAAAGAACTCTCGTCAGAAGAAGAACCAAAATTTCTACAATTTCTTCTTGCAGGGTTTTTTGCATCATACACGTGCGGTGCAGAGCGAGCAAATTTAAAATGACACTGATGCTGGGGCGTGGCGCCGCTTTATAGGCAACATGAAAACGAGGCTTAATCAAAATGAGGCTATGCATCTTGTGGTGTAAAAATGCTGTCACGTGGGTGTTTGCATGGCAAACTGCATCTTGTGGCGTCATGGAGTAATGGGAAATGCAATTGGTACTTTGTGTTGCTTAAACTTTCAAGCCTTCTACATCTTGGTTGCTTATAAGCGGTTGCTTATAAAAAAAACTGCATGTATCTACCATAAAAGCAAATGCCACTAAGGCCCTGGCCAAACGATCACCAATTGTTTCTCACACTTGTGAAATATTTTTCGACCAGTATGTTCTACGGTTTGGCCATGTCGCAAAACATTGCTAGTCAAACATTTTTGCGTCACACAAAAAATGTTTTCAACTTTTCTATACATGGCCTAGTCAAACCATTAAACAGTTTCATCAAACTTTTGAAATTTGATACCGATTGGACACATCGTAAAACAATTCTCATGAAAAACATTGTACAATGAATTCTGCTTATCTTATTAATGCTTGTCAAACAATGTTTTGTGACGTAGTCAAACCATTAAACAGTTTCATCAAACTTTTGAAATTTGATACCGATTGGACACATCGTAAAACAATTCTCATGAAAAACATTGTGCAATGAATTCTGCTTATCTTATTACTGTAATGCTTGTCAAACAATGTGTTGTGACGTGGAAAACGTTCGAACATTGCTTGATAAGCCATTTTCAAATGTTTGACCAAACAATGTTTGATCGTTTTGCCTGGGCCAAACTTCTGTCAAGAGAGTAAAATTATAGTTATATTTATAGTTATAGTTATAATCATAGTTATAGTTATAGTAATAGTTATAGGTATCGTTATACTTATACTTATAGCTATTGTTATCGTTATAGTATAGTAACAGCTATAGTTATAGTTATAGTTGTAGTAAATAGTTACTTTTATACTTATACTTAAGCTTATAGCTATAGTTATAGTTATAGTTATAGTTATACTTATAGTTATAGTTATAGTAATAGTTATAGGTATCGTTATACTTATACTTATAGCTATTGTTATCGTTATAGTATAGTAACAGCTATAGTTATAGTTATAGTTGTAGTAAATAGTTATTTTTATACTTATACTTTAGCTTATAGCTATAGTTATAGTTATAGTTATAGTTATAGTTATACTTATAGTTATAGTTATAGTAATAGTTATAGGTATCGTTATACTTATACTTATAGCTATTGTTATCGTTATAGTATAGTAACAGCTATAGTTATAGTTATAGTTGTAGTAAATAGTTATTTTTATACTTATACTTAAGCTTATAGCTATAGTTATAGTTATAGTTATACTTATAGTTATAGTTATAGTTAGACTTAGAGTTATAGTTATAGCTAATTATAGCTATAGTCATAGTTATAGCTATAGTTATAGCTATAGTTATACTTATAGTTATAGCTAATTATAGCTATAGTCATAGTTACAGTTATTGTGATAGTTATAGTTAGAGTTATAGTTATACTTATAGTTATAGTTATAGTTATAGTTAGAGTTATAGTTATAGCTAATTATAGCTATAGTCATAGTTATAGCTATAGTTATAGCAATATTTATACTTATAGTTATAGCTAATTATAGCTATAGTCATAGTTAAAGTTATTGTGATAGTTATAGTTAGAGTTATAGTTATACTTATAGTTATAGCTATAGTTATACTTATAGTTATAGCTAATTATAGCTATAGTCATAGTTATAGTTATAGTTATTGTGATAGTTATAGTTAGAGTTATAGTTATACGTATAGCTATAGCTATAGTTATACTTATAGTTATAGCTAATTATAGCTATAGCTATAGTTATAGTTATAGTTATACTTATAGTTATAGTTAAAGTTAAAGTTGTCAAGCTAAAGTTAAAGCTAAAGCTACAGTTAAAGTTATTGTTATCGGTAAAATCGTAGTGAGAGTTCAAATAGTGTGGTTGAATTATTGAGGATAGAAAAATTTGGGCATAAAAACGAGAAAATTCTGCTTGGTAACTTTACGACTTATATTGAAAATTGAATTCTCAATACCAACAATTAATAAATACGATTAATTCAACTCAAAATTCACAATTTGCTATACAATACAAACTCAAATTTAAAAAAAGATATAAACTAGAAAAAAAGTAAATAAGTCTAGTTTAAAAATGCTACATATACTGTCGAATATTGGAGTTAGAATACATTTGATGGTAAAATATTAACTAAAAACATCAAATATTAATTGAATAACACATCACATATACGGTACTAAGAGTTATTTTCTTTAAAATAAATAGATGAGAGTATTCAAAATATCAAGGAAATTTGTTCTCCTACATTTTTAGCTTCAAAAAAATTGAAACAATTATATAAAAAAGCTCCTTTATGGATAGATACCGAGTAGAGAAACAGTTGAAAAGCCTCCCTTGCCCAGGTTGGGCCAGTGGCGTAGCCGACGGTGGTCACCTTTAGGGCGTACAACTAAGGGCCCCCGCAGACTAGAGGATCCAAGGGCACCCAACATTAATATTATATCATTATAGAATGATTTGTCTTGATGAAATACGCGTGTTTTCTTATATGACAAATTGCTTAAAGTGAGTAAGTCATTGATATTCCAATAGGTGTTCCAATCGCCGAAAGATTTTTCCTCAACTGAAACTAAATAAGACTTATTTGAGGTCAATAATCAGCCAAGAAAGACATGAAAATCTTGCAGTACTTTTGATTAAGACACAGAGACAAAGAGGATCGACATTCGGCAAGACAAACTTAATCTAGAACTTTGCCTGTTGTCTATCTATTTGTTTTTTATGTAATGAAAGTTGAAAATTGACGAAAATTCACATGTTGGTACAAAATGAAACAAAAAAAGAGTGTCTAATTAGACATCGGTACAAGGGGCCCCCAGTCCAACAACGTCACTAAGGGCCCAACAGACCTCCCCTACGCCACTGGGTTGGGCCCTACCTTAGGAACGAATTAAATATCCTCTTCTCTTCTAGTGCCTTTACAAAGAATGCCATAGACGGATCATAGTGGTGAGCTCTCCCTCAAAACCTCACTCTCCGATTTCAACCTCCATGATTGCTAACTATCCCTCCTCGCTATTCCTCGTTCATATCTAAGGGTCAGAAATTTAAGTGACATTGCAGGTTCCCTTATAAAAGTGTCCTTGGGAAGAACAAAGATGAATACCACTTCCTGGGGGAATGCCGTGCGTATGAAACACAAAGAACAGTTCTCTACGTCAACTGACTTGCAATCGACTCATAGCAAAATACTAGCATGGTCCAGTCAAAAATGATGAATCTGAGAAAGCCCCTGGCATCGAACGAAGATTCAAACCACATTGGAGAAAACTGATCCAAATGGTTAGAGGCAGCGATC
>JACTAT010000235.1:22761-49390 GCA_014526335.1 Chrysaora quinquecirrha | reverse complement strand
CGCTCGCGCTACGCGCGAGGCGGCCATCGCTAGCTCCTGCGGAGGGCTTCTCGCCGCTTCGCGGCTCGCGGGCGACGCTTCGCGTCGCTCCGCTCGGTTGCCGCTCGCTGCGCTCGCGGCAACCTCGCGGTGGCACGTGCTCCGCACGTGCTGCCCCTCCTTGCAAACTCTTCAGGTGGCTCATCCGTGCGCATAGCAGTCGGCTAGGCAAGAAATAAGGTGACTGAGGTCCTAGATTCGAGCGATTTTTGTTGCCACAATCGTTGGTAAGAATAAAAAGCATTACGTAAACATCCTACCAGAATAGGAATTTCATAGGGAAAGAGTACGAATCTAGAGTGACGTCCAACACCAAGGGGATTTTTGTTGCAAACACGATTTTTGAGGGTAAAAAGCATCATGTGACCATCGCACCTGAGTGGGAATCTGAAATAAAAATCTAGACTGGTGGAATTCACCTGGGGGATTTGAAATGGTACCCTTTGCTCTGAGGGTACACAGGATCACGTGAAATGTGGATGACATGGGAATTTAATATGGACAGAACAAATATCGCAAACGTCGTTGCTAAGGGTTTCATTTGCTTAGTTGCTTGGTTGCCCTGTTACTGATTTGCTTGGTTGCTTGGTTCCAAGTTGCTTGGTTTCCCAGTTGCCCAGTTGCTTGGCTACCCTGTTGCTGATTTGGTCGGTTGCTTGGTTCGCAGTTGTTGAGTTTTCAAGTTGCCCAGTTGCTTGACTTCTCAGTTGCCCAGTTGCTGGGTCGCTCAGTTGCGCCGTTGCTCTGGTTGCCCAGTTGCTTTCTTGCTCAGTTGCTGACTTGCCGAATTTCTTGGTTGCCCGTTTGCTCCGTTTCTTGATTTCTCGGCTGCACGGTTGCCCAGTTGCTCAGTTGCCCAGTTGCGCAGTTGCTCACTTGCCCAATTGCTTGGTTGCCCTGATGCTGATGTGCTCGGTTGCCTGGTTCCCAGTTACTCGGTTACCCACTTGCCTCACTTGCCCAGTTGCTCGGTTCCCCAGTTCCGCCGTTGCGGTCATGCAGCAAAGAGATTTTCGTTGGGAACGTGGTTGCAAAGGGTCAAAAGGACCACGTGACCATCCGACTTCAATTGGAATCTCAAATGAACCGAATGATATCCCGAATGACGTCATGAACCAAAGGGATTTTAGTGGCGAACATCTTACTAAGGGTAGAAATAATCACGTGACAATCTGACTTGAATTGGAACCTGATGCAGAGAATATCGAGATTGACGTCATGCACCAGAGGGATTTTAGTTGTCAGCAACTATGGTAAGGGGGAGAAAGGATGCCGTGACCATCTAAAAAAGGAATGGAAATCGCACATGAAACGTTCCCCTAAAACGACGTCATATGCCCGATCTTGCGACTGCTCGATTCCCGGTTGCCACTTTTAGGGTGTAGGAGTTTTTCCAGGTAACCTTGAAAATGCAGTGAATATTTGCAACAAGAATCGACAATAGGAAATATATGCAAGAGACATTAACTTAATTTTTAGGACAATGACGACGCGAGCCATAAACGTGAAATTGCCTCAAGGACATGGTTGAGTAAATTAGAAAGACGCAATACGTCAAGGTTAACAAAATCACACGATTTCTTACCGAAAACCTTAGTAAATAGGAAATACAAAACAAACTATTTTCCTGATTATTTTCCGGTGACCCAACTGATTAAAACTTCGTTTCAATTGTCATCAGGAATTGCAAATAAGAAATTCATCCAAGAAATGTTAATTAATTTTAGGACAATAACGGCATGAGCCATTGACGTGAAATTACCTCAAAGACATGGTTGAGTAAATTAGAACGACGCAAAAGGTCGAAGTAAACAAAATCAAAGATTTGTACGAAAAACCTAGGTAAATGGGAAACGGAAAACAAAGTATTTTCCTGAGTAGTTTTTTCCGTGTAACCTAACTGATTTTACATTTTCAACAGGAATTGAAAATAAGAAATTCATCCAAGAAATGTTAATTAATTTTAGAACAATAAGTGCATGAGCCATTAACGTGAAATTGCCTCGAAGACATGGTTGAGTAAATTAGAACGACGCAATAGGTCGAAGTAAACAAAATCACAGATTTGTGACGAAAAAAACTTTAGCAAATAGGAAATACAAAACAAACTATTTTCCTAAAACGCCTAAAAAGGGAAAACGCATGGGTGCATTGAATCCTGGCCCGGCAACGTTTCGAACCCTGTCATGTGTGCCACGTAACACGCCGACCCTTCTAGATCCTTCTGAGCTGTGACGCAGCATCTAAACGGAAATTATCCCGTAATGGCACAAGCCACGCCGTGACTGGCTGAAACGAGGAGGCCCTTTGTTTCGTAACACAATCAGCCAGGGGCACGCTTCCAAGGTCGAGGTTGCCAAGCCTTTGTTTGCAAAACCACCGTTACTGTATGAAATGTACGACCTTTGTTCTCCTTTGTTCCCGGTCCGATATCACGACAAAAGCGCTGGTATTTGCAACCCCAGGAGTCAGGTGGAAGCAGCCGGCCCCCGAAGCTGTCGTGATGGCACGCCTACAACTCGGTGCTCGAGACCGCGCCGGACTGCGCACGACCCGGTACGGCCCAACCCGAGGAGCTACTCTGACGAGTTGACCCGCGTGCCAAAAGCACACATTAGTATATAGACTAGCTCGGCCGCTCGCGCTACGCGCGAGGCGGCCATCGCTAGCTCCTGCGGAGGGCTTCTCGCCGCTTCGCGGCTCGCGGGCGACGCTTCGCGTCGCTCCGCTCGGTTGCCGCTCGCTGCGCTCGCGGCAACCTCGCGGTGGCACGTGCTCCGCACGTGCTGCCCCTCCTTGCAAACTCTTCAGGTGGCTCATCCGTGCGCATAGCAGTCGGCTAGGCAAGAAATAAGGTGACTGAGGTCCTAGATTCGAGCGATTTTGTTGCCACAATCGTTGGTAAGAATAAAAGCATTACGTAAACATCCTACCAGAATAGGAATTTCATAGGGAAAGAGTACGAATCTAGAGTGACGTCCAACACCAAGGGGATTTTGTTGCAAACACGATTTTGAGGGTAAAAGCATCATGTGACCATCGCACCTGAGTGGGAATCTGAAATAAAAATCTAGACTGGTGGAATTCACCTGGGGGATTTGAAATGGTACCCTTTGCTCTGAGGGTACACAGGATCACGTGAAATGTGGATGACATGGGAATTTAATATGGACAGAACAAATATCGCAAACGTCGTTGCTAAGGGTTTCATTTGCTTAGTTGCTTGGTTGCCCTGTTACTGATTTGCTTGGTTGCTTGGTTCCAAGTTGCTTGGTTTCCCAGTTGCCCAGTTGCTTGGCTACCCTGTTGCTGATTTGGTCGGTTGCTTGGTTCGCAGTTGTTGAGTTTTCAAGTTGCCCAGTTGCTTGACTTCTCAGTTGCCCAGTTGCTGGGTCGCTCAGTTGCGCCGTTGCTCTGGTTGCCCAGTTGCTTTCTTGCTCAGTTGCTGACTTGCCGAATTTCTTGGTTGCCCGTTTGCTCCGTTTCTTGATTTCTCGGCTGCACGGTTGCCCAGTTGCTCAGTTGCCCAGTTGCGCAGTTGCTCACTTGCCCAATTGCTTGGTTGCCCTGATGCTGATGTGCTCGGTTGCCTGGTTCCCAGTTACTCGGTTACCCACTTGCCTCACTTGCCCAGTTGCTCGGTTCCCCAGTTCCGCCGTTGCGGTCATGCAGCAAAGAGATTTTCGTTGGGAACGTGGTTGCAAAGGGTCAAAAGGACCACGTGACCATCCGACTTCAATTGGAATCTCAAATGAACCGAATGATATCCCGAATGACGTCATGAACCAAAGGGATTTTAGTGGCGAACATCTTACTAAGGGTAGAAATAATCACGTGACAATCTGACTTGAATTGGAACCTGATGCAGAGAATATCGAGATTGACGTCATGCACCAGAGGGATTTTAGTTGTCAGCAACTATGGTAAGGGGAGAAAGGATGACGTGACCATCTAAAAAGGAATGGAAATCGCACATGAAACGTTCCCCTAAAACGACGTCATATGCCCGATCTTGCGACTGCTCGATTCCCGGTTGCCACTTTTAGGGTGTAGGAGTTTTCCAGGTAACCTTGAAAATGCAGTGAATATTTGCAACAAGAATCGACAATAGGAAATATATGCAAGAGACATTAACTTAATTTTTAGGACAATGACGACGCGAGCCATAAACGTGAAATTGCCTCAAGGACATGGTTGAGTAAATTAGAAAGACGCAATACGTCAAGGTTAACAAAATCACACGATTTCTTACCGAAAACCTTAGTAAATAGGAAATACAAAACAAACTATTTTCCTGATTATTTTCCGGTGACCCAACTGATTAAAACTTCGTTTCAATTGTCATCAGGAATTGCAAATAAGAAATTCATCCAAGAAATGTTAATTAATTTTTAGGACAATAACGGCATGAGCCATTGACGTGAAATTACCTCAAAGACATGGTTGAGTAAATTAGAACGACGCAAAAGGTCGAAGTAAACAAAATCAAAGATTTGTACGAAAAACCTAGGTAAATGGGAAACGGAAAACAAAGTATTTTCCTGAGTAGTTTTTTCCGTGTAACCTAACTGATTTTACATTTTCAACAGGAATTGAAAATAAGAAATTCATCCAAGAAATGTTAATTAATTTTAGAACAATAAGTGCATGAGCCATTAACGTGAAATTGCCTCGAAGACATGGTTGAGTAAATTAGAACGACGCAATAGGTCGAAGTAAACAAAAATCACAGATTTGTGACGAAAAACTTTAGCAAATAGGAAATACAAAACAAACTATTTTCCTAAAACGCCTAAAAGGAAAACGCATGGGTGCATTGAATCCTGGCCCGGCAACGTTTCGAACCCTGTCATGTGTGCCACGTAACACGCCGACCCTTCTAGATCCTTCTGAGCTGTGACGCAGCATCTAAACGGAAATTATCCCGTAATGGCACAAGCCACGCCGTGACTGGCTGAAACGAGGAGGCCCTTTGTTTCGTAACACAATCAGCCAGGGGCACGCTTCCAAGGTCGAGGTTGCCAAGCCTTTGTTTGCAAAACCACCGTTACTGTATGAAATGTACGACCTTTGTTCTCCTTTGTTCCCGGTCCGATATCACGACAAAAGCGCTGGTATTTGCAACCCCAGGAGTCAGGTGGAAGCAGCCGGCCCCCGAAGCTGTCGTGATGGCACGCCTACAACTCGGGTGCTCGAGACCGCGCCGGACTGCGCACGACCCGGTACGGCCCAACCCGAGGAGCTACTCTGACGAGTTGACCCGCGTGCCAAAAGCACATATTAGTATATAGAGACTAGCTCGGCCGCTCGCGCTACGCGCGAGGCGGCCATCGCTAGCTCCTGCGGAGGGCTTCTCGCCGCTTCGCGGCTCGCGGGCGACGCTTCGCGTCGCTCCGCTCGGTTGCCGCTCGCTGCGCTCGCGGCAACCTCGCGGTGGCACGTGCTCCGCACGTGCTGCCCCTCCTTGCAAACTCTTCAGGTGGCTCATCCGTGCGCATAGCAGTCGGCTAGGCAAGAAATAAGGTGACTGAGGTCCTAGATTCGAGCGATTTTTGTTGCCACAATCGTTGGTAAGAATAAAAAGCATTACGTAAACATCCTACCAGAATAGGAATTTCATAGGGAAAGAGTACGAATCTAGAGTGACGTCCAACACCAAGGGGATTTTTGTTGCAAACACGATTTTTGAGGGTAAAAAGCATCATGTGACCATCGCACCTGAGTGGGAATCTGAAATAAAAATCTAGACTGGTGGAATTCACCTGGGGGATTTGAAATGGTACCCTTTGCTCTGAGGGTACACAGGATCACGTGAAATGTGGATGACATGGGAATTTAATATGGACAGAACAAATATCGCAAACGTCGTTGCTAAGGGTTTCATTTGCTTAGTTGCTTGGTTGCCCTGTTACTGATTTGCTTGGTTGCTTGGTTCCAAGTTGCTTGGTTTCCCAGTTGCCCAGTTGCTTGGCTACCCTGTTGCTGATTTGGTCGGTTGCTTGGTTCGCAGTTGTTGAGTTTTCAAGTTGCCCAGTTGCTTGACTTCTCAGTTGCCCAGTTGCTGGGTCGCTCAGTTGCGCCGTTGCTCTGGTTGCCCAGTTGCTTTCTTGCTCAGTTGCTGACTTGCCGAATTTCTTGGTTGCCCGTTTGCTCCGTTTCTTGATTTCTCGGCTGCACGGTTGCCCAGTTGCTCAGTTGCCCAGTTGCGCAGTTGCTCACTTGCCCAATTGCTTGGTTGCCCTGATGCTGATGTGCTCGGTTGCCTGGTTCCCAGTTACTCGGTTACCCACTTGCCTCACTTGCCCAGTTGCTCGGTTCCCCAGTTCCGCCGTTGCGGTCATGCAGCAAAGAGATTTTCGTTGGGAACGTGGTTGCAAAGGGTCAAAAGGACCACGTGACCATCCGACTTCAATTGGAATCTCAAATGAACCGAATGATATCCCGAATGACGTCATGAACCAAAGGGATTTTAGTGGCGAACATCTTACTAAGGGTAGAAATAATCACGTGACAATCTGACTTGAATTGGAACCTGATGCAGAGAATATCGAGATTGACGTCATGCACCAGAGGGATTTTAGTTGTCAGCAACTATGGTAAGGGGAGAAAGGATGCCGTGACCATCTAAAAGGAATGGAAATCGCACATGAAACGTTCCCTAAAACGACGTCATATGCCCGATCTTGCGACTGCTCGATTCCCGGTTGCCACTTTTAGGGTGTAGGAGTTTTCCAGGTAACCTTGAAAATGCAGTGAATATTTGCAACAAGAATCGACAATAGGAAATATATGCAAGAGACATTAACTTAATTTTTAGGACAATGACGACGCGAGCCATAAACGTGAAATTGCCTCAAGGACATGGTTGAGTAAATTAGAAAGACGCAATACGTCAAGGTTAACAAAATCACACGATTTCTTACCGAAAACCTTAGTAAATAGGAAATACAAAACAAACTATTTTCCTGATTATTTTTCCGGTGACCCAACTGATTAAAACTTCGTTTCAATTGTCATCAGGAATTGCAAATAAGAAATTCATCCAAGAAATGTTAATTAATTTTTAGGACAATAACGGCATGAGCCATTGACGTGAAATTACCTCAAAGACATGGTTGAGTAAATTAGAACGACGCAAAAGGTCGAAGTAAACAAAAATCAAAGATTTGTACGAAAAAACCTAGGTAAATGGGAAACGGAAAACAAAGTATTTTCCTGAGTAGTTTTTTCCGTGTAACCTAACTGATTTTACATTTTCAACAGGAATTGAAAATAAGAAATTCATCCAAGAAATGTTAATTAATTTTAGAACAATAAGTGCATGAGCCATTAACGTGAAATTGCCTCGAAGACATGGTTGAGTAAATTAGAACGACGCAATAGGTCGAAGTAAACAAAAATCACAGATTTGTGACGAAAAAAACTTTAGCAAATAGGAAATACAAAACAAACTATTTTCCTAAAACGCCTAAAAAGGGAAAACGCATGGGTGCATTGAATCCTGGCCCGGCAACGTTTCGAACCCTGTCATGTGTGCCACGTAACACGCCGACCCTTCTAGATCCTTCTGAGCTGTGACGCAGCATCTAAACGGAAATTATCCCGTAATGGCACAAGCCACGCCGTGACTGGCTGAAACGAGGAGGCCCTTTGTTTCGTAACACAATCAGCCAGGGGCACGCTTCCAAGGTCGAGGTTGCCAAGCCTTTGTTTGCAAAACCACCGTTACTGTATGAAATGTACGACCTTTGTTCTCCTTTGTTCCCGGTCCGATATCACGACAAAAGCGCTGGTATTTGCAACCCCAGGAGTCAGGTGGAAGCAGCCGGCCCCCGAAGCTGTCGTGATGGCACGCCTACAACTCGGGTGCTCGAGACCGCGCCGGACTGCGCACGACCCGGTACGGCCCAACCCGAGGAGCTACTCTGACGAGTTGACCCGCGTGCCAAAAGCACACATTAGTATATAGACTAGCTCGGCCGCTCGCGCTACGCGCGAGGCGGCCATCGCTAGCTCCTGCGGAGGGCTTCGCCGCTTCGCGGCTCGCGGGCGACGCCGCGTCGCTCCGCTCGGTTGCCGCTCGCTGCGCTCGCGGCAACCTCGCGGTGGCACGTGCTCCGCACGTGCTGCCCCTCCTTGCAAACTCTTCAGGTGGCTCATCCGTGCGCATAGCAGTCGGCTAGGCAAGAAATAAGGTGACTGAGGTCCTAGATTCGAGCGATTTTTGTTGCCACAATCGTTGGTAAGAATAAAAAGCATTACGTAAACATCCTACCAGAATAGGAATTTCATAGGGAAAGAGTACGAATCTAGAGTGACGTCCAACACCAAGGGGATTTTTGTTGCAAACACGATTTTTGAGGGTAAAAAGCATCATGTGACCATCGCACCTGAGTGGGAATCTGAAATAAAAATCTAGACTGGTGGAATTCACCTGGGGGATTTGAAATGGTACCCTTTGCTCTGAGGGTACACAGGATCACGTGAAATGTGGATGACATGGGAATTTAATATGGACAGAACAAATATCGCAAACGTCGTTGCTAAGGGTTTCATTTGCTTAGTTGCTTGGTTGCCCTGTTACTGATTTGCTTGGTTGCTTGGTTCCAAGTTGCTTGGTTTCCCAGTTGCCCAGTTGCTTGGCTACCCTGTTGCTGATTTGGTCGGTTGCTTGGTTCGCAGTTGTTGAGTTTTCAAGTTGCCCAGTTGCTTGACTTCTCAGTTGCCCAGTTGCTGGGTCGCTCAGTTGCGCCGTTGCTCTGGTTGCCCAGTTGCTTTCTTGCTCAGTTGCTGACTTGCCGAATTTCTTGGTTGCCCGTTTGCTCCGTTTCTTGATTTCTCGGCTGCACGGTTGCCCAGTTGCTCAGTTGCCCAGTTGCGCAGTTGCTCACTTGCCCAATTGCTTGGTTGCCCTGATGCTGATGTGCTCGGTTGCCTGGTTCCCAGTTACTCGGTTACCCACTTGCCTCACTTGCCCAGTTGCTCGGTTCCCCAGTTCCGCCGTTGCGGTCATGCAGCAAAGAGATTTTCGTTGGGAACGTGGTTGCAAAGGGTCAAAAGGACCACGTGACCATCCGACTTCAATTGGAATCTCAAATGAACCGAATGATATCCCGAATGACGTCATGAACCAAAGGGATTTTAGTGGCGAACATCTTACTAAGGGTAGAAATAATCACGTGACAATCTGACTTGAATTGGAACCTGATGCAGAGAATATCGAGATTGACGTCATGCACCAGAGGGATTTTAGTTGTCAGCAACTATGGTAAGGGGAGAAAGGATGACGTGACCATCTAAAAAGGAATGGAAATCGCACATGAAACGTTCCCTAAAACGACGTCATATGCCCGATCTTGCGACTGCTCGATTCCCGGTTGCCACTTTTAGGGTGTAGGAGTTTTTCCAGGTAACCTTGAAAATGCAGTGAATATTTGCAACAAGAATCGACAATAGGAAATATATGCAAGAGACATTAACTTAATTTTAGGACAATGACGACGCGAGCCATAAACGTGAAATTGCCTCAAGGACATGGTTGAGTAAATTAGAAAGACGCAATACGTCAAGGTTAACAAAATCACACGATTTCTTACCGAAAAACCTTAGTAAATAGGAAATACAAAACAAACTATTTTCCTGATTATTTTTCCGGTGACCCAACTGATTAAAACTTCGTTTCAATTGTCATCAGGAATTGCAAATAAGAAATTCATCCAAGAAATGTTAATTAATTTTTTAGGACAATAACGGCATGAGCCATTAACGTGAAATTACCTCAAAGACATGGTTGAGTAAATTAGAACGACGCAAAAGGTCGAAGTAAACAAAAATCAAAGATTTGTACGAAAAAACCTAGGTAAATGGGAAACGGAAAACAAAGTATTTTCCTGAGTAGTTTTTTCCGTGTAACCTAACTGATTTTACATTTTCAACAGGAATTGAAAATAAGAAATTCATCCAAGAAATGTTAATTAATTTTTAGAACAATAAGTGCATGAGCCATTAACGTGAAATTGCCTCGAAGACATGGTTGAGTAAATTAGAACGACGCAATAGGTCGAAGTAAACAAAAATCACAGATTTGTGACGAAAAAAACTTTAGCAAATAGGAAATACAAAACAAACTATTTTCCTAAAACGCCTAAAAAGGGAAAACGCATGGGTGCATTGAATCCTGGCCCGGCAACGTTTCGAACCCTGTCATGTGTGCCACGTAACACGCCGACCCTTCTAGATCCTTCTGAGCTGTGACGCAGCATCTAAACGGAAATTATCCCGTAATGGCACAAGCCACGCCGTGACTGGCTGAAACGAGGAGGCCCTTTGTTTCGTAACACAATCAGCCAGGGGGCACGCTTCCAAGGTCGAGGTTGCCAAGCCTTTGTTTGCAAAACCACCGTTACTGTATGAAATGTACGACCTTTGTTCTCCTTTGTTCCCGGTCCGATATCACGACAAAAGCGCTGGTATTTGCAACCCCAGGAGTCAGGTGGAAGCAGCCGGCCCCCGAAGCTGTCGTGATGGCACGCCTACAACTCGGGTGCTCGAGAACGCGCCGGACTGCGCACGACCCGGTACGGCCCAACCCGAGGAGCTACTCTGACGAGTTGACCCGCGTGCCAAAAGCACACATTAGTATATAGACTAGCTCGGCCGCTCGCGCTACGCGCGAGGCGGCCATCGCTAGCTCCTGCGGAGGGCTTCTCGCCGCTTCGCGGCTCGCGGGCGACGCTTCGCGTCGCTCCGCTCGGTTGCCGCTCGCTGCGCTCGCGGCAACCTCGCGGTGGCACGTGCTCCGCACGTGCTGCCCTCCTTGCAAACTCTTCAGGTGGCTCATCCGTGCGCATAGCAGTCGGCTAGGCAAGAAATAAGGTGACTGAGGTCCTAGATTCGAGCGATTTTTGTTGCCACAATCGTTGGTAAGAATAAAAAGCATTACGTAAACATCCTACCAGAATAGGAATTTCATAGGGAAAGAGTACGAATCTAGAGTGACGTCCAACACCAAGGGGATTTTGTTGCAAACACGATTTTGAGGGTAAAAGCATCATGTGACCATCGCACCTGAGTGGGAATCTGAAATAAGAATCTAGACTGGTGGAATTCACCTGGGGGATTTGAAATGGTACCCTTTGCTCTGAGGGTACACAGGATCACGTGAAATGTGGATGACATGGGAATTTAATATGGACAGAACAAATATCGCAAACGTCGTTGCTAAGGGTTTCATTTGCTTAGTTGCTTGGTTGCCCTGTTACTGATTTGCTTGGTTGCTTGGTTCCAAGTTGCTTGGTTTCCCAGTTGCCCAGTTGCTTGGCTACCCTGTTGCTGATTTGGTCGGTTGCTTGGTTCGCAGTTGTTGAGTTTTCAAGTTGCCCAGTTGCTTGACTTCTCAGTTGCCCAGTTGCTGGGTCGCTCAGTTGCGCCGTTGCTCTGGTTGCCCAGTTGCTTTCTTGCTCAGTTGCTGACTTGCCGAATTTCTTGGTTGCCCGTTTGCTCCGTTTCTTGATTTCTCGGCTGCACGGTTGCCCAGTTGCTCAGTTGCCCAGTTGCGCAGTTGCTCACTTGCCCAATTGCTTGGTTGCCCTGATGCTGATGTGCTCGGTTGCCTGGTTCCCAGTTACTCGGTTACCCACTTGCCTCACTTGCCCAGTTGCTCGGTTCCCCAGTTCCGCCGTTGCGGTCATGCAGCAAAGAGATTTTCGTTGGGAACGTGGTTGCAAAGGGTCAAAAGGACCACGTGACCATCCGACTTCAATTGGAATCTCAAATGAACCGAATGATATCCCGAATGACGTCATGAACCAAAGGGATTTTAGTGGCGAACATCTTACTAAGGGTAGAAATAATCACGTGACAATCTGACTTGAATTGGAACCTGATGCAGAGAATATCGAGATTGACGTCATGCACCAGAGGGATTTTAGTTGTCAGCAACTATGGTAAGGGGAGAAAGGATGACGTGACCATCTAAAAAGGAATGGAAATCGCACATGAAACGTTCCCCTAAAACGACGTCATATGCCCGATCTTGCGACTGCTCGATTCCCGGTTGCCACTTTTAGGGTGTAGGAGTTTTTCCAGGTAACCTTGAAAATGCAGTGAATATTTGCAACA
The DNA here is from genome assembly GCA_014526335.1 of Chrysaora quinquecirrha. Taxonomy (NCBI): domain Eukaryota; kingdom Metazoa; phylum Cnidaria; class Scyphozoa; order Semaeostomeae; family Pelagiidae; genus Chrysaora; species Chrysaora quinquecirrha. The sequence continues at coordinate 37,231 of JACTAT010000235.1, read as the reverse complement.
AGAATCGACAATAGGAAATATATGCAAGAGACATTAACTTAATTTTAGGACAATGACGACGCGAGCCATAAACGTGAAATTGCCTCAAGGACATGGTTGAGTAAATTAGAAAGACGCAATACGTCAAGGTTAACAAAATCACACGATTTCTTACCGAAAAACCTTAGTAAATAGGAAATACAAAACAAACTATTTTCCTGATTATTTTTCCGGTGACCCAACTGATTAAAACTTCGTTTCAATTGTCATCAGGAATTGCAAATAAGAAATTCATCCAAGAAATGTTAATTAATTTTTAGGACAATAACGGCATGAGCCATTAACGTGAAATTACCTCAAAGACATGGTTGAGTAAATTAGAACGACGCAAAAGGTCGAAGTAAACAAAAATCAAAGATTTGTACGAAAAAACCTAGGTAAATGGGAAACGGAAAACAAAGTATTTTCCTGAGTAGTTTTTTCCGTGTAACCTAACTGATTTTACATTTTCAACAGGAATTGAAAATAAGAAATTCATCCAAGAAATGTTAATTAATTTTTAGAACAATAAGTGCATGAGCCATTAACGTGAAATTGCCTCGAAGACATGGTTGAGTAAATTAGAACGACGCAATAGGTCGAAGTAAACAAAAATCACAGATTTGTGACGAAAAAAACTTTAGCAAATAGGAAATACAAAACAAACTATTTTCCTAAAACGCCTAAAAAGGGAAAACGCATGGGTGCATTGAATCCTGGCCCGGCAACGTTTCGAACCCTGTCATGTGTGCCACGTAACACGCCGACCCTTCTAGATCCTTCTGAGCTGTGACGCAGCATCTAAACGGAAATTATCCCGTAATGGCACAAGCCACGCCGTGACTGGCTGAAACGAGGAGGCCCTTTGTTTCGTAACACAATCAGCCAGGGGCACGCTTCCAAGGTCGAGGTTGCCAAGCCTTTGTTTGCAAAACCACCGTTACTGTATGAAATGTACGACCTTTGTTCTCCTTTGTTCCCGGTCCGATATCACGACAAAAGCGCTGGTATTTGCAACCCCAGGAGTCAGGTGGAAGCAGCCGGCCCCCGAAGCTGTCGTGATGGCACGCCTACAACTCGGGTGCTCGAGAACGCGCCGGACTGCGCACGACCCGGTACGGCCCAACCCGAGGAGCTACTCTGACGAGTTGACCCGCGTGCCAAAAGCACACATTAGTATATAGATGATTCCAACGACCGCTGTTTGGAGTCTTTTATTCTAATTAAAGCATATTATTATTAACACTAAGATAGAAAACCGGATGGCCTGGTTCAAAGACCCCTGGCCAGCCCTGATCCGTATCAACAGATTCGGGGCAACTTTCATAAATATAAAAGTAAAAAAAACTGTCCCAGATTAGGAGTATGCGCAAATATTTCCTTGTTAAGGTTAAAAATACATGTTTATCTACTTGTTTATTTATTTACACATTGGATCCACTTTCACCTGATTGGATGTATCTTTCCGCTAACAGCTCACGAAGTAAACAAGTGACGTCAGACATCTCTGTTGCAAGCTTGTTTACCTAGAACGAGAGCAAATAATTTAGATAAGCTGAATTTCCAAATCTCATTTTAAAATCCTTCTAAGATGAAGCTTACGTTAGCAATCTGTTCCTAAACGTTTATACGTTTTTGTTTTGACTTCTTCAGCGTATTGAGCCCTCCATGAAAATATACATGAATATAGAGCACTGGAGCCACTGTTGTATGCCTAGTTTCCAAAGCTATAATGAGCATACATTTTTGTAAAAGCACATTGCAAAACATTTACAAATCTTTCACGTTGTATCCTGCACTCTGTTTTAGAGTTTGGTTATTACTGATATTCGAATGTAAGTTCCTCCATGATTCCATTTTATGAATGTACGTGCCAAGAATGAAAACCTAAAGTAACCTGTTTTGTTTCAAGCTGTATTAGTTCTCATTTCCATTGCAGATGACTTTGTTTGGTTTTGTACAAGACCATGCATGATCTTATATAATATTGTCAGTCTGGCGGGAACTCTGCGCTGTACTAAGCTGCACCATCCAAGTGACTGCTGCATATCAAACACTGCATGTATTGTAATGACGTCTTGTCGCATATATTGCATCTTGTCATCAATCTTACCATGCCCACAATCAACCATGATAACTTTCTCACAATATTCCGTTTTACGACTGTTTAGTTTCGGTGGGGCAGAATCAATGATTAAAGTTGACTCTTCAAGTACACTTTTTTATAAGGAACACCTTTGGGGCACCTTTGTGAGGAAGTCGAGGCTGCAAGTTCCCAAAAAAATAAAGGAGCTTTAAGGAACTATTGAGGGACGGATAAAAAACAAAGAATGACTTCTTTCAAGAATAAGACGTCATATACAACGAAATAGCCAAGCAACAATATATTTCCAATTGAGTTACACTTCCCAAAAACTACATTCGTATTCAAAAATATAAAACGAAGGAAGCTAGGTAGATTTTACGACAAGGAATAGTTTAAGGAATGTCCAGCAACATTTCCTCGATTCCAGCCTCGACTCAGGGCAAAGGTTCCCTATAAAAATACTTGTACATAACCTAAGCATCAAAGGTGTTAACGGGCACAGCGACACGCATCAGGCAGGGCTATGGCTGTAAAAATCTGATTTCTCACCTAACCGAGACAATGTCGACGGTTTCCTAGCTAATCGATTATGGAGATTCATATTCCGAGATGGGATCCTTCGAATGTCGCATAAGTATCACGTGATCGATGACGTCATCAACTTTACCGCATGCAGATATGTTGCCTTCTAATTTGAAAATTTACCTTTTCTTCAATTCTTTCAAGTTTTTGTTCGGTCTCTTCGCATGACTTTTGCATAGGTTCTGAAATCGAAAAATATTTCAGTTACTATTGTTGTCAAAATTGCATTTTCTTGCACATCAGTAGAAGGGTAGCCTGCGCACAGACTCAATCAGTTCGGTAGACAGTTTGGCTGAGAACTGATTGAGTCTGTGCGCAGGCTATAGAAAGGTTGTTACTACACGCTTACATATATACCACAACACAAAGCAAGTTTGTATTAGAAAAGAATTTTGTGTTATAAAAGAAATGTTAGACCCTGGCCAGCTGATCAACCATTTTTGCCAAATGTTTAAAATTTGCTTATTGTTTGAAAGTTTGGCCGCTTGGCTAGCAAAAGTAATAAAAGTTGTTGCACAATGTTTTGAAAAAGCTCAAAACATTGCCAATGTCAAGCAAGAATGCTCGCAAAGCAATGTTTTGCAATGTGGCAAAATAGTTAAATGAAGCTTGGCAAGCAAAGTTCAGATGTTTGGCCATAAAGTTGTCTGATCGTTTGCCTAGGGCCTGTTATTATATCTATAGGGGGTAAAAGGACAAATTTTGGTTAGGTAAGTGTCCGATACCCAAAACTGTGTGCCCCGGCGAGGCTTGCTTTGGGGGGTGTAGTTCCATCATCGGTAAACCACAATTGACAGTCAAGGCCAATTTTCACTTCGTTCGCATTCGCTGTTTGCTGTTTCTAGCAGCGTTGTGTTCAGTAGCGAAAGGCAAACCTGAAACGACTTCGATTTCCATTGCAAGCGAAGTTCAAGTTTTTGCTAAAGTTTTACTTTGCTTATGGCCTAAAATTGATCCTGTACCTGCTCTGCTGGGTACATGCAGTAGCTGCGATTTAGGATTAAAGAAAATTGCTTTTGTAATTTCCTTGGAGAAAACAAAAATAATTCAAACACATTTTTGAAGCTGTTTTACCTTGATTAGGACAAGCCATTTCAAAATTTAACAAAAGCAGAAGATGGGTTTACAAAATTTTTTTTCAAAACTGTGCAACCGAATTGGAAAATGTAGACGCTGAACCGCGAAAAACGATGTGGAAATAAGCCTTTAGAGCGATAAGAAAATTTTTATATACCAAGCAGTTAAAATGAAAAAGAAGCATACAAGGAATATTAACTAACATACCTTGTGATGCCATATTGTCTTCAACTCTACAAGAAAAACATTTTATTCAATTTCATTCTCATTTATGTATAACTCTTGCATTATATTGTCAAATTTTTTCATTATACTATAATCGCGTCAAAGTAGATGCAAATTAGAGCAAAAAAAAAACACATATGCAAAGAAAATCTTATGGCCATTTTTTTGCGATGGGTTTGCGATGACCAGTATCGAAAAAGTATGATTTTACAAATGGCAAGTAGCGAATGATTTGAAATATTTGAAGCACTGAGTATGAAGCATCGTATGACGCTGGTGTTCCTAAGTTTCACCAAATCTAGCAATTTCAAAGTCCTCCATATAACAACAACGAACTACAGGCTTTACCCCCGGGGAGGAGGTTGTACTTAATAGGTGCACTACCCGGGCTACACCTCACTCTTTATTTAGGCCCCGTCTACATGGACACGTTTTCAAATGAAAGCACAATGATTTCTTTGCGTTTTCACCTTCCGTTTACACGACACTGGTAAATCTGCGACTGAAAACGCAAACGTTTGAAAACGTTTTCCAGAGTGGAATCTTTTCAAAACGCAATTTTCCCATGAAGACACCGAAAACGCAAACTTTTGAAAACGATGCAACAAAAACAATAACTTTCGGTGGTTAATTGGTATTGAAGTTCACAATTTACATTTAGAAAACATGATGTCATCGTTTTCATGTGGACAGCGAAAACGTTGCGAAAACGCTTGTAGACGCAAAACATTTAATACGTTTTCAGTGACTTGAAAGCGCAACTTTTTGAAAACGTACACGTTTTTTTTATAAGGAACCTACCTCAAGGCCTAGTTCTTAAAGTTCCTTATTTTTGGGCCTCTTTTGAGGCAATTGTAGTTCCAAAAGTTCCTTAATAGTTCCTTAATTTTAACTGCACATACAGTGGTCATAACAATAATAGGGAGACATTTGCATGTGAGCAAAGCTCGAGACTACTCAAAGAAACATTGGATACATGTTTAACGCACAATTTATGTGATTTTCGACTGCAAATGAATGGAACCGGCTTTCTAATTCTTGATTATTTGCAGTAATAAAACTATTCAACATTGAAAAGTTCCCTAATGATTTTCTCTTTAGTCGTATAAGTTCTTTAAATTTTCGGGCCTTCTACAGTTGTTTTTATAAAAAAAAGCGTGTATCCGTGTAAACGGGGCCTTAGAGGTCCCTTTCTAAAGAAGAAGAAAGTGGCTGAAAAGAGAATAAAAAGAATTTGTTATACACTTTCACTGACACGGGGGGGTTATTGAGAGGCTATGTAGATCTTAAAAGTTAATAGATTTTGACACCTTGTGGTTTTACATACTTTTTTCTTACTTCTTTTATGCGTTCAAAAATTTCAACATGTGTTGCGGCGAATCTGTCCAAAATATCCTTCACGTCATAAGGTCTTGTAGATTGCTGGAAAAAGATATTTAGAGCAAATATTAAATGTCTCCTTTGGCAAATATAGTACAAACCCTGAAATAAAAAATTTAGAGCCAAAGTCTCAGGACACGGAATGCAAAATGAATAAAAAGCCTTCATTTCCTGTATACCCATTTAGCCCCAGTTTGTTCTTATACACGTTTTTTTTTTATAAGAAACCTGGCTCGGGGCCTAGTTCTAAAAGTTTCTTAATTTCTTAATATGATTGTTTTACAAAGAATTAGTCATGCTGGTGCGGGAAACCGCACGGAAAATGCTTGAGAATTGATTTCTACATCCAAAAATGTGAGATCAGTATGTCAGAAAACTGACACAAAAATTTCTTAAGTTTCTTAACTCCTTCTTCCTAGTTCTAACAGTTTCTTAACTTTTGGGGTGCCTAGTTCTAGGTTCTTATAAACCGGTTTTTTATAAAAAAACGTGTAACGCTTTTACTTTTTGTAACCATTGCTGAGTCTCGGTGGTAATAGAACATTTAATCTTACAAAAAAGAAAGGCGTTTATTTCGATACAATATTTATGATTAAAAAACTGAGTCATGCAATCTTATACCCCGTTTTAATTAAGGGCTTTGTTCTTAAAAAGTTTGAAAATTGCGTCACAGAAACATTTAGACCTCCGATTCGAATTAAAATTGCGATAAACAGCGGAAACATTTTCGGGCATACTTAAAAGCTCTTTTCTTCTGACACTCCTCAGAGTATGAACGTCAGAAACAGACTGAAACAATAAAAGCTTTTAAGTATGCCCAAAAATGTTTCTGCTGTTTATTGCAATATTTAAGTTTTGTTCAACTCAAAAACAATTCACTGATTCAAATTCAGTGTCTTTACAGCATTCCTGGCAAATATTCTATTCCTTATGATGTTGATTGATAGTGATAAAAAGTTTGAAAATCTGTAGGGGATTTATCGTGAAATATGATTGAGGGTTTAAAATTTCAATCCGAGCGATTTTTCACGGTCAAATCCTTCATAAATTTCAAATTTTAAATCGCTACAAAATCAACATCGTGAGGATTAGAAGCGTAAAATTTTGCCTTACCACTTAAGTTAAAGAACCAAATATGAATCGTGGGTCAAGACTCATGTGTGAATAAATTTTTGTCAATTTTGAAAACGAGGTTCTAAAGTTTGTAAGGTGTATTATCATGCATTTGGAATAAAAAACAAAGTCGAAACAATCACCTTGAAGTTTCTCACAGCAACATTCAGTTTCAGCCTCCTTACGAATCCGAGGGCATGCTTCTCTCCAATCGTCAGTTCGCTGAAACAAAAATTCATAATCGCTTAAAAATTTCAATTTATACACAAAGCACTATTGGGCTTTTTTGCATTAGCTGAGATTCACAAAAGAGAGCTTTCAATGTTTTGGGTACATGAAGAAGCTTCTAAAATGAGTACTTCTGTCTAAAATTTTCCGGACCCTAAAAAGGATTTGACGGTGACAAATCGCTTGGGGTGAAATTTTACAAACTTTTGATCGCTATGAAAGCAACGTCGTAAGTTAGACTTATTACCCGAATCGCAATTATCGCTATTGAATTGAATTGCTGGACGCTCAAACTAACTGAAGCGAACAACAACAACATCAATTCAATTCAATTCAATGTGAGCGAAAGTTAGGGACTTTGAACTATACAGGCACTGAATTCAAATCTAAAAAAGAAATGTTTCTTTAACGCAAGATTCAACTGTTTTGAAAACGAGGTCCTTTGCTGACAAATGGTGTCAAAAGACTAAGGCCCCGTCTACACGAGACCGCTTCACTTTTGATCCGCATCAAAATTGATACTGATAGGTTACGTTTACATTGCGCCGCACTCCTTTTGTTACTGATATGCTTTCCGTTTACCAAGTGCGGATTCACATGAAATAGAGGCCTTAGATAACGAAGTGAGGCCGAAATTCATATTGTCATAGCAGACTTATTAACTTCCTCCCACTCTTTCAGAAACAGCCGAAAAACAACTACAACAACATACAGCTGTTTCCTCAGAGTGGAGCGGGGTAGGAGCGTAGACTACGACGAATGTAATAAATCTTTGGTCATAGCGCACAGACGTTTTTAAAAACGGATCAAAAGTGAGCCGGATTGGCATTTTACACGAGACCGGATCACTATAAAAACGTCTCGCTAGAAAGATCAGAATTGATCTGGCTGTCCGTTTTGATTTTGATGCAGATTGCTTGGTCTCGTGTGAACGGGAAGCGTAATCCGTATCAATTTTTTTTCGGATTCAAATTGATCCGGCCTCGTAAAAACGGGGCATAAAAACCTCTAAAACTTACCGCGTAGCAATATCAATATTTTCCCAACCATCTGTACTATCCACTTTTGCTAATGAAATTGAGGCTGAAAAAAGTAACATTAAGACAGTCTTTATAGGCTCAATCCTCCTCAGCATTTCTCAAAATCTCTATTGGGAGAATTCAGTATAAAGTAAAAATAACAACAACTTACAATCTAGATAAAATAGCAAATATTTGAAAATATTTTGTAAATATTCTACAACCAATTTTACAAGAAATTCTTTTATAAAACACAAGTGCTAGAGTGTACAGATAAAAATTTATCATTTAATTTTACCCATCATCTCTACTGCCAAAACAGTGCAGTGGTATCATAGACCCGGGGGATGCACTCAATATATTTTTGGGTACTGGGGACGTGCCGCCCAAAATGGTATCGTTTTTCACGATTTTGGTATAAACATGGGTCTTAACTTTCTGAAAAACGGTATAAATAAGGGTATTGGTTTCTCAATAATCGGCATAAATTTTATAAAGAACGGTCTTATTTTCGTTTGTTCCCACTTTTCTTGGTGACGTTTGTTTCGAGCTGACATTTTAAAGTACATTATAGCATATATAGTAATGTACGAGTTATTATTTAAGTATAATTATGGGGAATTATGGGTATACATTTTCAGGAATTTTGTATAAATATGGGTAGGCATTTGGGTCTTGGGTTGTACGTCCCTATGATAGGGACGTGCCGCCCTTGACTTAATTTCGGATAGGGACACTATCGAAATTAAGTCAAGTGACACATCCCCCAGGATCATAAAAAGTATTGCAGAGTAGCCCATTGCAATTTTCAAGAAAATTCATTCCTTAGCGAGGTTCAAACCTTACAACAACGTCCGTAGGCCATAAAATCAAATGAAAGAAAACATGTAGACCGCTTACCTCTTGATGATGTCATACTTTGTGGCATATGAACAGTAATATTTGTATGTGGGTGCCATGTTGCTGTGCAATTATTTGACGGTACTGAAGCATAGACCTTCCAAGCACCCTGAAATATAATATTTGCAAACTGAAATAGCATTTCCTACTAACGGTTCTGGTGAACAAAAGCGGCTTGGGTACTATTTGTAATGACAATGCCTTGCAAAGATTTGGTTGATGTAATCTAGGTACGGGTATATCCCATAAACAGGTGACTTTCTCAGTTCTTTAATTCCCAGATTCTAAGATGGAGTTTTGTTCTTGGTTAAAATCATACTGTACCCATGTTTTCACTTGTACAAATTATGTATAATTAACACGGTGTACTATGAACATAATGTACTTCTGTATAACTAACACATCCATTCTGTATTAATCAACTGGCTAAAATTGCAACCTCCTCTTGCTCAGAGCCCCGGATTATTGGAAAATCAGAAAATTTGTGTCCCTTTATAATTCTACCCCCACTCTTCAATTTCAATTTTTTTATTTCCTCTTGTTTATTAATTGTTTGTTTAGTTTATGCGCAAGGAAAATAAAAAAGGGTTGAATAGCAAGCCAACATGGCAGAAAATTTTCTGGAAATGTTCAAACCTGAATTAGCTCAGCTGCTGGTCTTCTTCGTCTTGTTTTTTCTTTTAGCTTTCTTTGTTCAATTACTTGCAACGCAAAACCAGAACCAATGATACCCTGAGAAAAAAATCAAAATAAGTTTTGAGTTTGTCTATCTTTATCCTGTTGCATCATTATAAGCAAAGGCATTCATCCAGGTAAATTAAAGATCGTCTGTTGCCGAATTGCTCCCCCCCCCCCATTTTCGAACCAACCAACAGAACCACTGAATGCTGTGTCTTTTCGTGCTGAATTTCCGCTTCGAAAATGTTTCTGCAATTTTCAAAAATTACACCTTTTGCACTAGGGCAGCGAATGGACGAAAAGCTAAAGCCCACGCCGAAGGAGACAACATTATCGCAAACCATTTAAAAAATACACTCTTTTTGTATAAAAACACACTTTATAAACACACTTCATAAAAACATCGAGGCTCGATTTGCCAAAAAATAATAACAACGTGTAACGTATGGGTTCTTTGATAGCGCGAAGGGAAGAAAGAACACGCTTAGGCCCTGAGGCCTAAGCTAAGGCATACTGCAACTTTATAAACTGTAAGATGTGATCCCATTCAAATTAAGACGAAGACTAAACTAAAGTGTGATTACACACAAATATATAACACTGACTAATTAAACAACACTGCGATACATCAAACAACACGTTGACAACAAAGACAAAAGAACACACATTTCCTGGAACGGGAGTTACTTACACTAACACGAGAACTGCACGCAAACATCTACAAATCACGACAATTTACAGAAACGAAAGTAAAAACTAAAATGAATAATGAATATTTAAATACCAAAGTAATTAAAAAAAGATACATTACAAACGTAAGAGCATGTCCAGCCTCATATGATAAATAAGAGGCAAGAAAATGTGTTTTTGAAAATTTTTTCTCATGTTAACAAAACACAACTATGCAATCACTAAATAAAAATACATAGAAGTTATGCAAAACTGTTATTTGTTGTTCGTAGAAGCAATTTAATGTGTTTAGTTGTAGAAAAATCAACGTTGAAATAAGAAGAGCATTAAAGACACAAAAAATAAGAAAATTGAGTCCTCGGCAAGAATTATTTGATTATTATAAAAAAAGAGTGTAGAAATGTTACTGATGAATTCTGGTTTAGCCAGACAAATGTGGCTCAAAATTTGTCACAGTTGCATTTCACCATGTTCCGGCATTTTGTGCGCCATTTATCATGTGGCACAAATGCATTCTAATTTTTGTTCAGCCATATTTTCGACAAAAAATGGAATAAATAAATAGTGTTTAACTTGCTAAAACATTATTTTATGCCGCTTTTGTCCTGTCCCCACTTAAAAATATTAGAAATATCAAAAATATAAGAGACTAATCAGTTTAGATCACCAAAACAGTTTCTTATCAAAAGAAGTGAGATGGAAGTGTCTAGAGGAAACAGATAAGAAACTACTGCAAGTAATAAAGCATGAGTGTGAAAGTCACTTTTAAGGAATTTTGAAGGTGTGTATTCCTATAATTTAGAAGATTATTCCCAGAATTCCCTTTAAAAATCCTTAATGTAACCAAAAGACTGACAGAAACTCCCGCCATCTTTTGAGGAAGCCTAAATTGATAACAAATTCATTTGTCTTTGTGGAAGGAAGCACCATAGTTAAAAGTGGATTTTATGTCAGTTTATCACTCTTGTAAGCTGAACGGTATTCAGAACTGTATTAAGAACTGTATCTAAGGGTTTTCTTACAATTGAACAAAAAATCTTTTTATAAATTCAACTTACAGCCGGCATTGCAATAAATCCTGCCCCCATCAATGCAAAAATGCAAAGGATAAGCTTTGATAAGCCTGTCTCTGGGGAAACATCCCCATATCCAATGGTTGTCATAGAAACCTAGAAAACAAATTTCTCAATCAGGAATTAAAAGAGAATGTCTCATGAGTTCTTCCATCCAAGTCAAGTTAAGTCAAGATGAGTCAAATCGCATCGAATAAAGTCAAGTCTAGTATAAAGTCGGATTAGTCGAGTCAAGTAAAGTCGAATAAGTCATGTTGAGTCGAGTCGAGTTGAGTCGAGTCAAGTCAAATCCAATTAAGTTAAGTCAAGTCAAGTCAAGTCAAATTAAGCCAAATCAAGTCAAGTCAAGCTAAGTCAAGTCAAGTCAAGTCAAGTCGAGTCAAGTCAAGTCAAGTCAAGTCAAGTCAAGTCGAGTCGAATCGAGTCGAGTCAATTCAAGTCAAGTCAAGTCAAGTCAAGTCAAGTCAATTCAAGTCAAGTCAAGTTAAGTCAAGTCAAGTCAAGTCGAGTCAAGTCGAGCCAAGTCTAGTCTAATGTACAATAAATAATGAAATCAACTCATTATCGAAAAAGAGATCAAATAGATCGAACTGTAAGTTATTGATATGTGCCAACCAGTCGGCATGACAAGTCTATTCAGCATACTTAACGAGGCTATGAGTTAAGAAAATGAAGAAAGAAAACCAATCAAAATCGAGGAAAGGAAGACAACATTGGTTATCTTGTTTTATTCACTCACCACTCCCCAATACAATCCATTAGCCAAATCAGTAACAGTGCTTTTCTTAGTGACTGTTGGATCAGCATATGTGATATAACTCAGAAACATTATAACAATAAAACCCATGTACCAGCAGGTCAATAATTCCTACAAAGGTGAAGTGAAAAAGTAAAAAATTTGTAGTTACAGGGCACTGATAGAGGCTCCTGCCAAAGATGGCGGCTGCTCTCCCTTTTGATTTTGTTTAAGATTTGTGAATGGAATCCTGGGAATAATTTCTAGGTACGTTATTTCACATAGCTGCAGACGTTGAATTCGTTAGTAAGGAAATTATTCCCAGAATTCTCTTCGAAAAACGTTAATAAAAACAAGGGACTGACAGAAACGGGCGCCAACCTTTGCGGAAACCTCTATTGTTTAATGCAAAAGAGCAAAAGTAACTCTGGAACTTCATTAAACTATGCTTTTCTCTAACTTTTTAAGAAAACCACCCACTGTCACAGAATAGCATTCAACCCAAAGAAGGATCCAATCCCTATTCTGTCCCGTTAATCTTTCCAAAATTGGGATCGACAGCTCTCGTTGGTCTTTGGCAAGTGTTCGCAACTGCCTCTGTGGCAAAGTAGAAGCAATACGTTCAATGTAATCCTGTCGTATTCGTTGGTAATTCAGTGCCATCGTGGGATAAGAAGACTGAACAAAAATCTGGAGTTGTCATTCTCTAGATGGGGCTATTGAAATAAGGTTGAAGTTTTCAACTAATACAAACGAAGCAAGAACAGCTTGAACCGTTGATAAAGGAAGAAACAAATAGGTTTCGGGTAACTAGGGTTTGAGTAATGGAGACGTAAATTCTACTCTAAATTGATTTTAATTTCAGTTATTAGTTTGTGGTTATGTCAGCCAATTTCATAAAAAAAAAACGAAATAGCATTAGTAGCGAAGAAAAAACGGAGTTCTTAAGAAACAGGGGGCGAGAATTTACATCACTTCAAGAGTGGAAGTCACAAACGGGAGGATTGGCTCATGTAAAAAATTTCCATATTACCCGAAAGCAAGTGCAGTTTAATGCGTATTTGAATCAATACAAGGTAGATTCTTAATAAGAAGTAGATGAAAAGGTTAACAAGGGCCAAGGGGGGCTGACAAGAAAAACCGAAATGAAGGGATATTATAGGCAAAAATTACTGTTGAACCTCTGTATCTCGAACAATCATAGGGGAGAGGAAATATGCTCGGATTAAACAAGTTTCGACTTAAGGTCTAGAGTAGTTTCTTACAACAGGTTCAATGTTTTGACCCATAGGCAAAGTTAACAAAATCACACAACAAGAGCGGCATAGCATAGCGGGGATTCATCCAAGAGGATTCCTTCGACACCCAGATTAGTGATTACCCCCAAAAACTTAAGAAGATATCATCCAGAGCTTAAGTAAAAAGATGTTAAGAGATCCGAAAAAAACAAGTTCGCAACGAATGAATGAAAGAATAACCGAAAAATTTCGGTTTCTTTCATCAAATTGCCTTACTTTGCCACAAACCGATATGTGGGAAATTTTATTTAACTTTAAAATCAAGGTATAAAAATAATCAAGTGTTAGCAAGGAAAAAGAGTGGATGAAAAAGTTTGAAAAGAATATGTCCCGTGACGAACAAATATACCCCAAAAAACAAAAAGAAAAAACGAAAAGAAAAAAATAAATCCTATTTCTTAAAGATTACAAATGTGCAACTAAAAAGACAGGGAATACACTGTTTTATAACAAACTTCTTATAAGAATCTACAGAAATCCTTTTGTTGAAAATCAACAAACTATTTTTAGAACTAGGAGATCAACTCGGACTGGTTGGACTAACCAAGAAGAATTTTCGTTTAGAAACTTCATAACTAATACTTATTTCTATGTAAGTTTGGTACGTGGCCTAAGGTACAGAAAAAAATGCAGTTAGGCTCATATCACATGAGAACAAAGACTTACAGAACCTTATAAGAGTAATATATTCGATGGTAGACGCGGTTCGATCTTATTGGAGCTCATCAGTGACTTGAGATGAGAATGGTATGAAAACAGAACCGGGATCGCTTGCTTAAAAAGCACCCATGCTAACCATGCGAATATGTTGATATTAAAGCCAAGGGGGCACTTGACAGTTATTTCTGCAAGGTCACTTTTGGATTTTTATATATGAGGTGAACAGGCTTGAAAAAGCGTGACACACTGTGTTTGCTGCTTTTTGGTGTTACTTTTGCGAATATTTATAGCGAAAGAGAGAGTTCTACCACATTTTGGTCCTTAGCAACGGTTTCTAAGGACATTCCAGACACCTTCCATCTCATTATTGTCTTCCAACTATTGTGTATGCCTACCCAATGGTACGAAACATTCACCATAGACAGCCTGTGGGTAGTTGGCCTCTCTCTGAAAAGGCGACCCCGAAAACCTTCACTTTATGGTAAGTCAACCTCGAAAAGCTGTTGCCCTGGTCAACAATCTGTGTTTACAAGGCAAAGAGACTTTAAATAGAGATCAAACATCAAGACAATATTGGTTTGTCCAAAGACTTTAAGCCGCCACCATTGACGGACAATGATTATCTCTTCTTGTCTGACATTTTTAAACCTGTAACACGCACATGCTCGCACTCTATTTTCTCTGACACTCATTCACGGGGGGTACTT
>JACTAT010000235.1:0-12842 GCA_014526335.1 Chrysaora quinquecirrha | reverse complement strand
AAAGTTACCTGCAGGAGCGTAAACAGCGAGTTAAAATAAATTTAAATTATAGTAAATGGACCCTGATCGAGCAAGGGGTACCACAAGGGTCTGTGCTAGGACCTCTTTTCTTTAACACATTCATCAATGACATATTCCTCTTTCTTGAAAACAGTGAGCTATGCAACTATGCAGATGACAACACAATCTGGATTAAGGATAAAGACACTAATTTAATTACAAGTAACTTAAATGATGAAATAAGAGAACTTAATAAATGGTTCAAAAGAAACTCAATGGTTTTGAATGGGGATAAATGTAAATTCATGATTATTGAAAGTAAAAACGATAGACAAGAGAAAGCAGAAATAAAGATTAATAACAATCCTATAGAAGAAGTAACTGAAGCCAAACTTCTAGGTGTCACCTTAGATAAACAACTTTCGTTTGATAAACATATTAAATCAATCTGTAAAAATGCTGCTAAAAAACTCAGTGCTTTAGCAAGATTAGCCCCGTACCTAAATCCAGAAAGACGACTTATGAAAACTTTTGTAATGTCCCACTTCAACTATTGCCACTAGTCTGGATGTTTTGTAGTAGAAAAAGCAACAATTTAATTAACTCCATACATGAAAGAGCTTTACGAATAGCCTTTAATAATTATTTCCTGAACTTTGCCGAATTGTTACATCTAGATTGCTGGTTAACTCTTCATCAGCTAAATATTCAAAAACTACTAATTGAGATATTCAAAACACTAAATGGTTTAAATCCAGATTTCATGAAAGAGCTGTTTCTCACTCATACTTCAAGGTATAATCTCCGATCGTCTCATTTTGAGATAAACAGACCTTCTACAAACAGATATGGTCTGGACACCTTAACCTACAGAGGCAGCTCTTCGTGAAATCTTATATCTAACGAAACTAGAAACAGTAACACTATACAAAGCTTTCAGCATTGTCTCACAAAGAATTACAGAGAGACAAATTTATGCAGCTGCAAGCTTTGCACAGAGTTTACAGTATGCCTAACATTGGCTATATTAATTTTGTTAATTAGGTACCCTTGTACAATCAGTTTTGCATATGTAGTTTTATGATGTGACAAATATTTTAGCTTTTACTGTTAGTAATTGTAGACTTACACTCTTGTTCTTTTATAAGAACAATTTTATAAGAGCACGAGCCTGGATTTTGCCCAGATATTAACACCCTAGGTAATGTCTGCGCAGTATTGTGGAGGATGTGCAGTAATGTGGAGGGATGTTCGCAGTAATGTGGAGGGTGTTCAGTAATGTGGAGGGATATCATCAGTAAGGTGGAGGATTTTTGCAGTAATGTGGAGGATGTTCAGTAATGTGGAGGCTATCTTTCAGTAACGTGGAGGTGCGCAGTAATGTGGAGGCTATCTTTCAGTAATGTGGAGGGATATCATCAGTGATGTGGCGGTTGCGGAGTAATGTGGAGGCTATCTTGAAGTAATGTGGAGGCTATCATAAGTAACGTGGAGGGCTATCTTTCAGTAACGTGGAGGATGTTCAGTAATGTGGAGGACTATCTTTCCGTAATGTGGTGGCTGCGGAGTATTGTGGAGGGCTATCTTAAAGTAATGTGGAGGGCTATCATCAGTGATGTGGAGGGATATCATCAATAATGTGGTGGTTGCGGAGTAATGTGGAGGGCTATCTTGAAGTAATGTGGAGGGCCCGAGTAATCAAGAAGCACTCTCGTAGCGGTTGTAGCTTTGTTCAACCCTTTGCGTGTGGACATCGCGATAGCAGCAGAACGTATTCACATTCGTTTTTGTTTCGAAGCCCTCCTACAGGTAGTATCTATTTTTGCAAACCCAAAAAAACTTTAATTGACGTTATGAACAGAAAGGATAAATATTGCTATTTAGTTTGTGACCTTTCTGTTTGATTAGTGTCAAATGATAACCACAACGACATGAATAAAATATAACGTGAATAAACTTGCTATTAGACTGATGAACCAAAACTGTGATTCTTACACTTTTATGATGAAATATTAAAGCAGTCCGAAGGTTCTCATGGCTAAAAAACGCATGGTTTAGCTTCCGAATTGCATTTCTTGTCAATGAGAATCGTTTAAAAAACGAAAATTCTCGGCAACCGCTACGAGAGTGCTTCTTGATTACTCGGGCCCTCCACATTACTTCAAGATAGCCCTCCACATTACTCCGCAACCACCACATTATTGATGATATCCCTCCACATCACTGATGATAGCCCTCCACATTACTTTAAGATAGCCCTCCACAATACTCCGCAGCCACCACATTACGGAAAGATAGTCCTCCACATTACTGAACATCCTCCACGTTACTGAAAGATAGCCCTCCACGTTACTTATGATAGCCCTCCACATTACTTCAAGATAGCCCTCCACATTACTCCGCAACCGCCACATCACTGATGATATCCCTCCACATTACTGAAAGATAGCCCTCCACATTACTGCGCACCCCTCCACATTACTGAAAGATAGCCCTCCACATTACTGAACATCCTCCACATTACTGCAAAAATCCCTCCACCTTACTGATGATATCCCTCCACATTACTGAACACCCTCCACATTACTGCGAAAATCCCTCCACATTACTGCACATCCTCCACAATACTGCGCAGACATTACCTAGGGTGATTAAGAACAAAATAAGAACAAGCTGAGGCTGGGCGTTTTCATTAAGCCCTGAGAATATCAGCTAAATATGAAAGTACGACAGTCAGACAACGTAAAAAGCAAGCAAACAATGAAATGGACAAGAATGCTCCATTTTTACACAACCCTATTACCACTAAAGACATTCACTGACAAAATCTAGATGTCTCAGTAACCAAGGAGTTAAGAACAGATTAAGAACATTTCAGGCTCAAAAGAGGCAAAACTTAAGAACAGCCAGCTTCAATCAAAATTTCCTGGTTCTTATAAAAAGAAAAGAATGTAACTTCTTTTGTTTTTGCTTTAACAGTTGGTTTGTATTAGCTGTTTTTTATTCTCTTATATTAAATTTAGCTACTTTGTTACACCAACTTAAAAGAAAGTGATTAAAAGAAAAATTTTATTTTCTCGGTGATTTGAAGTTCAGAGGCCCCCGTCGCATATGTCCTTGAAATTTGAGATGCACATAAGGAAGTGTTTTTTCCTGGAAATACTGTATATGGTGTAGGTGATATGTTGAGGGTATTAGCGCCAGTCGCTATCAGGGTCGCTATGATCTCAGTCATCTCCAGGGGCGGCACCACCGGGTGGACGTAACAGTAAATTCTATTTTCATACCCCTAGCCGGAAGTCTCAAGCATCTTCTTACTTCCAGACATGAATGATTTTTACAACGATTTAAAGCGCTATTGCTGTATACCGGACAAACATTTGAACCCAGTTTAACACCTGAGGCAACTTTAAAATGCAGTGAAAAGCCCTTTGCGCTGAAAACTAAAACGCACTTGCCCGATTTGCACCATAAAATACAAATATTTATCAGGCTTTTAAAAATAATGTATGTTTGAAAGTTTTTAAACATTTTAGTACCCATATATAGAGATTCTTTACTAAAAAACAACCCATATGTGGGGAAATTATCGCTGAAAAAGTTACCCATTTGGGCGGCACGTCTAGTATCCACGTTTTTATTTATAAGAACACTTGGCTTCGATTTCAGCCTACCTTTCCTATTTTTCAGGCGATTTTTTACTAACTTGCCACCCCCTACCCTTCTCGAAAACATGTTTGAAATGCGTTTCCAGGCAAGGGCTTTACGCTGTTGAACTTTGCTTTTGCGTATCTGAAATAGTTTCGGAGATAGCAACAAAAATTGACCCAAATTTCAGCCTGGTGTTTCTTATAAAGGTTGTTCTTTTAATAAAAAAAAGGTGTAATGAACAATGGAAGTACCCCCCCTACCCGCCCAACCCCCGCCGGGATTGATAATAGTATAACTAGCCAAGTAAGACCTGGAGTGGTACAAGGTACCACAGGCCTTGATTTGATTATCCATTTGAACTAATGAATCCACACGACAAGCGGCGTAGCGGAGGTCTGTGGGGCCCTTAGCGACGCTGTGGAACTGGGTCCCTTGTACCGATGTCTAATTAGGAACAAGGAAGTTGAGATAGGAGATAGGGACGAGGAAACTGCAAGTATATCGTAAAGCATTTTAGACGTTCGTAATTTGGTTGCATTTTGTACCAACATGTCAATTTTCATCTGTCACTGTACACAACCAACAGATTTTTAACCAAACACCAGTAAGGCAGCAGCGAAAACAACGGAGAATGTTTTACAGAAATGGCTAAAAATGCTTTTTAGGAAACACATACAATTGAGTTTGCAGCTGAGCTACAATATAATTGTATTATATATTTGTATAGATTTGTTAATTTATTTATATATTTCACACTGTACATAGCTATGAATTTCAATGATTATGTATAAATAGCTAGCTAACACTAAGATTAGATACAAATTTGCTTCAGCATTGAGAAGTTCATGACACAAGCTAACAATGTCGTATTAATCAATAAAAAATTATATACAGAGCTTGAGAGATCTTCCAAAACGGCTGGTTAAGATTTAAGATGAGTGTAAACGATTGAGAGATTTAAGCTGGGCGCAAACCGTGCCAACATGTTGGCACGGTTTGCCATAGATGTTGTCCAAATATACAACATGTTGTTAACGAAAAAAATTGGCCAATATTTTCATCAATTTGAGCAAAATTGATGTGTTGGGTTTGCTATGTCTCACCATCATGTTGGCACAACATTTTCAATTTCGGTCGTCTTTTCTGAGATATTGAAATGAGAAATAGATTTAAGCTGGCGGTTTGAGTTGAACCACGAGTTGTTTATCCTCATCGTCAAACAAAAGTGTCAAAAGGGCGAGCAATAAACAAACAGCTGCTTCCTTTTAGGCCATGTTTGCAAAATACTTTTTGTAGATCAAGTCAGCAGCCCAACACATCTCAGATGCTGTGATGGTATGGCAAACCATGCCAACATGTTGGCCTATTTTCAGCAGACATTTTCAGCAACAATGTTGGCAAGGTTTGCACCTGCCGCAGGCTACTAGGGGAAAACGTTTTTTAAGTAGCTATGACCAAAAATGTTTGCCCCGTATTTCGCTATCCTGAAAATTTGTAAAATTCAAAGACTATTCAATAATCTTTCGGAGATGATTAAAATGTGATTACTGGCCCAACAGAAATTTTGGTGTTACTTCATATACTTTTTTCGTAATAAGCAACTGGTCAATAAGCAACCAGGGCTGAAATTTGGCAAAAATGTTTGGTTAAGATGGCCTTCCTTATAAAGTACATCGTTGCAAACTTGTCAATTACATTGAAAAGCAAGAAAAGAGCCACAATAAAGAGTTTTTAGGGGGTACTAATCATTCTGTGAGGGCTGAAATGTAGATATATTTAGCAACTTTGAGGGATAGACCAAAAGTTCAATTGCTGATTAAAAGAAAGTGTAGTTGAAAAATGCAATAAATATTGCTGAAAAAACTATTGCAACTATTTTAGCCTCCCCATCACTTTGGTGGTTATGGAACCTTAGGTAGCATAAGCATTTCTTGTCCGGCAAAGGCACTTCAGCCAAGACATTTTCGTCCCAGTTGTAAACGTCGGACATCCCTTGGGTCCAAAGGTGTCAGAATTAGACAGAGGTGACGGTGAACGTATTTGTCCGAAACAGCACACCGTACAACATCTAACAATGCTGACGATTCCAGACATCACTCCACTGATCGACACAGCCAATTCAAGGCACCTTTGGTGATATAAACTTAAAAGTATCCTGCGTCGTATTGATAACAGGCATTATCATTCTTAAGTCCGCTTACAGACTACAGATCAGAGCGATTCTCACCATTCTATGAAGGAGTTGTTGACTTTTAAGACATTTGACAATACATTTCTTATCGCAGTAATAGTGAACTCGGTTTCCTTTCTTCTTACTCCTTGAACGCAGTCAGTTTCCACTGGGCCTCATTTTGACAAATTTAAGAAAAACAGCAAGGATTCATTGATAGAATACACGCATTCTTTTTATAAGGAAGTTCGGCTCAGGGTCAGTACTGAAAATTCCTTAACTGATGGTGAAAATTGAGTACTCAATAATCCTTAGCAATTCCTTAACTTCTTACTTTGCGATTCGTAAAAACAACCAATGGTCAAAGAAATATAGGTCATAAAGGTTTCAGAAAACAAGTAGAAATGAATACTGATTGAAAACCATTGGCGATAAGTATTACTTGCTCCGTTAATTCAAAACTTCATTTTTTTTTATCGAAATGTTAAGTTAAAGAAAAAGTCAGATTCCTTAGTAGTCTCCGGTCCAGTACTAAAAATTCCTTAACTTTTTGCCAGCCCGAGTACTACCTTCCTTATAAAGCACTTCCTTATCAAAAAACGCGTGTATTGAACAGACAAACCTTGAAATAGCTGGATCGCGCATTCATCAAACTGAACTACTTCTGGATAAAAATTATCATTCAAGTACATAAGTTCAAGGGGGATTGAGAACAAGTTCTTAACCCTATAAAGTCTGGGCTTTTTTAATAATACATAGCTGGCGGGGGGCCCGATTGCCCCCCATTATAAAATCTTTGTGTCGAGCCCAAAGGTCATGAAACTGAGTAGAATTGTACAACAACATTTTCTGCATCTTTTCACATTCGAATTGGGCTGCCAAGTGAACCCAGTTCTGCTGACGTAAGCAATTATCAACCATCAAAATTATCAACAATTAGAAAGTGAGAGGACGATTACTCGGTACTTCTGAGTAACAATAACGATTCGATCGAGAAAACAAGGAATCTTAATAATTGTTTAGTCCCAATACAAGTAAATACATTTTGATAAACTGTAAGGGCATGGAAAAGCTCTCGGGGGGTGGCTCAAGTTAAGCTGTAAACGAGTTACCAAGGGACAATTGTAGAAGGACTGATTAGACTGCCATTTATTCTTTAACATTACCCTAAGTTTCCACGGATACTATACCTATACCTATACCTATACCTTTATGAAGATACTAAGACTATGCGCTAAGACCACACAACAGCTAATCTTACCTAAAACAGACACTAAAAATCATTTCACTCTAGGCCGACCCGGAGAAAACGAGTCTCCATTAGGTGCGATAAAATTAATCTAACACAAGGACCAATTTGAATCATATATTCATTCCTTAAGTCTGCACTTGATGACTACGGTCGAGGAGTCCAGCTTAATATGCATTTTTGATAAAACATATCAATCTCGTCTTTAAAGGCTCTTTGATGTGGTAAATTTAGTTCTGCTTCTGCAATATCAGAAAGATGTTTCTTGCTTTGTTCTGGTTGACGAATGCCAGTGTGGTGCTTCGATATGGGTGTCAGTAGATGAGATCTTCCCTGTAGATTTCTTGATATGAACTTTTGTAAGTGTGGGGTGTACAAAAGAAGGGCTGCGTCGATGACATGCAATAATGCACTGCATATGGACGTGAAAGATGGAAAATTGAAAAATGTAAGTGTTTCTTGAAAGAAGGTAATTACATCTTGTTTCAAAAAAGCACAACGATCAACCATCGTCCTCTTCCGTCATGCAGAATATTCAAGTTTTCGTTCCGAAGCAATTCTTGGCATTCCTGGAGGGCTTCACGATCTCCGCTTGGTGTCATCATTCGAGGTGGCATTCAATTTAACAGAGACATCTCTGAATTGATTTGATATTCAAGCAGCTTGAAGATAAGGGCACTCTTTACATGCTGGGTAGTCAAGTAGCTCGGAGCTAGGGCCACTCTTTAGATGCTGGATGTTCAAGTAGCTCGGAGCTTAGGCCACTCTTAAGATGCTAGGTGTTCAAGTTGGTCGGAGATTAGGCCACTCTTAAGATGCTGGTTTAATAATCATGATACCTTAATAAGGTAAAAAATCATACCCTTGATTCTTTGTTATTCTCGTTATTACGCCGAACAACCTCTGTTTCCTTGGTAGTCTTCTTATTATTGCCAACTGACTTGTTATTACTACTGATATTTTCAGGTACTTTGTCTTTTGTGAGACGTGTTAATAATTCTTGTAGAAGGTGCTTTGTTTCTGTCATATCTTCACGAAGAACTGACATCTAAAAAAAGAAGGATACTTTATACAAATAATAATAGCTAGATTCTAAGAATACCTAAACAAGGTTGTGCTTGAAAAAAGCCCAAGAGGGGTCCTCCGATTCATACCTGAAAAGGTTCCAGTAGAGCTAAAGAGGGCCAAAGCTTAAATATTAGTAAATTATTACAATAACCTAAAATGGTAGTGTAAAAAGCTAAAAAATCATGCCCTTTTGATAGCATGAAATCAAGCAATTCACAAAAGAAAAAGTTGCATACTAATTTCAAAACACCACGAAATCAGATGTAAAGAATAGTAACTACCAAAAGTTTGAAAAGACCCCCAAACCGATTGGATCCTCTTTCGGGCCTCCTGGAGGAAACCCTATTTTAACACTTTACGCACGAAAATTGGATGGGGAGGTACGGCGCACCATAACAAAATTGAATATTTTCATCCCCTTACTGAGGTGAGAATGGTTTTTATGGTTTGGCAAGGACAAAATCTGGCATTTCCGTCGTTATTTCTGTATAGTATAATATAAGCTATATCCTTTCCCGAACCTATTCTGTCGCAATGTGTCCCCATTTGTCGACACAGATGTTCTTCTGCAAATACTTTAACAAAACTGTAGCCTCGAAATTTACGACACGAAAATTGCATTCAGAGGCAAAACATTTTGCTGAAGAGTGATACTAGCTCGTGGGGGTACTTCATTCATCAAAAGATAAGTCGTACCACCCAGGTTTTCCAAACCCACCCATGTCTACCGATAACATATGCTACTCGTGTGGACCCATGTATAAAATACACAGAAATTCTTTACACATTTGTACCAATCTCAAATTTGTGGACCAAATTTAACAACTGGTGCAACTTTAACTCTGGTGAAAAGGCCTTTGCGCTGAA
The DNA here is from genome assembly GCA_014526335.1 of Chrysaora quinquecirrha. Classification (NCBI taxonomy): domain Eukaryota; kingdom Metazoa; phylum Cnidaria; class Scyphozoa; order Semaeostomeae; family Pelagiidae; genus Chrysaora; species Chrysaora quinquecirrha. Next base: position 3,837 of record JACTAT010000235.1, on the reverse strand, counting down.
AAAAAACGCATTTACCCTATTTACGCCATAAAATTGACCTTAAATACAAACAATTTATCAGGCCTTCAAAAGCACTGAATGACTAAAATTCTGTATGTTTAACCCATGTGCAGAGATTTTTTTGCGAAAAACAAACCCATATGTAGAAAAATTGTTGCTGAAAAAGTTACCCATTTGGGCGGCACGTCTTGTGTTAGAAAGATGGAAGTAGCCCCCCCCGGATTCTTAGTGACAGCCTATCTATGGCAATGTGCTTTGTTGGAGCACCTCTTAAGCAAGGCTTATCTCGACCGACGATATGATCGAACTAACGCCATCTTCTTGTAACAGTTAATTTATGTTGACATAGTCGCATTTGGACTGCGACTGACGGTAATCAATTGTCAACTACATTCTTTTTTTTATAAGAACAATTTTATAAAATCACGAGCCTGGATTTTGCGCAGATTTTTAGAACAAAATAAGACCAAGCTGAGCCTGGGCGTTTTCATAAGCCCTGAGAATATCAGCTAAATATGAAAGTACGACAGTCAGACAAAAGCAAACAAACAATGAAATGGACAAGCATGCCCCATTTTTACACAACCCTATTACCACTAAAGACATTCACTGACAAAATCTAGATATCTCAGTAACCAAGGAATTAAGAACAGATTAAGAACATTTCAGGTTCAAAAAAGGCAAAAATTTAAGAATAGCCAGCCTCAATCAAAATTTCCTGGTTCTTATAAAAAAAAGAGTGTACTCCATCTCCAGGGAGAGTTTTCCAAATTCAACCACAAGCAGATTATGGTTACTAGCTGCTAACTGAAGGAGAAACCCTGATTTAAACAATTATAATGTAATAAGTTTAATTCTAATTCAAATTTGGAATGGTGATTAAAAAATTTGAAAATTGGAAAATACTATTAGATCAGGAAAGGGTGTTCCTAAGCTGTTAACTTTAAGTGCTATTTCATCTTTACACTAGTTCCTCATAAATCGGGTTCTTAGAACGTATAACTGGGGGTTTCAAGAATAACTTTACCCCTTACGTTTCTAAAGAAATGTTTCTTAAATCAGGGTGAAAGAAAATACTTAACTATGCTGCTTTTCCCCCAAAAATTTACTTGTAAACATTTCCGACTCCCTTGCTGTTATTAGGACTTCCCTTAATAGCGACTTTCATTTATGTTGGTGTCGATATTTTTTACTTATTTTACACCGACTTTCTTGGTATGAAGTTTCACTTATACAATGTGTGTTACAACTATGAATTGCCTAAGCTTATAGGTACTGTAGGACATTCCGCATTGCGTTTCAGCATTTTGCTTTCAAAGTTTGTCAAACAATTCCGGGCCCCCCTTTCATTTTGATCCACAACAATTGGATCCTAAATGCTGTTCACCCCCGCGAATTCCATCCCCGAGCAATTAGGCACTTAAGAATACGACGTGCATCAGAATTTCGCTTCCCAGGGATAAGGGATGGGAGGGAGGCGCTCTTTCCATGATGCAACAGTTAAACACAGTCAGCAGAGTTACTTTCAGTGTATGAAATCGATCATTTCTTCTCGTTTTATCGTCGTTTTGCAGCGTTACTGCTTCACCTTTTAATTTTCTAGCCTTCGCAGCAAGTATCAAAGCAACGATCTTACGAAACAGAAAGCAATTGTGGCCTTTCCAATTAGATTAGGAAACCTTTTATTTTGAGTAACTTGTAGATTTCTTAAAACAGATCTACAAAATAGCATGAAAGCAGTCTTGATTTTAACATGAGGATTCTGTTAACTATACATCTATTGTTGGCCTGCACTCTGCAATCCTCAGCTTATGGTTTTGAGAAAAAAGTAAATTTCCCACGTTTTTTAATTATTTCAGCAAATTGTTTTCAAAACTTCTCCTTCATCACATCTCAATGTTGTTTCTTTATGAAATGCGCACAGTATTAGAAATAATTGGTGTCTATCAAAATAAAAAAATAGTTACAAAAATGATGATACAGACCTCTTCTTCAAGATCGACCATCTTCTGATTGAGGCCGTCAGGTACAGCCCTTTTTGCTGAAAAAGAATTGAGTATATAGATGATATAATACTCGAAGAGTACCGAATCTGATGGCAAATTTGGTTTGAAATGTCTCATTGAGATGGTAATATTTTAGAGCAGCTGAGAGAAATTGACACAAAGCAGGGAATAAACATATCATCGAAATCATCTTAAGACATCGTAGTCTAATTGAAAGCAATGAAATATTCGTTGTTTTCCCGCCTAAATTTAGTTTTGCGAAGCCAATATGGCGTCATAATTTTGTTATGAAAATGTTTTGGATTAGGCTCGTTTTGGCCACCATTTTTAGTCGACCTGTGCGATATTTTTGCTCGCTAGTGTATTGGTAATTCGTTAAAATCGACGTTTCGCCAAACCTTCTTTAAAAAGTTGCTTACATAGGTTAAAGTGGCTAGTAAAACTCTAAAAGTCAGAAAAACCCTCAACTCATGAATAGAGTAAACTGTTTTGCTTACCAACAGTTGAAGACACATTTTCAATCCTATAAAAGTAAGGTTAAGAACATATTAGCATATTAGCATGACTGATTCATATCGCATATTCACTTCAAGTACAAGTTAGCTGTTGGTGCTTCAAAGCAATTACACGTTTTTATTTATAAGGAACACCTTTATACGGAACTCAAGGCTGAAAATTCCCAAAGAATTAAGGAACTTTAAGGAACTGCCGAGGCTCGGATGAAAAACTAAGAATAATTTTTTTCAAGAACAAGACGATTTGCGCAAAATAAATAGCAAAATAACAATGTACTTCCCATCGTTCTTCCAAAAAAGACTCCATTTGTATTTAAAGTTAGAAAATGAAGCAAGTTTATATCAATTTGCTGTATAAATTAGTATTCAAACATATCTCACGAAAAAGAACAGCATAAGGAACTTCAGCCTCATTTGGTTGGAAAATTAAGGAACTCCAGCCTCAATTAAGAGTTAAGGTCCCTTATAAAAAAAACGTGTAACGCTGCTAAAGACTTGTTCTAATATATCGCAGTTATCGGCGATCATGGCCATGCGATGCTTGCGATTTATGAGAACATGAATTTTCAATGATCGGCGACCATCGGCGACCGTCGCCAACAAAGTTTGTTTCTCGCGATCATTGGCGACGGAAAATCAATATGAGAACATCATTGACGACCATCGGCAATGATTTCTTGGTCATATCAAAACGAAGTTCTTTGTTTTTCGGGTCACACGTGGCAGCAGAGGGGACGGAGGATCATTCATCATCGCAGAAATGGAGCATATGTGAACACTTCGTCGGTGAAGATTGCAGAACCAAAATACAAACTTCAATGATCGTGAGATCTTTCTGTTCCAAAACGAGGGCTTCTTAAATGCAATCCAAACTAAGCACGGACAGTGTAAGTTATGCTTGTGAACTACGAATCCTGTAAGGCTAGGCTGAACTTTCCTTTCCGATATGCCTTCCAGCTTGCAGCAAGAGTGGGTCACAACAATAGTTAAACCTGTCCGCCATTATTCACCTCACAGATACTCTCTCGTCTCGAAAAACATTCACAGTCAGGCACAGATTCATGAAGAGACAAAAGAGCAAAAGACGTTAATGACGGAGACAAAAGAACAATCGATTTCTTGCATAACAAAAGATTACAATAGACAAACGATACTTTTCGCAATGCATCATCACGAACAATGAAACAATGCCGAATTGAACGACACGAAACATGAAATGCTCCCCATCCATACTCCTCGCGCTTCCCGCGAGTCACAAAGGTCTACAATTTCCGAGAAAAAATGTCGCGCCCGACCCAGGCCTCTTTGAAAAGGTC
>JACTAT010000234.1:0-22000 GCA_014526335.1 Chrysaora quinquecirrha | reverse complement strand
TATCAAACGGGATAATTTCACTCTTGAAAAAGCCCACTTACCTAAGGATTTTGAGAAAACTTGAGCAATAAGCAAGAAAGCCAAAATCGCAATTTTCATCATTTTCACGACGTTAAATTGACTCTATGGAAATAAAAGAGAAACTAGATTTAAGCAGCTTAAGAGGTTAAGACCAGTAGTGAGATGTTTACAGGTAGTAGAGTAAAAAGCTTTGAATAAAAGCCTGGAATATTAAAGGAATATACTATTATTGTACTGCCCAAACTTTAAAATTGACTTTGAAAGAGATTTACTTTTCTTAAGAGCGTTCTTGACTACACGTAGATACTCCTAAAGAAGCTTTTAATAATTATATAGGGTATGAAAATCAAAAAACCGTTTACAATGATAAAATTGCCGAAATTTTCGAACTTACTTTAAAAAGAGCTAACTTATCTTAAGAGCTGACTTTCCTTTAAAAGAAACCAGATTATTATCAGAAACTGCATGTAGAAACTCCTAAGGTTTTAATAATTATATAGGGTATGAAAATCAAAAAACCGTTTACAATGATAAAATTGCTGAAATTTTCGAACTTATTTTAAAAAGAACTAACTTTTCTTTAATAGCTTTCTTATCTTTAAAAAAAACCAGTTTATTATCAGAAAACGACATGTAGGCACTCCTAAAGAAGCTTTAGTGCTAATTTAGGGTATGAAAATCAAGAAAAAACGTTTACAATGGTAAAATTGCCAATACCTTACAACTATTCAACGAACTAGCCTTCTTACGAAATATAAAACAAACAACCTAGTTTCCTACATAAAATGAGTGTATATAAGAATGTATTTTATCATTTTATCGTGTAATTTAGCAAAAAAAGTAGCTCATTGCTCAGTATTTTCAGTACTTACCAAAAATGTGTCTTGTTGTCTTCTAAGCGATGTCCGTTATAAAAAAGCGAGTTCGCTCACTTCATTTATTCCAAGAGCCGACCAATCATAGCATGATACGTAATGCTGTCTGGATCAATGCCTTGCCTTGTGTCTGCCTGACACGTTGAACTATCGCATTTTCACGCTGGAATATCCACGTAGCTACCTTATAGGATGCCACACTGATTTTATTTATTAGAAACCTGTTATAAGAAACTCCTCCAGAACCCTTGTTTTAGAAAATCAAGAATCCTTAATACAATCCCTTTTTATAAGAACGATTTTATAAGAACACGAGCCTGGAGTTTGCCAAGATTTTAAGAACAAAGTAGGAACAAGCTGAGGCTGGCCTTTTAATAATCCCTAAGAATATCAGCTTAATGTGAAAGAAAGACAGTCAGACTGAATGTAAAAGCAAGCGAACAAAGAAAACAGACAAGGATACAGCATTGTACACTAACCTAGTACCACTCTAAACATTCACTAAAATATAGCTAGCATTGTCTAAGTAACCGAGGAATTAAGAACATTTCAGGCTCATAAAAGCCTCGATCAAAATATCCTGCTTGGCATAAAAAATAGTGTACACACAATTCATCTAAATCTCAGAAACTTTATCCATTTTGTAACTTTGAAAAAACCTTTTTTATACAGCTTTCATACGGAATCAAATAATACGTCTAGTTACACGTATTCTTTAATGGCCAAAAATTTAAGAAACTCCAGTACTGGAATTTTTGTACGTAGGAAACTTTTCACCTCAGCGAGAAATTTTCTTTTATTTCCCATGTTTCGTCTGCAATAAAGCATTTCTGTGACAAACAGACAAACAGGAAACCCATATGCTTTCAAATACGATTAAAAAATGGGTTTGGAACATCATTCAGATAGAATAACTAAGCTTAAACATGTTTAGTGAGAATTGAAAACGAAAGATGACAAAATTTGTTTGTTTTTCCCTGTATATTCGACTACACTTTCCAGTTGTCATCTTCAAAAAGTTCGGGCTGTATGACTAGTTACTCGACGATTTCACTAAGCTTTTATGTAAGTGGAAACGTCGTTGGCTCTCTGATTATGCAGTCCAGATTCATATCCCATCTATTCTATACTATACTTAGTGTTTGCCATTCAAGGCAAATATATATAAATATGTATGGTGCTGAAGAAGGCTGAAGCCACTGAAGAACTGGACATAGGCGAAACACAAAGCAAACGGGAGGGGAGCCTTAGGCTGTATGACTCAGAGAGTTACTCGGCGATTTCATTGAGCTCTACAGCCCAGTGGAAACGTCGTTGGCTCTCTGATTATGCAGTCCAGGCTCAATCAAAAACTGTACGCTTTACTATCAGTCTGAAAAATATGCCTACAAAACTTCGGGAAACAAGGGGATTTTCTCAAGGAAACAGGAGAACATATGTAACCCCAAACGGCACTCATAAAACTCTTTTTAGCAGGAAACGAGGTGGCCAGAGGATAGGGATTTTAAAGAAAGAGCGGCGGGGCAATATGTCGAAAACGGATAAAGGATAGGGGGTTCGAGGTGGTATCCTATTGCGAATTCTTGTTTTTGAGATAGGTAAGTAAAGAAAGAAAAGGTTAACTTGATGTCGTAAAACCAGTCAAAAAAAAAATAAGTACCACCAGGACAACAGAAGAAGTTTGTGCCTCTAATAAACAAGTATACGAGTGTGCAGTTATGCTACTACGGGCAAATCACAATCATTTCTGATTTTTGACAGGTGAAAAATAAACAATGTTCTTGGTCATCAACTATACTGGTTTCACAATAAACGATCGCTTTTTTGCTTGTAATGTTTAAGATTGGTTTTTTTAATCTTTTGAACTCGTTTTTAGCCTCATCTTTTAGCCACTCTTATCTTGAATTTATCACAGCTACCCCAAAACAACTTGATTTCTATTTCTAGATATGGAAACTCGAGAACTATGAATGCCACGTACGATCCAAAGTTGTCAATATTCCAGGTTATTGCTACTAAACTTTTTTTTTAATAAGCAACTGGTCAATAAGCAACTAGGGCTGAGATGCTATTAAAATTTTTGCAAACATTGAAAAGAAAGAAAAGAGCCAAAATAAGAGGTTCTAGGGGGTACCAGTCATTCAGAAACTTACCCCTAATTATAAGGGTCACTAAGGGGTTATAAGATTTTCTAGAAATAGGACAGAAAATAGAAGGAAACTGTAGCTCAGTTTGAGTTGAAAATGAAGATTTCAGTAAATTTCTGCTTGTATGCTGTGTTTGAGTAACCGAAAAGGGACTGCACGTTTTTTTAAATAAGAAACCGGTTTATGAGAAACCTATTACCAGAAACCCCAAAATTTAAGAAACTTTTGGAACTAGGAGGAAGGATTTAAGAAACTTTTTGAAATATTTGTGTCAGTTTTCCAACATACTGATTTCACATTTATGGAGGTAGTTATCAGTTCTCAGGCATTTCCGTGCGATTTTAACTCAAATTGACGATTTTGCTTTGTAATACAATAATACTAATAATGTACTTGCTATATTCACGTTTTTTTATCGTTTTTACTGCAATGTCTTTCCATTTAACGAAGAAACTTTTAGGACAAAAAATGGGCCAGAAATTAAGAAACTTTTATTAGTAGGTCCCGAGCAAGGTTTCTTATTAAAAACTTGTAGTCCCAATTAGGTACTCTCTTATAATGTATTCAAAAAATTGTTCGATTCATGGTTCGATGAACCCCAACTAATTTTCGACAAATATGACTTGTCCATTTCTTGCTGGAAAAAAGGAAATGAGCCCCTTTTCCCCCGAACCAACAGGGGGAGAGGGGTTTCAGCTGCTATAAATGAATTTAAAATAGTGCAAGTGTCCAAGACTTTTGGCATGCATTGTAGCTGTCTGCAGTTTTTATACGGTGCACTCGTTCATGTAAGAAACTTTAGTCTGTATCTCGTACCAAAATTCCTGAAACATTTGCATCTTTCTAAATTTTCCAAGAATATAGCACTTCTAACTGAAACTCACTGGGGGGAACGAGGAGAAACAAATGTAACCTTTTTTGGCCAAAGACGTTACAAAGTTCTGCAATGATCGTCCATGCTTTGCGACATATGGCCGAATAACAAGGAAAAAACGAGGAGGAAGTGAAGAAGAAGATGAGGAAGAAGAAAGAAGAAGAAAAAAATAAGATGATGATGAGAAAGAAGTAGAAGGAGGAGGACGAGGAGGAGGATGAGGAGGAAGAGGAAAAAAGAAGAAGAAGACGAATAAAAGAGAGGAGCAGGAGTAGGAGGAGGATGAGGAGGGCGATGATGATGAGGAGGAGGAGGAAAAAAGAAGAAGAAGATGACGAAGAAGAAGAGGCAGAAGAAGAAGATAATGATGATGAGAAGGAAGAAGGATGACTGGGAAGAAGGAGGATAAGAAGAAGAAGATGCAGAAGAAGATGTGGAAGAAAAAACAAGATGATGATGAGGAAGAAGGAGGAAGAGGTGGAAAAGGAGACGGAGAAGAAGAAGAATATGAAAAAGAAGATGGAGGAAAAAATAAAGATGAAGATGAAAAATATGATGATGAGGAAGAAGAAGAAGAAGGAGGATAAAGAGGATGAAAAGAAGAAGGAAAATACATTTTTTATCTCCAACCAGGTTTAACAGGTTTTTTAATTTTCTGAAAAAGGGTCTCTGTAGCTTCTTAAACAAATGTCTTATGAAAAATTGATTTTGAAAAGCGAAAACAGAAAATCATAACTTTTCATTTTATTGATTGTTATATTCATTAAAAAAAGCACGCTGGTCGTGGTATCTAAGAAATATTCATTGTAACGGAATTATCATAAATTATAAATCAGTGGTTAACTTTTAATTTATGCTTCATTTAGGCGATGTCCTTTTGCGTAAGCATTATATTCATGCGTTCATTTATTCATTTGTCAATAAATGAATATGAATTTAACCACTACCTTCGTCAGTTATAGAAGATATAGATTCATTCATAGATTCATTGAAAAGACAATATTGACAAAATACGAAACATTATTGTTAAAATTCTTATTAAAATGAACTAGGACTTTGTAACCCGTCTTTGTATTCAGATACGGTTTAGGCTGTTAGGATAGAGCTACTCAAAAACAATTGGGCAAAAGCTACAGTTTTCTGAACAAAGTTGTACGGCTTCTTATGAAGGTATTATCTGAAGAAGTTCTTGTGACATAGAGGGGGCAATTCAGAGTTTTCTGAAATTTTGCTGTTGCGGTAGCAAGAGAGACTTGGAGAAAACTGTCAGAAGAAGAATGGCGATACGAATAGTTGAGTTTTTGTCTTTGTTTTTATTCTTAAATTAGTAGCCTATACAATCTTATAACGGAAATGGATGTTAGAGAAGATATGGAAATCAACGTTTAGAGTTTTACTGTAGAATTTTGTTGCTGACGAAGTTGTCTATGATGATGATGTCATGATGACGATAATAATGATCATTATGATGATGACGGTGATGGTGATGCTGATGCTGATGCTGCTGATGATGATGATGATCATGACGATCAAGATGATGATGACGATGATGATGATTACGATGATAATGATTATTTTGGCGATGAAAGATGATACTGTGATAACAATGATGATGATGATGCAGATGATTATGTTGACGATGATGATGATTATGATGTTTGTGATGATGATAATCGTGATAATGATAATGATGATGATGGTGATGATGGCGGTAATGATGATGATGGTTGTGGTGATGATGATGGCTTTGATTATTATGATAATGATTATGATGACGATGCCGATGATTATATTAATGATCATGTTGATCGCGATCGTGATGATAATCAAATTAATCACCAGATCATCATGATGATGAGCTTGATTGATGATGATTCTGATGGCCATTACTGTTAATAACAATAACCAAATCAATGATAATGTGATGATAAGAAGCATTATCCTTCATTCCCTTTTAGGAGCAAAATAAGAAACTCTCGCTAGAACAGCGAAGGGGTAAGACTATGAGATCTACATATCTAGGTTTCGTTTTGTTTCAAAGATTATAATTTTCTCCATGAAGAGGACTAAAAGATTTTCTAATCACTATTTTCTAGAATATCATGATGCATTTGCAATGTATGATAGAAACAACAAAGGCCATATATCAAATTTACAATTGAAGTCTCTTCTGAGAACATCAGGCTTCAATCCTACCGATAAAGAGGTCGATCAACTTTGCCTTGAAGTCGATTACAATGGTTTGTTTTTTGTATGTCTTTGTTGCTATAAAGGAAACATAGGTGTCCACTAAAGCCTCCCGCAACACTAAAAAGTTGGCCTCCTCGTCATTCAAATATAGCCGTCTATCCATACCACTCCGCATTCTCTACAAAACTCAAAGGTACTTGTAATCCCCTTGTAATACACTCTTTTTTTTGTAAGAACATTGTTCATAAGAATTCATCAGGCTCAGAATCATCCCATTTTTAAGAATATTGTAAGAATATTGCTCAGCCTCAGCTCCCATTTTTGTGTCTCATTTGTTCAGCAGATGCCTGTTTTGCAATGTTAGAACGAAACTTCATAATTGTTAACAACATTCTTATCGTTATAATATCTTAAATTTTTCTTCCGCTAGATCATTTTCTCGTAATGAGATGTAATGATGATTTTTCTTTTAACTATGTTCCCCTGAAACCATATCAGTTTTTTAAAAAATGGAATACTTGAAGAATATATTCAGGCTCAGAAACGAAAATTTCTTTAGAATATTGAAGCTGGACAAAATTTATAGTATTCTTATAAAAAAAGAGTGTACTCTAAGATAACTAAGATATTTTAGCCTTCCATGTCACTCATGAAAGCCCTTCCTGCATTTCGCTAATGAATTTTCACGGTAGATACTCAAAGGAACCCTCTGTCATAGCCCTAAACGTTACTCTGCACTCTTCGCACTTCACATCTGCACTCTTCGCACTTCACATCCTCGACAATACTGAGCAGTCATACCTTTGGGTGGCATGGCGCACACATCATATCAAACAACCTTACGGTGAAGTTGCTGAGTGGTCAAGCCTTTTAATTCACTCTCCTCAAAACTTGTGGATGCCTAGGAGCGTAGCCAGAGGTGTAACACTGTATGGGTACAAGGGTGTGGTCAAGGAAATTAGGGTGTGGTTTAAGAGGTATCTTACGAAATTTTTACGTCACACCTGGACCTTTAAACCATCACGCTAGCGAATCTATAATCACTACTGTGGTGGATAATCACTACTGTGGTTGTACTTTTTGCGTACTGTGGTGGCAGTTTCTGCGTAATGTGGTGGATAATCACTACTGTGGTGGGTTATTATGCTTGTTGTGGTGGTAGTTTACGCGTACTGTGGTGGATAATCACTAATTGTGGTGGGTTATTATGCTTGATGTGGTGAATACGAAATCATGGCAAAACTCTATAGATCTAGCAAGAGAAAACCACAAAATCCACCACAGTTCTCCAAACTACCACCACAGCAAGCATAGAAACCCACCACATCAAGCATAGTAGCCTACTAAATGTAGTGATTATCCACCACCGTACGCAAAAACTACCACCACAACCAGTATAGTAACCCACCACATCAAGCATAATAACCCACCACAGTAGTGATTATCCACCACAGTACGCAAAAACTAGCACCACAGTACACAGAAAGTACCGCTACAGTTGTGATTATCCACCACAGTAGTGATTATAGATTCGCTAGCGTGACCATACACAGAACTAGATTGCAGAGACATTTTAGGGCTCATAAGTGCAGCTTGATGTGCTCAACTTGCCAACATTCAGGACTGATCAACCATTCTTTTAGGGAATGGGAAAGTAGACTTCAACGAATTTTTGGATTTGATGGCAAATTTAACAAGCAATAGCAACGAAGAGGCGACATATTTAGATGCATTCAGAGCATTTGATGAAAACAACAAAGGATATATACAAGCATCTGATATAAGAGAATCATTGATGGCTGTGATGAATGAAAGATCATCCGAAGATAAAGATCTTATCAAAAAGATATTCCATCTTGATCAAAACAGAAAAATTACATTTGAAGGTAAAAACTGTTTTTTCTTCTTAGTATTCTTTATTCTCTTCATAATAACCTTCTCTTCGTAATTATTATAGTTAGTCTGCGTAGCCAAGGTAAGACTCATTTGTAATGAGGGTAATTAATGGGGGGCTACATGTCCCCCTGTTCTCTTGAGAAAATCCCCTTGTTCCCTGGAGTATTGTAGGATTATTTTTCACATTGATAATCAAGGGGATTGATAGGGAGGATTTTACTTGATCCCTGTTTCCCGATGTTTCCTTTTAATTTTGACCATGTTCCCTTGTTTCCTGGAGGATACATTTCGTATGTTCTCATGTACTCCTGGAACCCTAAACGGCCCTCTATAATATAAGGGGATATGTAGAGGCGTATAAGAGCGAATATACATCTTATTTAGTGAATCTAAGCCAATGTTGCGACCGAAAAGTCTGTGGACTTAAGTCTTTGACTTTAAAGATCTCTGGTAATTGCGGTATCAAAGCCATAAGACTGAAACTTTGTGGCACATCACTGTAATTAGAGTTGAAACTGTTGTCTTGAGTCAACTTATGATAATTACTATGTGATTTTTTGCAGAGTTTAAGCTGATACTAGGAACACCATTCTGATGTAGCTGATCCAAAACACTGATTGAATTGAATGATATTGAGACTGATTGAATTGAATGAGATTGACAGAATTGAATAACTGAACAATGCAAACTTTACAGAAATGAAGTTCTATTTTGAGATGGACTTGAATATAGAAGACTTATTAGTTATTACAATGCATTGCTGAAGGCTCTACCCTGCGTGCCACCAGAGCCTCACAAAACTGGCATCGAAATAAATCATTATCGAAGTGAATAAAGGAGACTACATTCTACAGAGAAACAAAAATGAGGTTTCACTCTGTGTTTTCCTTCTCCCAATTCAATCCAATAATTGATTGATTTCGATGCCAATTTTTGGGGGCTCTATGCTACCCAGGGTAAAGGTGATCAGTGATTGGTTGGTTGCGAATCGATGACGTCATCAGATGGTGCCAAAACTGCAATAAATACACCATAAATTAATGCATACTTGCTTGATTTTGCATCCGAAGCACAATATAAAATATAAGCAATGTTAAAAAGGTTTTAAAATTTTGATATACAAGGTTACAAGGTAATTAATTGAAAAAGATACAAAAGTATGGTAAAAGTGGTAAAATAGTCTTTTTAAAATACAGAATTTTCACTCCATTAGCTTGAATTTCGAAATCAAAAACGAAGGAAAACGAGAGAGAGGCTGATAAACAGTGAAAAGAACACATCAGCTTCAGGAATGATGGACATGTCACGTGAAGGCGATTTGATTTTGTTGTTGTTGTTGTTGTTGCTTCTGATTGGTTTCAGATACTCTTGAAAAGCATCATGGGATAGAGTGAATCCTCCACAATACCTTGGGAAGCCTTTAGGCGGAGGCCGAATCATTTCCGGAGCCACTCTGATAACGACTTCCATTCCTTCAATAGCATGCATCATTTGATGACAATGCATCAGCCAACTGCCCGGATTATCAGTCCGGATCCGGACAACAACATACCCACCATAAGGTAACAATACGGCATCTTGCGCTGGCGGGTTTTTCAAATTGAATTCCTTTGATATTTTCTCATAGTTGACCCATTTTGATTTCCGGCAAAGTCGGTCCGGACAGACAATGTCTTTGTTCCGCTCGGTCATTTGTCCGCTGGTCTGGTTGAATTCTGGAAATCCGGTTTTCAAAACGATGAAATCGTGTCCGTGTAAGTGAATTGTATGATGATGACCGTGTTCTGGATCCGGATCACCGTAATTTGTGAACACCATTTGTACGGTCTTATTAAACGGCAAATCTGAAAAATTTAAAAAAAATGAATCGGATCACAAATTTGAAATATCAAAATTGCGATGAATAGCGGAAACATCACAGGGCATAATTAAAAGCCTTTTTGGTCTGACACTCCTCAAATTATAAACTTCAGAAACAGACCGAAACCGAGTACCCAGATGCGGATCGAAATGCGCAAATCAGAAATTTACGCTGAATTGGCATTGTGTTTTAAATAACAATCAGCTTGCGGGATACAGCGGGAAGAGCAATGAAAATTAATTGAAGAGTCCAAGTGAGAAAACGTACTCTTTCGGTCTGCACAAAACCGGCCTTTTGGTTTAACCAATCAGTTGTTTCTCGCAATTTATTCGTTAAACTTACCAACAATCTGAGTGCAAAAACAGCAGTCATTGTCACATTTTTTCTTGTCGCATTTGACATCATTTGGCATATCGGAGTAAAGATGATTTTTTGGATGGACGAAGCGGTAGCCATTAACAGAAGATCCAATGGGAAAGGCAAAATCAAAGAACAATTCTTTATCAAATGCTTGCATCTCTTTGGCCAAATCAGCTGCATCTCCGATGGATTTAAACTGATATGCGGCAACGCATTTTTTAGGAATACCATCAGGAAAGCGTGTCATTGGACAGTTATAAACAATACATTCTTTGTCTTTCATGCATGCAGTCGGTGACGTCACTGGCTCTGATTCACTTGCGCCTTCGTAGTGCAAAACAGCATTGACCTCCGCTTTATGATCTAATGTCCTTGTTCGAATCCAATAATTTCCGATTGGTTGATCCGTATCAATCCGGATTTTCACTCGCTCACCCGGATTCAGATAGATCGAGTCCACTGATACAGGCTCGATGTCGCTCATATCCATTCCAATTATTTGCATTTTATGTTGATCTACTGATACTTCGAACGTGTACTCTACACCAGGGTTCAGCACGTAAAAACCATACGTGGATTTGGGCTTGACTTTAAACCAAGATAAGGGCGTCTTATTACCATTATAACGCCCTCGGCCATTTATAAGAGCACTGCTGTATACCATGGATGATAGACGAACACCATCTGGGGTCTTCCCTGCGATTTTCTCCACATGTAAATATGTATACGTGTACTGTCCTGGTCCAGCATTTTCTCCCCAGTACTTATTACGATATGGGTTGGTTGTCATGTATTCACTGAACGGTATGTGGATCCATTGATTGATAATCATAGGAAAGAAGGGAATTTTCGGTGGCTGTTTGTGTATTATAAGAAACCCAAATGCTCCGTCAGCTCTTAGTCCACCCATGTGCGCGTGATACCATAATGTACCCGAAGGAGACGCTTTGAACCTAAAATGATGAAAATCTTTGCATAATATGCAATGCATGTTTTTTATTTTAAGAGCGTAGGTCAAGGCCTAGTGACAAAAGGATCTGTTTTTATTAAGTTGTAGTACAAAACTAAAAAGTTCCTTCGGCCTTCTACAAGTAGGTTCCTTATAAAACGGTTCTTTATGATAAACAGCGTGTGATTGTCAGTAAAGATGTGAAAATAGCATTCGCTACAGAATCATAAACGGAATCATAATCTGACTGTGGAATTATAAACGGCAAATTTTTTGGGCTTGAAGCTTGGGATATCCCTTTGACAAGGGAGAAACGTGTTTGCGCAGCGCCAAGTATTTCAAGACGCGAACGCTCATCGCGCAAAAGATTTCGGAGACGCGCTGAATCCCAGCAACGAGCGGAGAGAGGCCCAGTACTTAAGGGTTTCACTTTTAACAAACAACACCAACAGCTTGCGTTGATTTTGTCATCAACTCTCGAATGGGGTATGGCAAAGAAAACAACTATTTTTAACTTTCTTTATTTACTTTAATATTTAATTCAAAAAAAGGACAGCTGGAGTGAAAGGGGAAACAAGAAAGGTGTTTGGATTTAGCAGATTTGCGCAAATTCACACGTAAATAAACACCAACATATATCAACTGATCGTATGGTGATGTCTTTTTTTGGAGGCCCTTTATCAAGGCTGCCACTCGTAGGGATTTCCACCTACAGTAGGGATTTTTGGAGGTTTGTAGGTTGTAGGGAAAACCTACGGTAGAAATCATGAAAAGTAGGTAGATTTTTCAAAAATGTAGGTATTTTTCAGAAAAATATGAAAGTCTGGGAATTTTCTCAAAAAATTGCAAAATTCTGATGTTTTGCTGTGTTGAAGTTTAAAAAAGACTTCAAAAATCATACTTTATCAATCATCGAGACCTCTGTTTCGAACAACTGCGACGTTGCCTCCTGGGAGTCGCACCCTATTGTGGATCTGTGATGAGTCAAATGACGCAAAATTTTTGTCATTTTTTAGGTCACATGATACCCACGTGGTAGAAAATAGGTGGAATGTGGGTAGATTTATCAAAATGTAGGGATTTGTAGGTAGAATTTGGGGGGAAATGCGTAGGTGGACCGTAGGTAGAAAACGCATGCGTGGTAGGGGAAAACTGAGTGTCAAGAGTGGCAGCCCTGAAAATGCTGATAAAAATGCAATTTTTCTATCAGAGTTAATTTCTCGAGGGAGTTCGTGGCACTTGGTTACATGAAATGGGTTTGAATTTACGCTGTAGCTCGCTCATTTAAATTGTAGGTTGTGCTTGGTGATTAAAGAATTCTATAGTATGCCCATATGGAATGGTTTTCCCTCACAATGTGTGTTCAGAAGTTTAGTTTTTCCTTTCATGTCCTACTCACATGGGACGGGTCTTTTACGAGATACACGTATTCAAATATAGTGATTCTTTTTTGCACGCCTAAGCAAATTATGTCGTATTAGTATTTAAAGCGATGTTATGTGCTTCGTCCTACTTCAAATTTTCCAATTTGGAAAGTAGTTCAGTAAGTTCAAGTCTTTCCCCACCCTCCCTCCCTTTAGTTGCGTTTGTGGTGTTCGTGGTGAGGTTCGAAAAGAATTCATGCCACTTTCCATCTCCTCTTTTGAGATCTGGTGGCTTGTGGTGTGACAAGTGCATCAGTCAGGGCGAGAAAAATAATATTTTTCGGGTCCATTCCCTCCCAGTTGCTTAGGTAGGTGGCTTTGGTTTATGGCTGATGCACTGACAGCCCAACAAAGCTTCCTATGATGAGAGAACACAACCATATTAGAAAATCTAATGAGGCAATATTAGAAATTGGTTTTTATCTGAGGAGGCAATTTGCTTTTCCTAGCATTGGGCGACAGGGAAGTTTCATTTGGGGGTTTGTTACCCGAGAAAGAAATTAAAATGATTTCCCGCCTTTCCAATCTGTACTGGATCATCAACCCAATCATATCCCTCCTCCTTCCTCGAACAGACTGGTCCCCTGATCCTGATCCAAGGCCTGTGGACTCAGACGTCTCTAGCTCTGCCAGCACATGTTTCGGGCCAAAAGGGATACGCACTCACACTAACAGTTTTAGCACAAATTTTATTTGTGAAAAGACATTTTGGTACCTCGAAGAATAGACAACCAGTCTTGGAGTCTTGGACCCCGTCTACACGGATACGTTTTCAAATGATTTCTTTCCGTTTCCGCCTACCGTCTACACGACACCGGTAAATCTGCGACTGAAAACGCAAACATTTGAAAACAGCTTACAGAGTGGAATCTTTTGAAAATGCAATCTTCCCGTGAAGACACTAGAATGAAACATTTGAAAATGACGCAGCAAAACGTATGTTTATCTGGTATTGAATTTCAAAATTTCAAGTTTGGAAACGTGATATCATCGTGTTCTGAAATCGCTCGTGTAGAATGCTGCGTTTGATGCGTTTTCACTGACATGAAAACGAAACTTTCGAAAACGTGTTCGTCTGGGCTGGGACTTGGATTTCTTTAAAACAAAAGAGCAATTATAAAGTCTCCTCAACAAATGCAGAAAGTGCATTACGACTGCGATAGCTGCCGTTGATTCAAATTGTATGTGGGTGCAATGCAAATAATTCAAAGAGGAGAACAAGGAGCAAACGTGATTCATAAATTGAACAAAAAGTCAATTACCAGAATATTGTTTATCAATTTGATGAGCAATTTGCTTATGCAACCCGCGGCATTATGTGGTATTTGCCAAGAAAAAGAGAATCTCCCAATTTGTCAGGTATTTTGGCTGCTCCTGGTAGCACATCAGCCAGAACCGTGCCCTTTCATGGACAGCAAAACCCAAGGCGAATGTAAACACAAGCAACGTTTCTGTTTGTAAAGAAACCAGATAAAATTCGGTAGAATTGAAGGTTCGGTTCGTTATCGAGGATATTTTTGCAATTAGTTGAAGTTGACCACATTTCCCTCCAGGTAAGACGTTTTACTTTTTTATAGCCTGCTGCGTGCAGACTCATTTGATTCTTTACACACTCTTCAGGTATTTTACGCATAAATCGCACCCAAGTGCAGGGAATTTCGAAGCCCCCCGGAGTACCCCCAGGGATGATCCTCATTCTGAAAACAAGACGAATAAATTATGAAGAAGACTGATCAGGTACCTGTTCTGTGATCCAAGAGGGGGGTAATGAATGGGGGGTAATTTGGGGTTGCAGTTGCCTAAGTAGGTAATGAAATGGAAAGGCCAAGTGTACTGCTTGCATAATCGATTTAAAGGGGGCGTTTAACCATGACATAACAGACAAAGCGCTACAAGAATACCCCCATTGATGAGTGCCACACAGAAGGACGTTAAGTATATTCGAAGTATTTTCCCTTTTATTGCAATTAACAGTTATTTTCTTGGAATCAGAACTCTAAAAGCACGACCACACCGCCGCAGCTTGGCTTGTTGACTATATTTAACATGGAAAAGGAAAATCCAAGTCAGTTATGTGAGAGGTACGTTGCTCTTCGTAGAATGAATACCGAGGTTTGTACCATTGTTTGTTTAAATACCGGGGTTTTTACTTCTGTTTACCGACCAGCAGTGGTTGGATTAGCCGATTCGAGCTGACTGGTAGCCTGATAAATGGCTACTAGCTTGCTGAGGGTAGCTGATTGGAAGATGAACGGTGGAATGATACTAGGGTACTTATGTCTACCGACCACCATCGGATGGATAGCCGAGCTTACTCGAAGATGGAAGGTGATCCCAACGACCGAGAAGACTCGAATGGACGAGTAGGCGCTGCCTCGGCGAGATTCGGTCGTCAAACGATCGTCTTGACCAGTCGGCCACTTCACAATTCACTACACATAGCTACATAGTGGTGCAATGGAGAAGCTCGGGGCCCGTAGGAATTTAGTAAGATGGGGCCCTTAATGCAGGGACAGCGAACCGGGGGTACTTCACTTATGAATGGACGGGGATGTGCCGCCCAGATTTCGGAAACCCACCCACTTATAATGTAAACCTTTGCAGAAACAGACCCTATTTTATGAGTAGAAATAAGCGGAATATGAGAATAATAAGACTTTCTAGACCTATTTATTGCTTGATATTGTACTACGAACATCTTTGACGCGATTTTGCCACTTTTCTGACCGAATTAAAGTTAAACTTTCGACTTTTCTTCAATTTGCCACCCACTTTTATGGGGTTTTGGTTAAAATCATACCCATGATTAGAGGTTTTCAGTGGCGAAAACTCACCCATTTGGGCGGCACATACCCGTACCCAAATTATATTCTATTCTATTCTATTCTATGATTTATTTAATGTTAGTTTTGACAATAGTGATGTGACACTAATTTACACTAACATGAAGCAACTCCAGAGATTGCATTAGGTCATTATTTGTTGCAAAAGGAGCAAGCGCATTTGTTACTAAGAAACCACGTTTTTAGCAAGTTTTTAAACTGCCTTGGGTTTCGAGCCGATGTTATTTCATCCGGAAGGGCGTTCCAGATTTTTGGTCCTTGGAAACTTAGTGATTTGATTCCATAGCTTGTAGTCCTGACTTTCGGAATTTCAAGGATATTTCTTTTACGGAGGTTGTGATCTACTTGCTTTGGTGAAAATAGCTTTTCATAAATGCTGGGTTAATATTGTTAAGAGTTTTGTAGACTTCATACGCTAGAAGTCTAATGGAAAGCTCTTTCATTTATTTTTCAAGCTTGTCTTGGCTACCCTTGCTACATAGCATCCATATCAATGGGCAATAATTGAAATGACAGAGGATAAATGAATTTATTATGATCTTTCTTTCTTTTCACCCATATATCTTGCTAAACGTTTGAGCGAGTTTAGTTGTTTTGCAGCTTTTTACATATTTTGTCAATGTGGGAATCAAACTTTAAGTTGTCATCCAATTCAACACCAAGAAGGGTAACCTGATTGTCTACTTTTATGTCTAGATTTGCGTCAATTTCAAAGCTATGTGTTTATCTTTATTTCCAATAGTTATTGCTTGAAACTTAAGACTTATATTAGAGAATCCATAAGATTAATTGGACAGTCCATACGACTTATGGAGAGTTCATACGACTCACTGGAAAGTCCCCAAGACTCAATGGATTGGGGAGTCCATAAGACTCATCGGAGAGTCCAAGAGACTCATTGGAGAGTCCATAAGATTCGTTGGACAGTCCATACGACTCATCAGAAGGTCCATACGACCCGTTAGAAAGTCCATACGACTCATTGGAGAGTCTATGAGACTCATTGGAGCACATTGGAAATTTAATAAGACTCGCTGAATTAGAGAGTCCAAAAGACTCATTGGAGAGTCCATAAGATTCATCGGACAGTCCATACGACTCATCGGAAGGTCCATAAGACTCATTAGAAAGTCCATACGACTCATTGGAGAGTCTATGAGACTCATTGGAGCACATTGGAAATTTAATAAGACTCGCTGAATTAGAGAGTCCGTAAGACTCATTGGAGGGTCAATAAAGTCCATAAGACACGCTGGAGCCCTCGAAATTGCTTTAAATATCTGAGATTTTATCAATCAGGATCGCTTATGTATTGCTTAAGTCACATAACAGCAGAATACCTCTTGTTCTATAATTGCTTTATAGTTTTTGAGTTGTACAAAACTTCAAAATTGCGACAAACACCGAAAACATTTTCGGGCGTACTTAAAAGATTATAGCTTCTTTGTTGAGCTCTTAAGTTGCTTAACATTCACGTGATCCCAGCCCTGCTTGCTTATTAACCGTTTGCTTATCAAATTATGAAGTGTACTCATTTTATCGTCGAACAATATCGATATTTTTGAACAGATGAATGAATGTTATTCTTAGGGCATTTGGAATAACTGGTACATGTGCCATGTGCGAAGAGGAAATACAAGCGACAGAATACGTCCTGAAATTCAAAAATAATCTCTGCTACCATGTTGAATGTTTTAATTGCTGTTTGTGCAGAGGCAGTTTCTGTGTTGGGGATGAGTTTGTCATGTTGGGTAAAAAGGAGATTTATTGTATTGATGATTACAAGAGAAAGTTTGCAGATAGAAAGAATCCTTAATCATGATCATAATTTTGGACATGAGAAATGGAAAGCAGATTTGATGAAACTTCGGTAGAAAACTTTCAAATTGTTGGCTTGTTTTGAGAAATCAGACTGATTTGAGATGAACGGTTTAATAACAGTTTTAATACGAAATTTAACCATTATTTTTAAAGAGTAAACTTTGATTTGACAACGAACCAAATTGGTATTCGAAATTCTCATGTTTTTGCAGTCATTTTGTAAGACGCTTGCCCCCCTGTCGGGTTTCAATGGGAGTAGCCCCCGGGCACAAGATTTGCTGTTCACTTTTCACCACGATTTGTTGCTTTATCTCAACAACTTTTGTCTAGGACTGTAGCTGAATTTTATCTCCATTTCGCAATGTACCCTTAGGCCCTTGCCAGAGGATCAAACATTTTTGCCAAAACATTTGAAATTTGCTGGTAAAGTAATGTTTGAACGTTTGGCCACGTCATTAAACATTGCATCACACGCGTAATCAACCAGAAATCTTTGCGTGATGTTTTTGAAGAAGTTCAAAAGCATTTTCCGCTTAACGATAGCAAATAATGCTTGGTCAGCAATGTTTTGCATTGAGGCCAAAAGGCAGCGGGCCCTGGGATAATATAATCGTACCGGATCTTCGGAGGCTTTGAGGTGAAGGTGAAAGGTGAAGGTGAAATGGTGTTTTAGCGCCAGTCGCTAGGATCTAAGTAGTAGGTTAATTAATCGAGACCTTGACCCTGGTTGTGACGCTACCGTGGCTGGGCTCGAACCCTGACCACGCTGAGCTCTGAAACCACGAGTCAGCTGGATTACACCACGACGCCACAGCACCTTAAAGGGGAAGTATTATAGAGTTTTCAGTTTTTGCGGGCCCCTTCACAGTCCGGGCTCCGGACCTCTGACCCCGCTAGACCCCCCTCTCAACGGTACTGCAAAAAGGTAAAACATTATGTTTGATACGCACTTTTCAAATGTTTGACCAACAATGTTTGGTTGTTTTCCCATGTCCTTACATAAAACATACTTGAATAATGGAATAATGTCACCTGAGTGATGATCTTTATCGTTGTATACCCCTGACTCCTTGTTCTTCGACTACATAATAACATTCATTATTGGCAATATGAGGCGCAAATAGGACTTTCATCTTTCTCACAACCGAGTCAAGTGAAGAGCTAGCCTGGATAAAAAAAAAACGATGAAAACATATCAATAGCTGAGCAGTCTTTTGAGTAAAACCGCAGCTACAGACACCTGAAAATGTCCTGTTCCGAGGAATCGTGAAGCGGCTACACGCTGCGAGGAAAATGCTACGACAGAAGTTCTGCGATAATCAGCTTGCACGATAAGAAGAATGGGCTCTGGAAAATTTCCAGGAGAATGCGCGAAACCAATAAAATGTGTGGCGTCGCCAATGCGAAAAACCGGCTACGCGCTGCAACATTGGTGACAAGCCAAAACACGTCGCGAAAAGATCAATGTTCTTCAAACGTGTTTCCTCAGGTCGAAAAATATTTTGTTTATAAATCCATCCCTGGATAGACGTGCGACTCAGTTTTTCTGGTCGCAGCAACAATTTTTTGAAACAATGTGAAGTGAGTCTACTCTACAATTAATTTCCATTGGCGATCTCGAAGTTGCTTAAATCTACTATTCTTCAAACCAAATATAAAAAACTAACCGTTGAATCAGTTTTATCCTGTTCCTCCGCTTCATCCTTCCTGAAACCTTGAAGATTTGATAAAGTATAAGGTGTTCTCATTACCATAATTCTACATGTTACGAGATTCGACCAAGGTAGACCAAGCGCTGGCACAACTCTTCGTCCACTATAGAGGGAAAAAGGTTGAAAAGATATAATCTGAGAGAAATTCGGAGGTTTTTTGAAACAACTCGGGTTTGGGTATGTGCCGCTAATATTACTTGGTTTTGGGTGCTGAAATTCTCTAAACATGGGTAGCATTTTGACCAAAACCTCATATATGACTTCTTCTGCAACAACAAACCCCAAGTTTTCGACGTCTGTTTGTCTAAAATATTAAAATGGGGAAAGGTGCCTCGTAGATGGATTTCAGGCTATGACCAATGCTTTTTTGCTTAAATTTAAAATGACTTTTACAAGGAATTTTCGTATGTAAATGCTGCCTTACCCTATATCTTCACCTTTTCCATCTTTCGATAACACATCTGATATCTAAATTAAAGCAAAATTGAAATCGAAGAATTAAATTCGCCAGTTTAATGTTATTCGTCACAACTGGGGTTCTTGAATATCAAGTGTTCTGGTAAGCGCAACCATTCAACTTTCTAAGGTTCAACTCAACTCTCAATTCAATTTAACTCTCTGTCATGAACACGTATAAAGGTAATCTTCTCACATCTCATAAGCAAGATCTCAAATCATCAAGGACTCAAACTAAAGTCAAAAAACCCCCTTTAGTACCTATCTAGAACTTTTGTCTTTTGTGTCTCTCTCTTCTCTGGTATTCTCTAATTACCAGCAGACTCTCTGAAAAAGAAACCTTTTTCTCTCTCTTATTCGAACATACCTCACTTATCCTCTCTTACTCTCTTGTCTCTTTTGGAAATGTAAAAGCGCGAAGTTGCTTTTTTGTTGTGGTCTAGCTAGATCCAGCTATTTCATGGTATCAACATCATCAACCCTATGTCGAACCCTATTACATCAAAAAAACATAATTGATGTAGAAATTGTTAAAGATTGAAGTGAAACTAAATAAGCTTTCCCAACCATAATCATTCTTTTTTACCATGCACCAAAAATGATAACAGAAAACAAGACTGCGATATTCCCAAACGAGGGGCAATTCACTACTTGAAAATCTCGTACACCTTTGCTGAAAGTCCTATTGTTTTCTCAGAAATCCCTTGAAAGTCCTTTTGTTTTCATGGAAATCTCTTACGCCTTTTTGCAGAGTGAAATGCCCCTCGTTCCCAAGGACTGACTCTCGAACAAGCAGAGACAAACAGCCAGATGACCTTCCAGACAAATGATTTCTATATCCTTATTAACGGAATTTAGCAAAATCATTATCATTTCCATCTCTCTTAGTTTCAGAAAAACAAACCAGATTATTACGTGATATGTTGAACCTTTGTTTCTGAAATCATCTTAATTTCACGTACATTATTCTTAAAGAGTTAAAATTACCGTCTGCAGTGCAATATAAACTCCCTATAAACTGAAACCTACTTGGTTTATGCAAAGAACAGCGACCATAAACTTGTGACTGATTTTCTGTAATTCATGACCAAATTCTGTTAAAGCTTTGGATCTTTCGATTGCTTCATTCATTGTGTATTCAACTCGAAATAACGCAGCAACAGAATCAATCACTATCAACTTCACTTTGGAGTTCATTAGCAGGCCAGGAATTCTATGTTTTATAAGACTCCATAGATCTTCCTGAAAAATCAATAAAGAAGTATATTATAATTATATAAGAGATATATTTCATGAATGGTGAACACTAGACTAGGATTGATTTTTCCACAAGTGGCATACCACAATAGATCGGATTGGAACCTGGTCTGTATGATCAGAGAGCCAACGACATTTCCACTGAGCTATAGAGCTCAATGAAATCGCCGAGTAACTCTCTGAGCCATGCAGCCCAAGGCTCTCCTCCCGTATAAGAGATATAGAAGAAAATTACGATTGATAATAATATAAGGTGATAAAAAGGGTGTTGGTTGTGATCTTGGTGATGGTGACGATGACATAACGATGATGATGATACCGATCATTATATTGACTATGATGATGATGTAATGATTAGGTTGACAATGACGATGATTGGTGACGATTATGATGATGTTGATGATGAGGATTATGATGACTATTATAACGTTGATTATGATGATGAGCAATAGTAATGATGCTGATGACAATGATAAAATGATGATGATGATGATAAAGATGATGATGATGATGATGATGATAATGTTGATGATGATGTTGATGTTTATAATGATGATGATGTTCATAATATGATGATAATGATGATGACAATGATGAAAATGATAAAGATGATGGTGACACCAATAAGGATGGTGACAATGATGATGATGACAACAACAATGAAGTTGATGATGATAATGTTGATGATGATGATGATGATGATAAAGATAATGAAGATGGTGATGTTGGTAATATGATGATGATGATGTTGACAACAATGGCGACACAGATAAGGATGGCAACAATGATGATGATACTACACATCACTGACATAATGGCACTTACTACATCAGCAGCATGTTCAACATAGATATTATCCATTAATTTTCGATCTTTTACTTGAAATTTCTTCTCCATATTGACTGACAACTGATGAAGTCTTTTAGTTGGGAAAGCATCCTCAGTTGATATGAACAGAGCACCTAAACATGAAGACATCAATAACTATGGAAGTCTGGAACAATCTGGAAAAATCCTTGTAGAAAGACAGTCATTCTTAATCTCCTTGGGATAACCTAAGCCTTTGCCACGCACAGAGAGGCTTTATAAGTAGTTCTCTAATGATTAAAATCACGCCAGTAGATATTTAGCAGGTGAAGGTGGTGAAGGGTAAAATTGTGATCCTAGCACCAGTCGCTAGGATTTCAGTAGTAGGTTAACTAATCGAGATCTCGACCCTGGCTGTGGCGCTACCGTGGCTGGGCTTGAACCCTGACCACACTGAGCTTCTGACACCACGAGTCAGCTGGATTACACTATGACGCCACAGCACCT
>JACTAT010000233.1:90000-92850 GCA_014526335.1 Chrysaora quinquecirrha | reverse complement strand
AAGTACGTATGTAATGAACTTGTAAGGCCTTTGCCAAATGATCAAACATTGTTTGTCAAACAGTTGAATTTTGCTTGTCAAATTGACCTTTTGGCCACGTTAGGGAACATTCTTTTTAATTAAAATTGGGCAGGCAATTTTTTGAAAGACTTGAAGAAACATTTCATGTCGGAGAAAAGCAAAGCAGCTTTGCGAGCAGTGTTTTGCGATATGGCAATCTGTAAAACATTTTGCTTCACATGTCAATTTCAAATGTTTGACAAACTATGTTTGATCTTTTGGCAACGTTACGAAACACTGCTTTTTAATTAGAATTGGGCAGGCAATTTTTGGAAAGACTTAGGCCAAGGAAGACAAGGGCCTAACATTTTCAGTCATTCACGACGTATTATTTTCTGATTTTGTAATTTCTATGATTTTCTTTTGCAGAAATATTGACGAAGCATTGAATGAGTTTCCACCAGATTTCATATTATACAATGCTGGTTAGTTCATGGCATACATGTTTATTTCTAGTTTTTACTCGTTTTTTTTATTCAAAAATTAGTCTACAACCTGTCCACATCAAATCCTAATGGCTAGTTCTGTATAGACAGAAAGAGTTCGTTTTCTCACTTGGACTCTTCAATTAATTCTATTGGTCTTCCCGCTCTATCCCGCAAGCTGATAAGTGTTGAAAACGATGTCAGTTCGGCTTCACCTTCTCATTGGTGCATTCATTGACTATGGTGCATTTCGATCCGCATCTGTGTATGAATTCCCCCTTAGCCAATAAGATAGCCGCAAAAGATAGCCGCTGTTTTTGCCTACTGTTTTCATTAAGGATTTTCAGAAGGAATTCTGGGAATAATTTCCTTAGTTACGTATTTTACATAGCTGCAGACGTTGAATTCATAGCTAAGGAAATTATTCCGGAATTCCTTCGTAAAACATTATGAAAGACAAAAAAGGGTTGACAGAAACGGCGGTCATCTTTTGCGGAAACCTCTATTGTTTCTGTCTATTTCTGACGTTTATACTCTGAGGAGTGTAAGACGAAAAAAACTTTTAAGTATGCCCTATTATTTTTTCGCTGTTCATCGTGATTTTGAAGTTTTGTACAACTCAAAAAGTATTAAAAATTAGTCAGATTATCGAAGCATTAGTTTTCTTTGTTTTTTTTTCTCAGGAACTGATATTATCAAAGGAGATCCACTGGGTATGCTAAGCATAACAGGCCAGGTTTGATTAAAGCCTTATCCTTATTCTGCAAATGTAAGTCCCTGGGCAAATGATCAAACACTGTTTACCAAACATTTGATAATTGCTTGAACGTGGAATTGTTTGACAATTTATTCAAGTCAAAACAGCAGTTTTTGCTTGGGAAAAGCAGGCATTTATTTGAAAGTTTGAAAAACATGGTGCAGGTAATTCTGCTTGCTAAGAACTGTCTTGTGACGTTTCCAAACAGTCAGACATTGCTTGTAGAGCAAATCTCAAATACTTGATCACCTATATCTTATCGTTCGACCAGGACCTAAATAATGTGCGCTACTTGTAGACTTGCTTATTATTGAAATGTAATTGTAAATGTAATTTTTTAAATGTAATGATGTTTTCAATGTTTTTCTAAAGGGTGTCATACAGAGAGATGAGTTAGTGTTCCAAAAAGCTAGAGAAATAGGAGTCCCAATTCTTATGGTCACTTCAGGAGGATACCAGGTACGTAATACATATTGCATTTTTCGAGTAGTTTTTTAACCCCCCGAAATAATGCTCCTCAGAGTTGCAAAGCGCGTAAATTTCAGACCGCGCGCCATGTTCTATACGGAGGAGACAGACGATATTGAACTAAATGTGCTGCAACATGCTTCAGATACTCTTAACTGTGATTATAATGAGAATTCTGATTGGCTGCCTCTGTTTCATTGACAGAGATCGAATGCGAGGGTGATTGCAGAGTCCATTCTCAACTTGAAACAAAGGGGTCTTCTTAGCTTTCCTCGGTAGCAATGGAGGCTGTTTCAAAATGGGAAGCTGGTTCATACCGAGGCTCATATTATTGGACAATCAACGATAACTGGAACCGAGATACATTAGACTGTATACACACCGACTGCTTATATTTTGATGTGAAAACTTGTAAATTTATATAATATAGAATACATAATACAATAATTTTGTGTAGTTTCTATTACAAAAATGTTAATGTATATCATAGTATTTTTCCGCTTTAGTCACTTGTTTCGGTCTGTTTCTAACATATACGAAAAAAAGGTTTTAAGTATGTCCAAAATGTTTCCACTGTTTCTCGCAATTTTGAAACTTTTACTACTCAAAAATGATTGAGTATAGTATCCCAAGCTTTCAATGCGATTATGATTAATGATTATGATTATGATTATGATTATAAAAATGATAATGATTATGATCATTATTATGATTTGATTATGATTATGATTATGATTATGATTTGAATATCATTATGATTATGATTATGATTATGATTTGAATATGATTATGATTTTGATTATGATTATAAAAATGATTATGATTTTGATCATTATTATGATTTGATTATGATTATGATTATGATTATGATTATGATTATGATTATCATTATGATTATGATTATGATTATGATTTGATTATGATTGTGATTTTGATTATGATTATGATTTGATTACGATTATGATTATGATTATGATTTAATTATGATTATGATTATGATTATGATTACGATTATAATTATGATTATGATTTGATTATGAATGTCATTTTGATTACGATCATGATTATGTTTAAGAATATGATTATGATCATGTATGCGTTATGATTATGATTTTCTGTAAATTGTACACTTTGTAATTG
>JACTAT010000233.1:75000-87500 GCA_014526335.1 Chrysaora quinquecirrha | reverse complement strand
TTCTAAATCCTTGCGTCTTTGATCATCGCAGATTTCAATTGGTACATTACTCTTCGTACACGCTTTTCTTATAAGAAAGTGGCTTTTAAGAAATAGTACTCGGCTCTTTAAAAAGTCAAGAACGTCCAGTACTGAGTTTTTCAAACCTAAGATGTAATTGGGTAATGTCCCCCCCCCCCGAAGACCCGGGGGCTATCTTATATTTCGATGGGGGTGTGTCGACAGTGGATTTTTTTTAACTCATGTTATTTTATTTTACGAAAACCCACCCATAGGTAATTGAAATTTTAACGCTAATTTTAGAACTATAGCCAAAACCACCTAAAATGGCTTTGTTGTTCCGTCTATAACGGAACAAAATCGTCCAGGTAAAAAAAAAACTAAAAAAGCATACCCATTCTCATGTGAAACCAAGGGAAAAAGTCACCCATTCTGGCCGCACATCCCCTCTACCCAAATATGAGTCTCCCCCTCGGCCTCAAGGAACAGTTGCAAGGATAGGATAGTTTTAAAGTTAATGGGCACACCTTCGGTTTGAGCTGGTCACTGCTGCCAAACCAATTGCTTTTTAAGCCCTGATGAAAAACGCTGGGAGGACTTTTGATGAAGATACCTCCTACGGTTCTCGGTTCCACAGGATGAGACATTGATATCTGTATCCTGCATGTGGTCCAAGTTTCTCGTACAGTTCGCCATGTGCAAGCCCCATTCGAGTTGTTCTTCTTACGTTTTGTCCTTATCTCTTGCTAAGAGTCGAGAAAATTATGACCAAATAACGTCAAACTGTATTGTGTATGTTAGCAAGACAGTCATTGACATGCTGGTTTGAAAAATGTTTTCGTGCTTCGCTCTGCAGATTCATGCTTGGATTCATGTTATACAGTTTTTCACCACTGCATAGATACAAGTTTTATTAATACAGAAATTTGGCTAAAGCCCAATTCTATAAGTTTCTTAATTTTACCCTATTTAAGTTTCAAAAGTTTCATAGAGTTTGTCCAAATTGTTCAAAAAATTCAAATTATACCAACAAAATTTCGTTTTTGAATCAAATCGGAATAGGAAAAAAGTGTACATAAGTCAGCTGGATGGCGTCAGAATGAGGATTCACTTCAAGATCGCGATGTTTCCTGAAATCGTTGAATGTTACCTCGGATAGTAGGCTTAAAACGTTCAATTCTATTAACCAAAGTTTCTTAAAAGTTGACAAAAATTCAAGTTAAACCACCAAAACTGTAGCTATATAAGTCAGCTGGATGTTGGTTCGTCAGAATGAAGATTCACTTCAAGATTCCGATGTTTCTTGAAATCGTCGAATGTTAGCTCGGATAGTAGGCTTGAAACTTTTACTGTGATTTTAGTTAGAACAAAAAACCATAAAACCAAACAGCATCACCCACTTGGAAATGTTTAAAGTCTCGTAAAAGCATTAGTTACTCCCTCAATGAGTTATATGCTGTTGTTTTGCCTTGCCATCTTGAACTTGCTTGTCCAGAAAAACAAGACTGGGTTAATAAGTGGAGACAAGAAAACTGAACTAGTACACCAATATAAGATATTTGCCATTTCATGTAACGGCTTATTCTTCAAAATGGTGAGGGAATTGGCGAAGATACTCGGCATCCATATTATTACTTCGGTAATGACAAATCCAATAATCAAACGTTGAGCTCTTCTGGTAACCTTGATTCTGTTTTCGACTGCCAGTGAATGGTTTTCAGGCTGTGTTCTGGCGTTTTTTCGCAGCTGAATGAACGTATAACAGTGAACGATGAAGACGAAAATAACAAGAAATATCACTTGGACAAACCATATTTTCGATGTTGGAAAAAGAGCTGAGATTACCAATGGAAAGGCGATGGAATAAACCCAGATGAAAGCTAGCTTCATGGTTATGTTTCTTTTATTCTCGTTCAGGTTGTTGCATGCGTTGGTTCTTGTGATGCTTTTCGCTTTATTCGCCTGGTTTAAGGCGATCATGGCGACAGATAGAAGGCTGACATCGGTGAAGATGCACAAACTGAAATACGAGAAGGCTCTTGTAACGCAGACTTCAATTCTCAGCGCGTTTATCGCGAGCGACACATATAAAACTCCTCCAACGAACAGATCAGCGACGATAAGATTGAGTAATGAGATACTATGGAGGTGAATTTACCTTTCTTTAATATCAGTTTCATCGCAGAAGTATTGAGCACGCCAGATGTAAGAAACACTAAAAGCCATACGATTGCTTTGGGCATTGAATACTCTATGTTATATTCGTTTATAGCGAAGATTTTTCCACATTTTAACTGATGTTCAGCGTTGATCACTTCAGTGAGATTGCTACTGTTAAGAAACATGATGCCTCTTCAACCACGTTTGAGGAATACGATATGTACCCAATCTGTTAGCTGTGTGCTAAAGAAACTCACAACTGGTTGATTGACTCGCACGCTTCATATGAAATGTGAGAGAATTCAATCTGCTTCTCTAGGAGTGAGAGAAAATTATGAATCTGTTAGTTTGCGTAGGCATACGCACGCTATACCAGCTGCTTCTTTCGCCGTAATCTTCTTGATTTCGCTACTTATACGTAACATCAATATTAAAGAGACTCGTGTACAGTGAGTCTGTGCAGTAAATAATAAGACTGCATGATATGTTTTCGTCCATCCAAGATCTCAAGGGGCACACATAGACTTATTGCATTCATAGTCTACGCTCCTCCACGCTCCACCACCCCGCTTCATTCTGAGAAAACAGCAGAAAATTTCTCAGCCCCCCACTCTTATTAGGACCTCCCGCTTATTAAGATTCACATCAATTTTGATGTCGTCGATTTCAACTTATTTCAGTTTGACCTTTTTGGTATGGAATTTCACTTGTACACTCTATTTGTTGATTAACGCTATGGATTGCCTAGTGTATAAGTACTATAGGGTCAATTGCACTGCATTTGTGCAGTTTTCTGCCAAACTTTGCTAAACCAATTCCGACCTCCCGTTCATTCCGACCCCCGTCAATTAGATCCTGGCTGGAGTTCCACCCCCGCCTATTCCAACCCCCAGCAATTAGGCACCTAAGAGTACTTACTTTAAGTATAGTTATTTTACCTAACGATTCGGATTATTTAGGCCTTTTGTTCTGATCCTATAACACAGGTAGAATTCTTGTTTTTTCGTGGCGCTGATAACTGAATCAAATGGAATACAGTGGACCCTCTATAAACGTCCACCTCTATATAGCGGACACCTCTAGACAACGGACAAATATAATCCTCCAAAAAGATCATTAAGACAATTAGCTGTATAACAGTAGCTATCCACAGTGATGGTAAATCTTGCAATACTGGGTCGGACGCGACATTTTTCTGGAAAATGGTAGATATCTTGTGTAAGGGAATCCTCTCCGCCTGAAAAAACCTTGATTGTAGTCGCTTTGTAAGTGGTAGTGTAGCCGATTTTACTTCTAATTCAAGAATAATGAAAGAATACAAGAGAAAAGGAATCTGCGACAGTAAATGTTAAAAATATATGTAGAAACTCAGGAAACAAGATGCAAGTAACTCGCAAAAAAGGAAAATACTTGATTAAATGCCTCCTAGAGGACTTGAATACTTTCTTTCACTTGAACTCCCATCAAACGTAAATTTGAAGGAAAATTTACTGCAATATTCCTCGTCAAACGACTGGTCTGTTATGGGGATTGGGGTTCTAACTGGATTTGTCCCGATTCAGGAGTCTTTTGAACAAGTAAGTTAATTAGACATCTTTTGCATTATTATTTTATTGAATTCTTAAGCCTCTTTATTAATCATACAAAGGTGAAAATGTGTTTCTGTGTAGAAACATTTTGATGTGTTTCTGTACAGAAACATTTGGAAGTGTTTCTGTATTGTTACATTTAGTTGTGTTTCTATATAGAAACATTTCAATGTGTTTCTGCACAGAAGCAATTGGTTGTGTTTCTCTATTAAACACTTAGATAGATGTGTTTCTGTATTGAAACACTTGGCTGTCTTTCTGTATTGGAACACTCGGATGTGTTTCTGTATTGAAACCCTTGGATGTGTTTCTGTATAGAAACATTTGGATGTGTTTCTGTATTGAAACACTCGGATGTGTTTCTGTATTGAAACACTCGGATGTGTTTCTGTATTGAAACACTTGGATGTTTTTCTGTATTGAAACCCTTGGATGTGTTTCTGTATTGAAACACTCGGATGTGTTTCTGTATTGAAACACTTGGATGTTTTTCTGTATAGAAACATTTGGATGTGTTTCTGTATTGAAACACTCGGATGTGTTTCTGTATTGAAACACTTGGATGTTTTTCTGTATTGAAACATTTGGATGTGTTTCTGTATTGAAACACTCGGATGTGTTTCTGTATTGAAACACTTGGATGTTTTTCTGTATTGAAACACTTGGATGTGTTTCTGTATTGAAACACTCGGATGTGTTTCTGTATTGAAACACTTGGATGTTTTTCTGTATTGAAACATTTGGATGTGTTTCTGTATTGAAACACTCGGATGTGTTTCTGTATTGAAACACTTGGATGTTTTTCTGTATAGAAACATTTGGATGTGTTTCTGTTTTGAAACATTTGGATGTGTTTCTGTATTGAAACACTCGGATGTGTTTCTGTATTGAAACACTTGGATGTTTTTCTGTATAGAAACATTTGGATGTGTTTCTGTATTGAAACAATTGATTGTGTTTCTGTATTGAAACATTTGCATGTGTTTCTGTTTTGAAACATTTGCATGTGTTTCTATATTGAAACAATTGGTTGTATTTCTGTATTGAAGCATTTGCATATGTTTCTGTATTGAAAAAATTGATTGTGTTTCTGTTTTGAAACATTTGGATGTGTTTCTGTATTGAAACATTTGGATGTGTTTCTGTTTTGAAACATTTCGATGTGTTTCTGTATAGAAACATTTGGTTGTGTTTCTATATTGAAACATTTGGATGTGTTTCTGTATTGAAACATTTGGATGTGTTTCTGTTTTGAAACATTTCGATGTGTTTCTGTATAGAAACATTTGGTTGTGTTTCTATATTGAAACATTTGGATGTGTTTCTGTATTGAAAGATTTGGATGTGTTTCTGTTTTGAAACATTTTCATGTGTTTTTGTATTGAAACAACTGGATGTGTTTGTGTATGAAAACACTTGGATGCTTGAGGCGCGATTTCTTCGACTCTTTAATTATTCTACTCTTTTACCATTAACTACTTAATGTTTTTTCTCACAGATGCTAGCTGCTTCGAAGATCAAGCGTTATGAACTTAGCGACCGAGCCATGGTCGTTTACTTTGAAAACGTAAGTTATTCCGTCCTAGGGGTTTCTTACACTTAAAAACGTTAAACGGGATTTCCCTGAAGAGAGTAAGTTATGAAAAGGAAACTAAGCGAGTGGTGATAATAGTTGAGCACCGTATTTTTCGTCTGTCCCTAAAATCACAGAAATAAATCAAATAACGAGACCTTCACAGTGGGCTGTGATGCTGTCATGGCTGTCTTTGGACCACCCTGGCCTCACTAGCACCATGCAGCACCTTCAAGCAGACAGAAATTGTTGCTAAACTGTATTTAAGTATTTCTTAAACAGTGATACAAAAACCAGATTTCTACTGTTTTTCTGAGTGCGGATACGGGTCTAATACTCACACAGTTACTCGCCAGTCAGTTCAGCTCCTGTGGTCTTTTGATTAGCACATGTGCCTCTCACACCAGAGACCCCGGTTCATTCTCCACACGTCACCGATGAGCTCCAGTAAGAGTGAAACGAGTTTGACATTTAAGAAGGGGATGGCTGGTGTAATTATTCACATTGGGCCGAATTTGAAGCTGTGCTCATGGCAGTGGCGTAATGGAGACACCAGGGGCCCGTAGAAATTCAGTAAGATGGGGTCCTTATGCAGGATCGCCAAAGCAAAGGGAGCTCCTCGTGGGAAGTGGTCTTGGAGTAGTGGGAAAATTCTTGAAAATATATGCCCTTTGGAACCTTGAAAAATGCACATTACGTGTCCCCTGGTTAGACTGTTTATGGGATGGTCTTAGAAAGCTTTTGAGCATAGTATGGACGAAATGCACACAATACCAGAAATGTTTCGGGGCACCTTTCGGCCGGGGGCCCTTAGTTCGTTGTAGCCTAAGCTGCTTGCAACATTTAATAAATGTTGATAGTGTCTTTGATTTTATTTCTTTCCTTGTAGATAAAGAAGGACTCCGATACTTGTGTGACCGTTTCATTCAAAAGAGCTTTTGATGTTGGCCTCGTTCAACCAGCTGCTGTTGTAGTCAAAGACTTTTTGGAACCAAGTAAGCTATCTCTATTTAGTTGATTAACTAGATGAAAGCAACAGCTAATTAAGGTGTTTGTAGCAATAACTTCAGTTGTTATCTTGAATACTTCTTAAGAATACGGTATAAACACATGTGAAATGTACATCTTGAAGAATACACGAAATGAACATGCTGACGAATACAGTATGAAATGAACATGCTGAAGAATACAGTATGAATGAAGATGCTGACGAATAAAGCATTAAATGAATATGCTGCCGAATACAGCATTAATTGAACGTGCTGACGAATACAGTATGAAATGAACATGCTGTAGAACGAACTAAGCAAGTTGATAAATGTAGAACGGAATGTACATGCTGGCCGCTGACGAATGTAGATTGAAATGAACATGCTAAAAAATACAGAAAAAAATTAAACAATACGGCATGAATGAGCGTGCTGGTAAATACACTATGGAATGCAGTTGCTAATGAATTGAAAAATATAGCATGAATGCATACGCTTTATAGATACAAACGAATTCAGTTTGAAATCAACTTGCTTTGATATGAGATATAGCCAAAAGAAAGTCGCTGTCGTATGAAATGGATAGCTTAACTGAATACTGTATGAGATTGATCTTAATGACGTCTGAATTTTCCTTCGATGAGAACTTTGCAAACTTTTGCCGCTTCTCAGGCCCCTGATCCTCTGTTTACGGGGATCAGCCATGCCAATACTTCAACATTCGTCATTAATCCATATTTTTTAATTAGGACTTATCCAAAAATATCTCGAGCGGCAATTTTGTCGGTTTTGCCTTGTCAGAAACACTTGCTGTACACATGTTACAGTCAGCTATAAGCGTAGAAAATGGTTGTTTGGCTAAAAAATCACAAATATAGACTTACTATATTAGATTTCTTGATGGGCACAGGAAAATTAACGACTTTTTTACATTTTCAAGCTGGCGCTGAGGTTATTTAGATTTCTCAACTGTTTGGCTGCCCTTGTAGAATTTTGGCTGAATATTGAATGACATGACCCTAAAATTCCAATTAAATTTTAGTAGAATGGGTAAATTTTCTTGTAAAAATGGTACTTTCCCAGTCCGAAAATAAGTGAAAAATCGATTGCATATGAGACCCCATTGACAAGAGAGAAAAAGATACGGAAAGCGCCCTACCATTCGGATACGATATGGGTAGACTCTACACGACTCTCTAGTTTACGCTCCCTTATTCTTATTTGTCACTCCACACTGAGCGATTGTAAAACAACAACAACAACATCGAGCGAAGTAGTGGGGCTTATGGAGTGAGTCTACGATATGGGTACGATTTCATTGCGTTGACACGGAAAAGATAGGGTACATCAGATGGATCCGCTTTTCCATCCATGCGCACCCGTGTAAACGATAAACCTATCGTGACCCGTGTAAACGGTGTCTAAGTCCCTGGCCAATCTACAAAACATTGTTTGTCAAACATTTGAAATCTGGTCGTCAAGCATAATGATTTATCGTGTGGCCACGTTGCAAACAATGCTCAAAAGCACTTTTTTGCTTAACTGGAGCAAAAAACGTTTTTAAGCTCAAAAACATTGCGCAAAGAATTCTGTTCTTTATGCTTAATAACCAATATTCTGTGACGTGGCCAAACGTTCAAACATTGCTTGATAAGCAAATTCCAAATGTTTGACAAGCAATGTTGGATTGTTTGGCCAGGGCCTAAGCTTCACTTCCATGCGCCACAGCTATTAGGTGTATTTTCATTTACTTGATCCTTGTCAAATAATTGCAATTTTATTTCGCAGGCATTTCATGTACAAATATGTATAGCCTATCTGGTAAAAAGTCCAGTGATGAAAAAGATTTGTAAGGGCAAACAGTGTCGATGTACGCAAGGTAAACTTCGTCATTTCCTTATGAATTCTTCGAATTTTAGTCGAACACTATATGGATACCCTTTAGATGCTAGGAAGAATGTTGCAACCAGGGAATTGTCTGGCATTATAATTGCAGGGTGGTTAGCAAACCAAAGGGCCGGTTTAGGGCGTGGCAGATTAAGTTTTTTAACCACACCCACTGATAAAAGAAACAAACACGCTCCGTCGATATTAGTCATTGATTGATAGCTACAATCCTCGCCATAAATGCTAGGCCCCTTCGAATTTTTTCAAAATTCTTGCTCTAAAGACGCATACCCTCTCCCCCGACTCAATGTTGGCGAAATTGATGTTGTCAGTGGTCCAACATTGAGTGGGGGGGATCTTATTATCCAAATATATTTGTAATGGGATCGGGTTTTCGAGGTAAAACCTATTTATAGCGTAGTGACCCAATTTTTTTGGCCATGATTGCAGATATGCTAAGGGTTTTATTTCGGTAACAATGCTTTTATTTCGATTTGAGAAACATGTTTTGCAAGTTCTGCAATTTCTTCGCTTTTTTCAAGCGTCAACGTCTGCAAACTTTAAGGGGGGAGACAAAAACTGCCGCCCACTCTCCAGACCCTGTTTCTAGACCCTCTAAAAAGGGCCTGGGTGGCGATCGCCACTTTGCCACCCGGGCCAGACCCATATATTTTCTGTTGACAATAATTCTACATATCCTACCGCTGTATCGCAACTGTTCAACTGTGTTTGTTTTTTTTATTAAAAGGGCACTTTTACCCTCCCCCTCATTCGTCTATCAAGGCCAAGGAAGCAGCTGTACCCACACGTCTTTCCCTTGCGGCGTCCTGGCCCGTGTACAATTAAACTGCGGCTGTATCCTTTGCTTAAAATGATCTTTTCCATCTATTCCTTTATTCAAAACATTAGTAAAGCAACGATTGCATTTTTTAGAACGTTGCTCGTCCTGCCGACCCTCAAGAATGCGTGCTTCATTTTGCAAAAAGGACTTTGGTAAGTTGACTCAAGCAATCTTAGATTTTTTATCATTAATTTAGTGTTGTACAGTATGTTATTAAATTTTCATCTTTTTCCTAGTTGGTTTATTCAAGATAAAATCAAGCAAAAAGGAAGGTGCTTGGACTGTATTCACTGCCAGAATAGTCAAACCTTATCGAGGATCTTATGTGTTTGAAAACAGACAGACAGAGTTATGGGTCAGCTCTGGATGCAACTGCCCTAAGTTCACTTTGAAACGTGTCTACTTGATAATGAGCATGAGGGGAGACAGAATTGTCCTCAATGATCAGAGTTTTATTAGAGAGTTTCAAGACGTAAAATAAAGAAGAGTATAAGAAAATTGATGACATTTTGCTTGGCCTAAAAGCACGAAGATGCTGAACTGGTTTGTTTAACTGTACTTAGTGGGATTTTAGATCTTTTATAGTTTATTACTGTTAGCTTTTGAATTGTTCATTTTCCTTGTTATAGCCTCTACATTATACGAACTGCGTTTAATTCTAGCTACGAATTCTGTTATTTTCTTTGTTTTAAAATGGCCTACAATTCTGGCCAAAATTCATAGAGACTTTGGCAGAAAATCTCCGTGCAACAAAAACTTGTTGCAAATCATAAGAAATCGGAGGGACTACTCCTCCCCTTGCATCAATGTTGCCTCTGTTTGAAAACAATGGTATTACCTGTCGTTTGAAATGAGATTTATTCTCCAATATTGATATGGGGGAGAGGGGGCTTCGACAAAGCGGAGCTGCTTTAAAAGCTTCAGTGTGTCTATAATTTTGGCCAAGACTGTAGTTAGTGGGAGAATGGCCTAGTGGTATTAGTATGTGAGTCCGACTCGCAACCCATGGTTATGGGTTCGATTCCCACGAAGGCCGAACTCGTTATTAAGAGTGAGGAGAGTCGCCAGCTCTAAAAATTCCAGGCAAAGGCAAAATAAATCATGAGGTGTGGTCACATCGAGAGCAAGGATTGGGGTTGCATCGCACTGGTAAGATTAACCCTGAAATAGTGGTCCCCTGGTGCGAAGATAGCAAGTTTATCTACCATATCAATCAATCGGTCTTGTATTTCTAGCAGTAAGTTTTAAGAAGTGCTTTTTGCAGAAAGGCACATATTTCCTATGCTCTCAAGTTACAAATTCTACTAATCGCTGGGGTTAAAAGGATCAGGTAGCATCTAGGTTATTGTATGGTGTATTACGAAACCTAATGCCAAGGCTGTTGGAATATGCAGTAATAAAAATGCAGCAATGTACAGTAATGCCCGTTTGGAGGCATAACACCGATGCGAACAAACCGAGGCCTTTCATTCGATGGAGCGCACCTCGTGATTCCTTTTAAGAAACCCTGAAAGTGCCTGAGTCCGCACGCAATCTATGCTCATTTTCTTAAGCAACTTTGCTCTTGAATTGACGTGGCGTTTCTAAAGCGTAGGGGGCGTACGGCAGGCGTACCCTAACCCTACCCATTTTGTCTGCACGTCAAAACCGTGCCAATGGCGCCAATTTGAAAAACGTTGGAGCGAGGCTCATTTCTGTCAGAAAGAGGCAGTTGCATTAGGTCTGCTTGCAGAGCGAAATTTGAATAAGAAAGACCACAAAGTTTTATTTACAAAATCGGATGAATGTTTCTGTTATTAGCAGCTGGACTCCAACCACAGAAGCCTGTTGAAAAGCAAAGATCATAGTGTCAGATGGGAGGGGCATTTCTACAATATAACTGTGACAATATGGCCTTAGAAAAGCTGCATGCAAGGAGCTGAATGAGTGAAAAAACTTGGGGGTAAGTTGGGTATCTCTAAAATTCAATACCTCATTTCTATGAGTAACCTACAGACCAAGACTAATCTATTTGTTTTTGTGGCCTTGTGTTTACATGGCTGCAGTTTATTTTGTTTTTATCGACTGATGATAATCTCATCCACATTTATATTATTAGGACATCGATCGCGACTAAAAGTGGTCTTGGGAATTTATTTTATAGGATTGTTAGAGAAATGTAGAAGCTTGCTTTATGTTGTATTTATTATTATTTTGATTATGCAGATGTCTTAGTTAGCCTAGTCAACTGTAGCCTTTCAAGTCTATACATGCAGCATTTACTCGCCTCCATACATAGGCCTACTTAGATAAAAGTCTTGCTCTGCGTGCAAGAGAATTCCTTTTGCTTTGCTGGAAGCAAATACTGCATAACCTAAAATAGAAGAATTGTGAATAGTAAAATTTGGCTTGCTGTGAAAAGTGCGAGTAATTGTCCATGAGAATATGCCAAGGCAGGTCACTACATATCTGCCCGTCTAAAATACGTATTAATGATATTGTGCAGCGAAATTGTGCCTGTCCAAAATCCAAAATTTGAAGAAACGTAGGTACAGAAAACACAGCATTGAACATGCTACAGACTTGGTACTACAGTGGAACCCCGTTAATACGTGCACCCAAAATTTGCCTTGTTACACATTTTTATAAGAATACCTTAAATTTTTGCCGAGCCTCGTTTTTCTTAGGATTTTTCGATTTTGAGCCTAAAAATATTCTTCAATTATTATTTTTAATTTACAATGTGACATTATGTATTCTTAAATAACTCTTAAATTTCAGCGATTTTGAGCCTCGATATTCTTATCGACTGTATGGTATAAATTCCGCTTTAGTCACTTGTTTCGGTCTGTTTCTAACATATACGAAAAAAAAGGTTTTTAAGTATGTCCAAAAATGTTTCCACTGTTTCTCGCAATTTTGAAACTTTTTACTACTCAAAAATGATTGAGTATAGTATCCCAAGCTTTCAATGTTGTAGCGAATGCATTTATTCCTAGGTTGACGGCTTTTGTGGTAAATAATCTTCAGGATGCAAGTGAGTTTATTACAGTTGACCAATCTGTGATCTGCGAAGCGACAGAATATCTCATCAAAAATCAAAGAAGTACTGGAGCTTTCTTAGAGGAAGGGCAAAGCTTTGCTAAAGCAATGATGGTAAGATGATGATTAGTATCACTGTTGGTAATGATCACAATTAAAGATTGTCATTTGATGATTAATATGATTATCATGATTGTTAGATTTAATCAGATATTGATTGTATGATTCAATGATTATTATATTGGTTGTGGTTATGATCATAGTTATGACGTATGTTTGATGGGGAATTTGATTATGATTGTGCTTATGATTTGAATGATAATTATGATGCCAATTGCGATTTAGCTTACAATGATGATTAGGATAATGACTGTAATCATGGTGGTGATTTTGACCATGTTTATTCTTGAGGCTTTGAGGTCGATGATGATTATGATTAT
>JACTAT010000233.1:0-70000 GCA_014526335.1 Chrysaora quinquecirrha | reverse complement strand
TATCACTTGGACAAACCATATTTTCGATGTTGGAAAAAGAGCTGAGATTACCAATGGAAAGGCGATGGAATAAACCCAGATGAAAGCTAGCTTCATG
Source organism: Chrysaora quinquecirrha (assembly GCA_014526335.1). Taxonomy (NCBI): domain Eukaryota; kingdom Metazoa; phylum Cnidaria; class Scyphozoa; order Semaeostomeae; family Pelagiidae; genus Chrysaora; species Chrysaora quinquecirrha. The sequence continues at coordinate 69,903 of JACTAT010000233.1, read as the reverse complement.
GTTATGTTTCTTTTATTCTCGTTCAGGTTGTTGCATGCGTTGGTTCTTGTGATGCTTTTCGCTTTATTCGCCTGGTTTAAGGCGATCATGGCGACAGATAGAAGGCTGACATCGGTGAAGATGCACAAACTGAAATACGAGAAGGCTCTTGTAACGCAGACTTCAATTCTCAGCGCGTTTATCGCGAGCGACACATATAAAACTCCTCCAACGAACAGATCAGCGACGATAAGATTGAGTAATGAGATACTATGGAGGTGAATTTACCTTTCTTTAATATCAGTTTCATCGCAGAAGTATTGAGCACGCCAGATGTAAGAAACACTAAAAGCCATACGATTGCTTTGGGCATTGAATACGCTATGTTATATTCGTTTATAGCGAAGATTTTTCCACATTTTAACTGATGTTCAGCGTTGATCACTTCAGTGAGATTGCTACTGTTAAGAAACATGATGCCTCTTCAACCACGTTTGAGGAATACGATATGTACCCAATCTGTTAGCTGTGTGCTAAAGAAACTCACAACTGGTTGATTGACTCGCACGCTTCATATGAAATGTGAGAGAATTCAATCTGCTTCTCTAGGAGTGAGAGAAAATTATGAATCTGTTAGTTTGCGTAGGCATACGCACGCTATACCAGCTGCTTCTTTCGCCGTAATCTTCTTGATTTCGCTACTTATACGTAACATCAATATTAAAGAGACTCGTGTATAGTGAGTCTGTGCAGTAAATAATAAGACTGCATGATATGTTTTCGTCCATCCAAGATCTCAAGGGCACACATAGACTTATTACATTCATAGTCTACGCTCCTCCACGCTCCACCACCCGCTTCATTCTGAGAAAACAGCAGAAAATTTCTCAGCCCCCACTCTTATTAGGACCTCCTGCTTATTAAGATTCACATCAATTTTGATGTCGTCGATTTCAACTTATTTCAGTTTGACCTTTTGGTATGGAATTTCACTTGTACACTCTATTTGTTGATTAACGCTATGGATTGCCTAGTGTATAAGTACTATAGGGTCAATTGCACTGCATTTGTGCAGTTTTCTGCCAAACTTTGCTAAACCAATTCCGACCTCCCCGTTCATTCCGACCCCCGTCAATTAGATCCTGGCTGGAGTTCCCACCCCCGCCTATTCCAACCCCCCAGCAATTAGGCACCTAAGAGTACTTACTTTAAGTATAGTTATTTTACCTAACGATTCGGATTATTTAGGCCTTTTGTTCTGATCCTATAACACAGGTAGAATTCTTGTTTTTTCGTGGCGCTGATAACTGAATCAAATGGAATACAGTGGACCCTCTATAAACGTCCACCTCTATATAGCGGACACCTCTAGACAACGGACAAATATAATCCTCCAAAAAGATCATTAAGACAATTAGCTGTATAACAGTAGCTATCCACAGTGATGGTAAATCTTGCAATAGCTGTGCAGTTTATCGTTTTCTAGGTCAAGCTTCATTATTAGCTAAAAAACAGTTAGCTAAATAACGGTAGCTTTCTGCAAAGCTGTGCATCCTGTAGTATTTGCGCAGTTGATTGTTGTTTTAGGTCGAGCTTCATTCATTAGTTAAATAACAATTAGCTAAATGACGGTAGCTTTCCACGTAGCTGTGCAATCTTGCAGTATTCGCACTGTTTATCGTTGTTTTTAAGGTCGAGCTTCATTATAATATTCCGCGACCGAAGGCAGATTCCTGTCCCTTCAATACAAAAGTTGACATCAAAGAAATCACCGCTAAAAATGATTACAGCTACAGAATGGATGTGTGTACAAGGTAACGAATTTTTCTTTGAAGCAATGATGCACGATAATGACAATAGACCTTTTCAAAGAGGTCTGAGTCGGACGCGACATTTTTCTGGAAAATGGAAGATCTCTTGTGTAAGGGAATCCTCTCCGTGTGCAACGACCTGATTACAGTCGCTTTACGAGAGGTAGGTAGTGCAGTAGATTATACTTCTTCTTCATGGATAATGGAAGAATAAGAGAGAAAAGATATCTGTGACAGTAAATGTTAAAAAATATCTATAGAAACTCTGGAAACAAGAGTCAAGTAACTAACGAAAAGAAAATACTTTAATAAATGCCTCCTAGAGCAAATAAACTGGGACTTGAATCCTTTCTTTCACTTAAACTCCCATTAAACGTGAATTTGAACGAAATTTTGCTGCAGTGTTCCACCTAAGACAACTTCTGGCCTTTGCACGTGGAGAGGATTCCCTAACTCAGTATATTCACCATTTCCAGAAAATGTCGCGTTCGGATCAGACCTCTTTGAAAACGTCTGTATTTAGATACAGCAGAACCCATACAATCTTTTCATGAAAACCGGAAAGGTATAACTGCTGTTTAGATTTTTTTGCTTTGAGCATGTTTTTGAATCTTCTTATTTCTTGTAGATATACTGGCAAAGGAGATGTTGGAATGTCTGTTATGGAGATTGGGGTTCTAACTGGATTTGTCCCGATTCAGGAGTCTTTTGAACAAGTAAGTTAATTAGACATCTTTTGCATTATTATTTTATTGAATTCTTAAGCCTCTTTATTAATCATACAAAGGTGAAAATGTGTTTCTGTGTAGAAACATTTTGATGTGTTTCTGTACAGAAACATTTGGAAGTGTTTCTGTATTGTTACATTTAGTTGTGTTTCTATATAGAAACATTTCAATGTGTTTCTGCACAGAAGCAATTGGTTGTGTTTCTCTATTAAACACTTAGATAGATGTGTTTCTGTATTGAAACACTTGGCTGTCTTTCTGTATTGGAACATTTGCATGTGTTTCTGTATTGAAACCCTTGGATGTGTTTCTGTATGGAAACCCTTGGATGTGTTTCTGTATTGAAACACTTGGCTGTCTTTCTGTATTGGAACATTTGCATGTGTTTCTGTATTGAAACCCTTGGATGTGTTTCTGTATGGAAACCCTTGGATGTGTTTCTGTATGGAAACCCTTGGATGTGTTTCTGTATTGAAACACTTGGATGTGTTTCTGTATTGAAACCCTTGGATGTGTTTCTGTATGGAAACCCTTGGATGTGTTTCTGTATTGAAACACTTGGATGTGTTTCTGTATTGAAACCCTTGGATGTGTTTCTGTATTGAAACCCTTGGATGTGTTTCTGTATTGAAACACTTGGATGTGTTTCTGTATTGAAACACTTGGATGTGTTTCTGTACAGAAATATTGGATGCGTCAAGCGCGATTTCTTCGACTCGTTAATTATTCTACTCTTTTACCATTAACTACTTGGTGTTTTTCCCACAGATGCTAGCTGCTTCGAAGATCAAGCGTTATGAACTCAGCGACCGAGCCATGGTCGTTTACTTCGAGAACGTAAGTTATTCCGGCCTAGGGGTTTCTTACACTTAAAAACGTTAAACAGGATTTCCCTGAAGAGAGTAAGTTTAGTTATGAAAAGGAAACTAAGCGATTGGTGATAATATGATAATAGTTGAGCACCGTATTTTTCGTCTGTCCCTAAAATCACATAAATAAATCAAATAACGAGACCTTCACAGTGGGCTGTGATGCTGCCATGACTGTCTTTGGACCACCCTGGCACCACTAGCACCATACAGCACCTTCAAACAGACAGAAAATGTTGCGAAACTGTATTTAAGTATTTCTTAAACAGTGATACAAAAATCAGATTTCTACTGTTTTTCTGAGTGCGGATACGCGTCTAAACCTCACGCAGTTACTCACCAGTCAGCTCAGCTCCGGTAGTCTTGTGATTGCGCATGTACCTCTGACACAAGAGACCCCTGTTCGATGCTCGCGCATGTCACAGATGAGCTACAGTAAAAGTGAAACAAGTTTGGCATTTGAGAATGGGTTGGCTGGTAAAATTATCCACATTCGATCGAATTTGAAGCTGTGTTCATGGCAGTGGCATAATGGAGACGCCCGGGGCCCCGTAGAAATATAGTAAGATGGGGGTCCTTATGCAGGATCGGCAAAGCAAAGGGATGCTCCACGGGGGAAAGGGTCTTGCAGTAGTTGGAACCTTGAAAAATGCACATTACGTGTCCCCTGGTTAGACTGTTTATGGGATGGTCTTAGAAAGCTTTTGAGCATAGTATGGACGAAATGCACACAATACCAGAAATGTTTCGGGGCACCTTTCGGCCGGGGCCCTTAGTTCGTTGTAGCCTAAGCTGCTTGCAACATTTAAAAAATGTTGATAGTGTCTTTGATTTTATTTCTTTCCTTGTAGATAAAGAAGGACTCCGATACTTGTGTGACCGTTTCATTCAAAAGAGCTTTTGATGTTGGCCTTGTTCAACCAGCCGCTGTTGTGATCAAAGACTTTTTGGAACCAAGTAAGCTATCTCTATTTAGTTGAATAACTAGATGAAAGCAACAGCTAATTAAGGTGTTTGTAGCAATAACTTCAGTTGTTATCTTGAATACTTCTTAAGAATACGGTATAAACACATGTGAAATGTACATCTTGAAGAATACACGAAATGAACATGCTGACGAATACAGTATGAAATGAACATGCTGAAGAATACAGTATGAAATGAAGATGCTGACGAATAAAGCATTAAATGAATATGCTGCCGAATACAGCATTAATTGAACGTGCTGACGAATACAGTATGAAATGAACATGCTGTAGAACGAACTAAGCAAGTTGATAAATGTAGAACGGAATGTACATGCTGGCCGCTGACGAATGTAGATTGAAATGAACATGCTAAAAAATACAGAAAAAAATTAAACAATACGGCATGAATGAGCGTGCTGGTAAATACACTATGGAATGCAGTTGCTAATGAATTGAAAAATATAGCATGAATGCATACGCTTTATAGATACAAACGAATTCAGTTTGAAATCAACTTGCTTTGATATGAGATATAGCCAAAAGAAAGTCGCTGTCGTATGAAATGGATAGCTTAACTGAATACTGTATGAGATTGATCTTAATGACGTCTGAATTTTCCTTCGATGAGAACTTTTGCAAACTTTTTGCCGCTTCTCAGGCCCCTGATCCTCTGTTTACGGGGATCAGCCATGCCAATACTTCAACATTCGTCATTAATCCATATTTTTTAATTAGGACTTATCCAAAAATATCTCGAGCGGCAATTTTGTCGGTTTTGCCTTGTCAGAAACACTTGCTGTACACATGTTACAGTCAGCTATAAGCGTAGAAAATGGTTGTTTGGCTAAAAAATCACAAATATAGACTTACTATATTAGATTTCTTGATGGGCACAGGAAAATTAACGACTTTTTTACATTTTCAAGCTGGCGCTGAGGTTATTTAGATTTCTCAACTGTTTGGCTGCCCTAGTGTAGGGTTCTCGTAAAAAGTCCCTTTAAAAAACTCTGATTAACTTGTGATAAAAAGTCTCTTATAAAAAAAGTGTGCAGTGAAAAGTATTTTGCCAACTAAGGATGCCTTTTTCCAAAATTTCTAAAATTATGACCCAATTTTGGCTGAATATTGAATGACATGACCCTAAAATTCCAATTAAATTTTAGTAGAATGGGTAAATTTTCTTGTAAAAAATGGTACTTTCCCAGTCCGAAAATAAGTGAAAAATCGATTGCATATGAGACCCCATTGACAAGAGAGAAAAAGATACGGAAAGCGCCCTACCATTCGGATACGATATGGGTAGACTCACTACACGAGTCTCTAGTTTACGCTCCCCTTATTTTCATTTGTCACTCCACACTGAGCGATTGTAGAAAACAACAACAACAACATCGAGCGAAGTAGTGGGACTTATGGAGTGAGTCTACGATATGGGTACGATTTCATTGCGTTGACACGGAAAAGATAGGGTACATCAGATGGATCCGCTTTTCCATCCATGCGCACCCGTGTAAACGATAAACCTATCGTGACCCGTGTAAACGGTGTCTAAGTCCCTGGCCAATCTACAAAACATTGTTTGTCAAACATTTGAAATCTGGTCGTCAAGCATAATGATTTATCGTGTGGCCACGTTGCAAACAATGCTCAAAAGCACTTTTTTGCTTAACTGGAGCAAAAAACGTTTTTAAGCTCAAAACATTGCGCAAAGAATTCTGTTCTTTATGCTTAATAACCAATATTCTGTGACGTGGCCAAACGTTCAAACATTGCTTGATAAGCAAATTCCAAATGTTTGACAAGCAATGTTGGATTGTTTGGCCAGGGCCTAAGCTTCACTTCCATGCGCCACAGCTATTAGGTGTATTTTTCATTTACTTGATCCTTGTCAAATAATTGCAATTTTATTTCGCAGGCATTTCATGTACAAATATGTATAGCCTATCTGGTAAAAGTCCAGTGATGAAAAAGATTTGTAAGGGCAAACAGTGTCGATGTACGCAAGGTAAACTTCGTCATTTCCTTATGAATTCTTCGAATTTTAGTCGAACACTATATGGATACCCTTTAGATGCTAGGAAGAATGTTGCAACCAGGGAATTGTCTGGCATTATAATTGCAGGGTGGTTAGCAAACCAAAAGGGCCCGGTTTAGGGCGTGGCAGATTAAGTTTTTTAACCACACCCACTGATAAAAGAAACAAACACGCTCCGTCGATATTAGTCATTGATTGATAGCTACAATCCTCGCCATAAATGCTAGGCCCCTTCGAATTTTTTCAAAATTCTTGCTCTAAAGACGCATACCCTCTCCCCCGACTCAATGTTGGCGAAATTGATGTTGTCAGTGGTCCAACATTGAGTGGGGGGGATCTTATTATCCAAATATATTTGTAATGGGATCGGGTTTTCGAGGTAAAACCTATTTATAGCGTAGTGACCCAATTTTTTTGGCCATGATTGCAGATATGCTAAGGGTTTTATTTCGGTAACAATGCTTTTATTTCGATTTGAGAAACATGTTTTGCAAGTTCTGCAATTTCTTCGCTTTTTTCAAGCGTCAACGTCTGCAAACTTTAAGGGGGGAGACAAAAACTGCCGCCCACTCTCCAGACCCTGTTTCTAGACCCTCTAAAAAGGGCCTGGGTGGCGATCGCCACTTTGCCACCCGGGCCAGACCCATATATTTTCTGTTGACAATAATTCTACATATCCTACCGCTGTATCGCAACTGTTCAACTGTGTTTGTTTTTTTTATTAAAAGGGCACTTTTACCCTCCCCCTCATTCGTCTATCAAGGCCAAGGAAGCAGCTGTACCCACACGTCTTTCCCCTTGCGGCGTCCTGGCCCCGTGTACAATTAAACTGCGGCTGTATCCTTTGCTTAAAATGATCTTTTCCATCTATTCCTTTATTCAAAACATTAGTAAAGCAACGATTGCATTTTTTAGAACGTTGCTCGTCCTGCCGACCCTCAAGAATGCGTGCTTCATTTTGCAAAAAGGACTTTGGTAAGTTGACTCAAGCAATCTTAGATTTTTTATCATTAATTTAGTGTTGTACAGTATGTTATTAAATTTTCATCTTTTTCCTAGTTGGTTTATTCAAGATAAAATCAAGCAAAAAGGAAGGTGCTTGGACTGTATTCACTGCCAGAATAGTCAAACCTTATCGAGGATCTTATGTGTTTGAAAACAGACAGACAGAGTTATGGGTCAGCTCTGGATGCAACTGCCCTAAGTTCACTTTGAAACGTGTCTACTTGATAATGAGCATGAGGGGAGACAGAATTGTCCTCAATGATCAGAGTTTTATTAGAGAGTTTCCAAGACGTAAAAATAAAGAAGAGTATAAGAAAATTGATGACATTTTGCTTGGCCTAAAAGCACGAAGATGCTGAACTGGTTTGTTTAACTGTACTTAGTGGGATTTTAGATCTTTTATAGTTTATTACTGTTAGCTTTTGAATTGTTCATTTTCCTTGTTATAGCCTCTACATTATACGAACTGCGTTTAATTCTAGCTACGAATTCTGTTATTTTTCTTTGTTTTTAAAATGGCCTACAATTCTGGCCAAAATTCATAGAGACTTTGGCAGAAAATCTCCGTGCAACAAAAAACTTGTTGCAAATCATAAGAAATCGGAGGGACTACTCCTCCCCCTTGCATCAATGTTGCCTCTGTTTGAAAACAATGGTATTACCTGTCGTTTGGAAATGAGATTTATTCTCCAATATTGATATGGGGGAGAGGGGGCTTCGACAAAGCGGAGCTGCTTTAAAAGCTTCAGTGTGTCTATAATTTTGGCCAAGACTGTAGTTAGTGGGAGAATGGCCTAGTGGTATTAGTATGTGAGTCCGACTCGCAACCCATGGTTATGGGTTCGATTCCCACGAAGGCCGAACTCGTTATTAAGAGTGAGGAGAGTCGCCAGCTCTAAAAATTCCAGGCAAAGGCAAAATAAATCATGAGGTGTGGTCACATCGAGAGCAAGGATTGGGGTTGCATCGCACTGGTAAGATTAACCCTGAAATAGTGGTCCCCTGGTGCGAAGATAGCAAGTTTATCTACCATATCAATCAATCGGTCTTGTATTTCTAGCAGTAAGTTTTAAGAAGTGCTTTTGCAGAAAGGCACATATTTCCTATGCTCTCAAGTTACAAATTCTACTAATCGCTGGGGTTAAAGGATCAGGTAGCATCTAGGTTATTGTATGGTGTATTACGAAACCTAATGCCAAGGCTGTTGGAATATGCAGTAATAAAATGCAGCAATGTACAGTAATGCCCGTTTGGAGGCATAACACCGATGCGAACAAACCGAGGCCTTTCATTCGATGGAGCGCACCTCGTGATTCCTTTTAAGAAACCCTGAAAGTGCCTGAGTCCGCACGCAATCTATGCTCATTTTCTTAAGCAACTTTGCTCTTGAATTGACGTGGCGTTTCTAAAGCGTAGGGGGCGTACGGCAGGCGTACCCTAACCCTACCCATTTTGTCTGCACGTCAAAACCGTGCCAATGGCGCCAATTTGAAAAACGTTGGAGCGAGGCTCATTTCTGTCAGAAAGAGGCAGTTGCATTAGGTCTGCTTGCAGAGCGAAATTTGAATAAGAAAGACCACAAAGTTTTATTTACAAAATCGGATGAATGTTTCTGTTATTAGCAGCTGGACTCCAACCACAGAAGCCTGTTGAAAAGCAAAGATCATAGTGTCAGATGGGAGGGGCATTTCTACAATATAACTGTGACAATATGGCCTTAGAAAAGCTGCATGCAAGGAGCTGAATGAGTGAAAAACTTGGGGTAAGTTGGGTATCTCTAAAATTCAATACCTCATTTCTATGAGTAACCTACAGACCAAGACTAATCTATTTGTTTTGTGGCCTTGTGTTTACATGGCTGCAGTTTATTTTGTTTTTATCGACTGATGATAATCTCATCCACATTTATATTATTAGGACATCGATCGCGACTAAAAGTGGTCTTGGGAATTTATTTTATAGGATTGTTAGAGAAATGTAGAAGCTTGCTTTATGTTGTATTTATTATTATTTTGATTATGCAGATGTCTTAGTTAGCCTAGTCAACTGTAGCCTTTCAAGTCTATACATGCAGCATTTACTCGCCTCCATACATAGGCCTACTTAGATAAAAGTCTTGCTCTGCGTGCAAGAGAATTCCTTTTGCTTTGCTGGAAGCAAATACTGCATAACCTAAAATAGAAGAATTGTGAATAGTAAAATTTGGCTTGCTGTGAAAAGTGCGAGTAATTGTCCATGAGAATATGCCAAGGCAGGTCACTACATATCTGCCCGTCTAAAATACGTATTAATGATATTGTGCAGCGAAATTGTGCCTGTCCAAAATCCAAAATTTGAAGAAACGTAGGTACAGAAAACACAGCATTGAACATGCTACAGACTTGGTACTACAGTGGAACCCCGTTAATACGTGCACCAAAATTTGCCTTGTTACACACATTTTTTATAAGAATACCTTAAATTTTTGCCGAGCCTCGTTTTTTCTTAGGATTTTTCGATTTTGAGCCTAAAAATATTCTTCAATTATTATTTTTAATTTACAATGTGACATTATGTATTCTTAAATAACTCTTAAATTTCAGCGATTTTGAGCCTCGATATTCTTATCGACTGTATTCTTATAAAAAGAAAAGTGTGTAACGGGGTGCCCGTTTAACGAGAATGGAATGGGTCAGTATGTATGGCCCTTTTTCCGGGCAAAAAATGTGCCACAATAACGAATTGGTAGTATTAACGATGTGACCGCAAGGCCGGGTTCCACTCAGTCATCATATACATAATATTGTTTTAGTTTTCTGCGTAACAGATGTTACAGAGTAGTTTTTCATGCTATAAAAACGTGTTCATCAAGACTCTTGTCTTTGATTCTTATGCTTAGTTTATTTAGCAACGTTCAAGTTCAGGCACATTTTTATTCGTTTTTTATTCATTCCGTCAGCAAGCAAGCAAGCAAGCAAGCAATCTTTATTTGTTAATGCAGGTCAGGGGTTCTGGCAGCTATACAGCTGATGTGGACCTGCAGCTTGTGCCCTCAGACTGATATTCTAGAACGAATACCATGGGTACTCATTTACCGACCTCGGAAGGATGGACAGCTGAGTTGACTGTAGGCTTGACGACCTTGCGATCGCGAGCCGAACGCCTTGACCACTCGACCACACCACCTAAATATATTTACGGCTGTTTTGTATACTTTAACATATAAAATACACGACTGTCTCTATCTGTGCTCCAGAAACTTAAAATCAAACTCCCAGAAAACCTTTCCACAGAGCCGAAAGTCGAGAAACTATGCTATTTTTAATTATTGGAAAAAACTTTCCGTTGTCTAAACCGCTCGAATAGTGCACTAAGGCGACCAAAAAGACTGGTCCTTAAGACCCTAATTAAAAATGGTCACAATTTGGTGTGACAACCATCCGAAAACAAGATCCATAATTGGTGCGTGGATCCAGCTATCTTCAAAACCTCCTGTTGCCCAAACACGTTTGAAACACCTTAAAAAGTAATTGATGCTACTGTTAACTTGTTTGCTCTTACTAGAAAAATGGCTAAGTCTGAAGAAACAAGCGCAATTTACACAAAAGTTGACCAGAAACTGCAAGAAAGTTCCAAAGAAAGTGTAGACAGAGATGAAGGTTCCGTTTCACTTATCACTAAATCCAAGGATGGAGTTGACAATCAAGGTATTTGAAACCCTTATTTGCTATTTTCAAAACTCTTAGGTATTCTGCTGCAGCCCTTCTTACCTTCTTCTGCTCTGTATACACATGTTTACGAGGTTTTTTGGGTACTGTGGGTCTACAGTACTAGACGCACCCCTTATATTATCTATATTCGGCGCTCCGTGGTACATTTCGGTAAATTAAGATTTGGTTCGCATTTTAACATCTCCTCCTCATTTGAATACATTTTGAACGGGATACCTACAGTACCTCATAAATGGCGCGCTTTGGAGCCATGGCTTTTGATGATTTTTATCAGATTTGAACGCTCTTTCTGTGAATGGTACCAATGGCTGTGAGAATGTTCAAATTTGTCCTTATGAGTACAAACTGCTGCCGGGACTGCTGAGAAAAAACATTACGGAGTTTTCTGGAAGCTACCCAAACGAATATGCAATGTCATGCAATGTTACCGAACAACCGAACTGTACAATAGTACAAGTACTCGAAAGGCAAGAAAAAGTTTTTGAGTCGGGGTCCCTGTGTCCCCTCAAAAAATTTCCACCCAACCCCCCGCCTCATTCTGAGCGATACTCTTTCTGGTTATCTTGATGTTTCCATTATTTGTGATGTTTTTGCAAAGAGCGGATAATGAGCAGCCGGGTGTTTTTGGATTATTTTAGCAACTTTTGTTTGTCTTCTCGGCTGAACTATTTCTCAATTACTTACTTAAAGAACTAGCGAAAAACAGGATTCATTTTTCCATAATTGAAGTTCTGTTCTGGAGCTTTTCACAAGGGAAAATAGCAGAAGTTTGACTGGTGTTCGCAAAACACAAACACTAAGAAACACAGCCTTGCAGCATATCCACGCTAACCTTCAACCTTCATCGGGCTTTCCGCAAAGTATGTGAGCAATGGTTAACGCCCAGCAATTCCTTGGAAACAATAAAAGTTAAGATATAATTAATATTGCAATTCGGTTACTTCTCGGAGTCTTTCATAGCTGGTTTTGGCTTCAAAAAAGAAAGGCTAGGCCACAAAGGAAGTTCAGCAAAGCAAGGCGAAGGTGTGTCGTCCAGTGTTTTAGGCCACCACACTCCAACCAGGAAAGAAATAAACTTATTGTTTTGTAATGGATGTGAAAAGAAGATTGCTTGCGACGCTGGGTCTGTCATCAGGTATTTTAACCTTTATATTGTTGTAATGTTGAGCAAAGTTCTTGTGAAGGTTATATGGATTCTTCATGTTATCACATTGATGTATATGATGAGGTACATCATTTATCAAATCAAAAATTTCAGAGTTCTTCAGCTATGATTTTTAAGATATTAAACACCACCGGGGTGAAACTGGCTAATTTTCTTCATCAAAGATTGGCCTAAAATATAAAGGGTTAGTATGAAGAAACCTTGCTCACTTCTGGAAATTTGCACCCAAATTCACTCTGGTTGCAGCATACCTTGGTTTGTGTGGTATGCTTACCCAAATTGGCAATCCGTTTACTGACCATGACCAGCATTAGAGAAGAACAAATTTGGACAGTGTTGCATTCCATGCTTTGCCCATTGAAAACCAGTAAAATATAATATTGTTGGGTACAGAAAACCAATGGTGCATTCCCTGTGTACACTACACCAAAGATAAAACAAAGGACAATAGAAAGAACAATAGAAAATTGCTCTTCCATATCCCAGTTACCCTAGATACATGTGTAAACTTAATATTCTCTTGGTAAACCCAGGCATTTTGATGATGTTGAGGATAAAATAATGATGATGATGATGATGATGATGGTGGTGTCAGTGTTGATGATTATGATGATGATGATGGTGATGCTGATGATGATGATGATGATGATCATGATGATGATGATGGTGATGATGTTGATGATGATCATGATGATAATAATAATGATGATGTTGGTGGTTTCGACAGTGGTGGGAGCAGTGATGGTGATGATGATGATGGTGATGATGGTGTCAGTGTTAATGATTATGATGATGATGATGCTGATGATGATGATGATCTTGATGATGATGATGGTGATGATGATGATGTTCATGATGATGATGATTATTGGAGATTTCCACCTCCAAACTATCTCTCAGGGCAACAAATCCTCAATAGTGAAGAAAACTGATTATGTGCAAATAAAAATAAAAATTTGAAACACAATGAATACGAAAAATTCCCTTTGCAAGCAATTGTAATTCTACAATAATGTCTGTAGAATAATGAAAAATAATCCAGTTCACCTGCTGAGTTTTTCAAATTGAAAATCGAAATGCAATTGTGGAAATGAATATGGGCTGAATCAGCACCTAGAAGAGGAAACAAAAAAGCCAAATTAGAATAATAAATGATTTGGAAACTGAAAAGTTTTTTCTACCACCAAGTTGAATGCGTGATTTTTCATTAATCACAATCAGAAGCACTCCATCTGTTCTCTTCCTATCTCTTTTCATTAGGGCCGTCGAGAGCCAGAGCAGGCCCCTGGGTAATGTAATCATTCCATGCCTTTTGGAGGTTTTAGGGGGAAGCATAAGAGAATTTTCAATTTTAGTGGGCCCCTTAACAGCCCAGGCCCCAGACCTCTGACCCCACTGGACCCCGCTCTGCATAGGTGAGGGTGAAATGGTGTTTTAGCACCAGTCCCTAGGATCTCAGTAGTAGGTTAACTAATTGAGACCTCGACCCTGGCTGTGACGCTACAGTGGCTGGGCTCCAGCCCTGACCATACTGAGCTCCTGACACCACAGGTCAGCTAGATTACACCACGATGCCACAGCATCTGCATGCCAGAGGATGTGATGCTGATGATGATGTGACCCTTTATTAAAGGCTCTAGTACCCAAGGTAATAACTGCTGGGAGAAGCATCAAAGCATCAAGCACTGTTTGGACAGACTTTAGAATTAGCAACGTTTGCATTTTGATTTCCGCATACAGTGCCCATCAGTGGTCTTTGGATTTCTGAATTGCTGAGACCTGAGAGATTAAAAAGCATTCAGACTTCCTTTCATCCTTTTCTGGAGGCCTTGGTGGATATCTAAAAAAACATTTGATCTCGAAATTCCCAGGATCCAACGAGGAAGTAGATTTTTCAAATTTTCAATACATGATCATATGACATGATTGTTCTTGGAAGGAAAGATAAAGTTTCATTCGCCTGTTTTCGGCTTTGGGTTGTTGTTTTGGAGTTGTTCAGACATAAAAAAGCAATCAGGATTGCTCTCATCCATCTCTCAAAAAAAATTCCTCTTAAAATTCCTAGGATCCGACGCGGAAGTAGATTTTTTCGAATTATGCAATAATCATGTGACGCTTGGTGTGGGAATGAAAGTGAAAGTTTGATTCACCTTCCTTGATTTTGCGATCGAAGAAAACTTTGTTTGCTTGCATAATGCATGCATAGCATTTGCGCTGGTGAAATTACAGATGGTTACTAAACAAGAAGGTCTGTGAAGGTCTTAAAAATTCACACTGCTTCATACTACTGTAGTGCCACATTATATGGAGTACAAGGAAGAAGAAGTAAAATGGCTCTCAGTTGTCTCGACGTATCTATTTTCCTGCCACAAGTTGAGATTTCAAGGATTTCAAGCTGCTGTTTTCTTCGTTAGTTGTTGGCTGGCACGTTCTGGTTCTGCTGCACTAAGTCTGCATTTCCAAGGCTTTTTAACCTCTCTGCTGAGCCTCTAGCATATACATAGTAAGACACACAGAGCAAGAACAGAATCGTATAACACACAGAGGAACTTGTACGAAGGACTTCTATAAGAAGTATTGATAAAAGATTTCTCAACGCTTACCTGTTAGAGCTGAAGACCACACCCTGCTGAACTTTGTTTGCATTTCCAAGGCATGTTTTGATCACTGCTGAACTACTGGTAGCATATACAAAGTTAGGCACACAGAGCAAGGACAGCATCATATAACACAGAGAAGAGCTACAGGAGGTTATATAAAGGGGATACAGAAGAGATTTTCTCGACGTATACCTGTTAGCGGAGATCTAGCAATCCAGCCCTGCTTCCTTCACATTCAATAGTTCTCCTGATCTGAGGTTAAAAATTCCAAGGCTTGTTGCTCTTGTTAGTATTTTCAAGACGCTCCCGCTACTAAGTCCATGTGTGTAACACAAACAGGGAAGATATATAGGAACTGTAGAAGAGATTTTCTCGATACCTGTTAATAGCGGAGAGCTTGCAATCTCGCCCTGCTTTCTTCATAAAAAAGTAATGCTGAACTAAGGCTGTTTCTGTCGTTGCTATTTTCAAAGCTTGTTGCTGTCACTGCTGAACTGCCTGTCTATATTATACAAAGAGGAGCTATACGAAGATATATCAGAACAAATGAAGAGATTTCCTCGACGCCTACCTGCCAAGAATAAAGATTTCGCCCTCGCCCTGCTCTTTTCTTAATTAACCGATTCTATTGTGAGCAACTACAAGATAAGACTGACGGGCAATTTGCATCAGTATAGCTTGCAGGTGCTTTCCATACTCTATGTACTCCGTTCGTTAACACCTGCATCAGCCCGCTCTTGAATCACAAATCGCAGAAAGACCTACATCACTGATCCTCGTTCTCCTTTTATTGCCGTACACTAGCAACTCAAACTACCAGTTATGTGGATTTACGCTGCAGTCGTCACTTAGAGCTATGCTTCATGGTGTATATCTGCCCGGATTTTTGGTAGTTTTCATGGTTACATCTAAGAACCGGTTGAGTTTTTGCTGTTGACTACGGCGATGAATTTCATCAGATATGCATTTTCTGGAATCGACAAGGGTAACAGGCCTGGCATCTTAGATCTGAGTAAATATCTTTTTCTGTTTTGATTTTATCATTGATTCCCTGCCCCATTCACCTGCAATTTCTTACCAGAAATCCAAACATAACAATTAAATATGGGGAGCTGAGCTTAAGATGTCAATGTCTCAGGGATTTTTGGTCATAACACTAAATCATAACCTAATGATTCTTATGATGGAAGTAAGCGTATATATAAATCACTGTTTTCGTTCAGCGACAAGTCCCTTCTTTCAAAGGCAAATGGGATTTCTGTAAGGTAAAGGGATTTCCGAAAAATATGTTGTTAGTACCGTGCGAGGTTTCCAGGTAGTGATTTTCCAACTTCTATCAACAAGGAACCGATTCTTGAGTTTGCCATGTATTCAAAGGGTATTGCAATCTTTAGTAAGAGCCAGGAAATTTTGATAGAAGCTGGCTGTTGTTGAGTTGTTGCTTTTTTGATCTTTTCTCAATTCCTCAATTACTTGCTAATTTTTTCAGTGAATGTTTGGAGTGGTACAAGTTTTGAGTAAAAATGCAGCATGCTTGTCTATTTCTTTGTTCGGTTGCTTTTTACATTCAGTCTGACTATCTTACTATCATATTAAGCTGATGTGCTTAGGGCTTATGGGAAGGCCAGCCTTATCTTGTTCATAATTTGTTCTAAAAACCTGAGCAAAATCCAGGCTCGTGTTCTGTGAAAATTGTTCTTATAAAAAACAAGTGTCTTGGCTGAAAAGGTTGATTCTAGAGGTTTTCGATAGCATACATAAGAACACAACCAATGGAAGAAAAACATACGAGTCTACATATTATCAACTAACAAACAAAGCCATAATTTCTATGTTTTGTCTTCAGAGGCTTAAAGCGACTTAAAGTGATACAATATCTTTATGCAGGTCTTCTTAAGAAATTACAATGAAGGGCTAAATGGTTTTCTATAAGATTCTATCTTTCCTTTATTCCGATTTTAGGATCCTTAACAAATACTAGAGCAATACAAATATGTTTTCAGTTGATTTTGTTGCTCTGTTTATTAAATCTCTTGTATTTTTTTTTGTTTTGCTTCATCCGACATGTTTAAGATTAGAACTGTATTTGCTGTCCAACAGCTGTGTCCATCTACGATTTTCTCACCGTTAAAATACACTCAATTGGGAACGAATATATGAATATGTGTTAGCATTGTAGTATTTTGGGTAATTCTTCTGTCTTGTTAACGTGATGAAGATGATCGTGGTCATGATTATGATTATGATTAGATTTTGACGATGATGACGGTGACGACAATGATGGTGGTGTTCATGATATGGATAACATTGTGATTGTGATTCATTGATGCATGATGTATGGTTGATTGTGGTGATCGATGGTAATTAATGCTGGTGTATATGGTGATGGTGATGAGGATGATGATGATGATGATGGTGGTAGTGGGAGGATGATGATGATTATGATAATGATGATTACTAGGAGGGTTATGATGATGATGATGATGATGATGATGATGATGATGATGATGATGATGATGATGATGATGATGATGATGATGATGATGATGATGATGATGATGATTACGATGATGACGATGATGATGATGATGATGATGATGATGATGATGATGATGATGATGATGATGATGATGATGATGATGATGATGATGATGATGATGATGATGATGATGATGATGATGATGATGATGACGATGATGATGATAACGATGATTTATATTATGATTCAAAGAATAGCCTGGTAAATCTGATATCTTTAGAATTTTTGAGCATTGAACTTCCTTTTCCTTTGCTTCTGTTTTATTTATTGGCAAAGACCAAACTATCGAAAACACTTTTCTTATTCATATCATTTCACAGCCACGCCTATTTAAATCTTATTCTTCGAATAAATAATTCATGCCGGTATTAAGCTCGGTGTTTCAAATCATAAAACAAACTCGCTCGTTCTCCATTACTGTTCCTGAAATCTTTTTAGCAGGTCAGGTTAGGGAAAGTTCTATAGAATTAACGCCTGAGAACCTTATCAAAAGAAAGGAAACCTACAGGACTATGATGATACCAAGATTAAGCACAGGGGGTACACTGAATAGCACAGGGATCCATTGAATAGCACAGGGGTTTATTGAATAGCACAGGTGAAGGTGAGGGTGAAATGGTGTTTTAGCGCTGGTCGCTAGGATCTCAGTAATAGGTTAACTAATCGAGACCTCGACCCTGGCTGTGACGCTACCGTGGCTGGGCTCCACAGGGGTCCAATGAATACCCCAAGGCTAATCTAAGCAGTGCGAGGCAGTCCTTCTTCTCGATGCGATTCCCTTTACCTTTTGCCTGAAAGCTGTCGAATCTCCTTACTTTTCGTGGTAAGTTTGAACTTGGTGGGAATCGAACGAATCAAACTCTGGAGAACAGATTTGGGAGCGTTAAGAATCTGGGAACGTTAAGGAACACACACGGTCATTGGCCGCAGTAAGGCCAGTAGAAAAGAGAAAATTTCATTCGACTCCCAAGAAACTTATGTTTTTCGTTGTGAATTGAGGAAGGTTTGCAGCTGGGCATATGTGTTTGTCCGGAGGAAAGTTTATCACCTTCATGCAACACCCAAGAAACGCCTGTTTTTCATTTTTATTTAAAATGAGAAAGGTTTGCAGTTGGGCATATGTTTTTCTGGAGGAGAAAATTAAGACTTTTATCGACTCTGGAGAACAGCTTGTGTGAGCCTGTGCGCTCGTGGGTACTGTAGTGATGTTTCAAACCTTAGTTGTTGAACACAGCCTGTTTAGGTTCCTATGTAATGAGAATTGAGATGTATACCATAATCAGATTGGAGGTTATTAAAGCGAGTCTAAAGCAATTAAAAGGAAAAATAAAGCATGTTTCAAGGTTTAACTGCTGAAGCATGCCCCTGCTTCTCAATGTTCTGGATGCAATGTTTTTTGAGTCCATGAAAGAGGTCAACCCAAGAGCTAGATGCATTTATACCCAGTGAATGATCCTAGTCCCCTTAATGAAGAATCTCTTTGGATTTCGGGCTCAAATGGTTCTTATTTATTGGTTAGAAAATATATAATTTCAGGCTGGAAGTTCTTAATAAATGAATGTTATGATGTGCGGGCGTTTACTGTATTTCTCTTATCATCTCAAAAATAACATTTCCTTATTAGTATCTCGTCATCTCTTGGATAGATGCTATTGCTTGTCATTACAAAAGCTTCTTCGGCCTCCGCTATCCGCAGATGTCATATCATGCATATCATATCAAGCTCTCATAAGTTCTTGAGCCTATTTCTCCTTCTCATGAATCTCGAGATAAATAAATTTATTGATTAAACTTGAGCTTGCTTTTGAGTTTTGTTTGTTTGTTTGATAATCACAGATTAAGCCAGATTTGTGTATTCTTGTTTAGCAGGTGCAACGCAAATAAATAAACACAGGCTTTTGTTTCTTGCTTCAAGAGATAATTCCATCGCTTCGATTTTGCCTGTAATTATATTGCTGGCAGTGTGGGAGTCCTGCAAACACATCAAGGAAGATTTTGATGATAACTGTAGAGCCTTATTCAGAAATGTCATGGTTCTTGTGTTTGATGCCGTAACTATGTTGTATGCTTGGTATGGGAATACCTTTGTCAGTGCGTAGCCTAGCTGAACACCCCTCTTTGATGATACCCCTGAGGCCGTGTAAACGTCGCAAACTTTCTTCCGCTTTCTTCTCTTGCAACTTTGTCCGGTACTACCTGGTGATGCCTGAAGCTGAAGCACCAGTCCGTCAGTTCGAGCGAGTCCGAGGAGGGCCAACGTACAATTCCACGACCGACCGATCGGGAACTGAATGCCTTGTCTACTCGGCCACTCCAAACAAGACCTTTGATTCGTGATATTTCCGAACTGAAATCAATGAAATCAACGAATTAAAAAGATCTTTTATACAGTAGGTTGGGTGAAACCTATTCATAGCCAGAGATATTTAATTAACTGGAATATCTTACTCCAATCAATATGATTAACTTTGACATAGTTACATTTGTTCGAGCAAAGCGTGATTCAACCAATAGATGGTTGCTAATTCACTTAAGTTGTGAGATTAAGTGCAGCTGATTTTTTACTGGAAATTGCATGATACAACTGAATTAATCAAGTGAATTATGTGTTTAATAATAGCCCAAGAAATCAAGTTAATTAAATTCGTTGTTTGACCGTTTAGAGAAATTGAGTGTTTTGCACAGTAGGGAAGTCCACTTGGACTTGAAAAGGGACTCTACTTTAGCAAGACCGAGGGGGCACTTGACCCGATTTTGAACCGGGGGCGTACCCCTGAGACTGAGTGATCCTCACACAGTCGTGATTCATTTCCCCATAAGAAATTCTACCTTGAGCAAAATCCCCCCCCAGGAATTTCTTTAAGACCTTACGCTGTGGAGTCTCGGAAAACGTTCTTTTAGTCGCATTTCAGTGATGCCTGACCAATGGTATAAAGCTAGAAAATAAACCCTTGTGGCTCTAGGAGGCTCTACTGATTAACTCACCAAGAAACAATACCAAAATGTAAATGCGAAACTCTTTCATTTTCATTTAATAACTAGTGCGCTCAGCCTTCCTGTCAACCCCCCATGCTCTACACCCTGCCCCCAAAATCTCATCATATTCAGAAGAATAAGAAAATCCCTCAGATCTTTATGATAGGTAAGGTAGTCGTGATCCCCGTTGGGCCGTCGCTGTTTGATTGTAACATCGTCCATATCTAGCATATATACACATATAGATACGTAACAAATCAACGTTATCTTATTGTCGTTTCCATCCGAATTTTTTTCTCTTCGTAGAGAATTATGGAAGTTTGAACGACGACTTTGAGCTAAACAAACCAGAAAGAATCATTGTCATCAACGATGCACAAGAAGGCCAGTTTTGCAACAATAAAATCAGGTACTTTGTTGTTTCTAATCATAAACTTATGGTTACCCCCGGCACGTTTCCATATTTTCAGCCACTAAGTGATATAGCTCGGTATATTTGAAGGAGGGAACTCTCTCACGTTTATATATGCTTAGAAATGACCATACAGTTCAAATATACATACGACGTCTATTGAGTCGACCCCCTTGACAGTTTAGATATGCATATTTAGTTTATCGAGTCGACCCCCTTGCAACAGCACGATTTATACCAGGTTTGACTGATATTTGCTTCGAGCACTGGCTGTCAAATCATCTATTCTTCATATAGACTCTTTTACAGAGGTCAAACTCTACAAGACCAAGTGCAACATGTAGCAGTATAGTAAATCTAAGTGACAAATGTTTTTTACTCAATTGAGTCGAATGACTTCACTAATAAATGAAGCTGCATTTGTGCTGATATGAGGGTGCCTATCTACAAACCTGTCCCTTATATACGAGTCTGCTTTGAGAAAGTAGATAAAATGAGAGAAGATTATTATTTAGACTGATTTCCATTTTCCACTTATTGTTAAATAATCTGGTATCGAGAGCTTTCCTTGCAGACTTTTTTCTTCCCCTTATTTGTGTATAAGGCCCATACAAATGGGAGTTTATCTGGATGCCCTTATGGGAGTCTAGCTGGAAAAGTAAGAAAACTCTTTAGGCTTACGAAGAGGATGCCTTATAACCGGGTAAATAAGGCATTTATATATTTGTTTGTTTGTATGCCTAGCTAATTTGATTTAATCTCACTTTCAGTACTGCCAAATACAACCTGATCACATTCCTTCCAAAGTTTCTTCTCGAGCAGTTTAGTCGCTACTCCAACGTCTTCTTCTTGCTAATCGCTCTTCTCCAGGTGAGTTAATCGTCATTAATCTCGATACTAGTGCCTTTAATCGCCTTTTTATTCAATCAGTGTACTATGATACTTGTATGAACCAATTAAATATAAAACAAGCTTGTCATCTTTTTAAGCAAATACCAAATGTGTCACCAACTGGAAGATACACAACAGCTCTACCACTTCTCTTTGTTTTATGTTGTTCTGCTGTTAAAGAAATCATTGAAGACATTGTAAGTACTGTGACTTATTAGCTGTTTATTTTTCTTTGAGAGACCTTTCCAAAATGGCGGTTGTTATTATGTAATTCAGGGCTGTTTCGGTACTTTTTGGCATTTACTGACGCAAAAAGAAGTAATCTGCCAACAAATCTCGTACAACTCGTCAAGAGACGAATTAAATTCAGCTTGCATCACGAATGATGCGCTGTTAGAGTGCTCTAAACTACATGATGGATTTAGACAGCGAATTTAATTCAGAGCGCATTAAAGGAAAAGATATAATTCGCTTGTAATTCGCTTGGAGCAGCGCATTATGAGCGCATTTAATAATTTAAGTCGCTTCAAAAAATGGTTGGTTTATACAGCCCATTATGAGCGAATGAAATTGACACTTAGACAGATTTTTAGGCAATAATTTAATTCGCTGCGCCCATAATGCGCTGTCTAAACTAGGCCTTAAAAGACGTCAATTTACTCAAACGCGTAACAGTATAATAAGCCAACAAATCTCGTACAACTCATCAACAGACCTATGCCCTTTATCTTGCTTAAGGTTGGTGATTTGCTTTTATTTTCTCCAGAAACGGCATAGAGCGGATGACCAAACCAACACCCGGCTTGTGCAAGGTACTTCATTGCTCTTATACTCATTAATGTTGCTGTTGAAGGTGCTATGGTGTCGTGGTGTAATCCAGCTGACTCGTAGTGTCAAGAGATCAGTGTGGTCAGGGTTAGAGCCATGGTAGCACCACAGCCAGAATCGAGGTCTCGATTTGTTAACCCACTACTGGGATCCTAGCGACTGGCGCTGAAACACCATTTCACCTTCACTTTCACTGTTTGTATGTAATATATCCCTTCTGCGATCAGCTGTAGGGGAGGCTAAGTAGAGAGTTGGCTTTGTAGACAGTTGTCTTAAAAGGAGGGGCTTAATAAAGCTTTTGCGGCTGCTGTATTTATAAGCATTATGTCCGTTAAGCGATTGGCTGAATATTGGGGCTGAACAGAGATTTAAAGAGAGGGCTTAGGGCCCTGGCCAAACGATCAAACATTGTTGGTCAAACATTTGAGATCGCTTTACTAGTAATATTTTACCGTTGGCCACGTCGCAAAACATTGCTAAACAAGCAAAAATGTTTGACAGACAATTTTCAAACATTGAAACATTTTGCTTGACAAGCAAATTTCAGACGAAAAGTTGTTGATCGTTTGGCTTAAGAGTTTTGACTTAAGAGAGAGAGGAACTCGATCAAGGTTTCTGCGGTTCCTATGTTTTGAGGTAATCTTTCCCTTCAACGATTAGCTGAAAGAGAAGGCTAATAGCTTTTGTGGTATTCCCTTCTAGCTGACTCTGAAGGATAGCTTTTCTCCATATCATCAAAGTAGTATTTAGTATTTACTAGTTAGCTGTCTCTTCTGGTCTTTCGATCCAGATCAGGGCCATGTTTAATCAACCTCTTTTTCAATTTTATTTTCAGTGATTCGAAATGGAAAGGCACAAAACATTCGATGGAGAGATGTAAGTTTAAGTTTTCACTTTCAATCCTTAGGCCAATGCCCGCAAAACTTGTCTTTGGTTTAAAAAGCTTGGTTCTATCTTTTCCTTACAAATTTCTCGAGTGTTTCATCTCGAATCTCAACTCTTCAAATCGATTTGGGCGCTTATATCGGCCACAAAAATCTGCCAAAATATTGGCAATATTAGCCTCTGCATTGAAACACGATGAAGATTTCTAAAGCAGATGTTCTGGGCAAGGTCATCCACAATTAATTCATAACTGTCAGGAACGTACTTTGCAGTATGTAGCGTCATCATTTTTTGTTTTACATCATTTTCACAAAGTTTTCGGCCGTTTTCGCTGCGATGATTTTATGATATTGTGACATCACCTTATTAATTCTGTTGTTGCAGCAGCCAGTCAAATCACGAATTGATAAGGCCGATACTAGCCTCGAATATGGGCAACGAATTTTCACGTAGAGTCCTGTTCACGCTGGGGACGAGGTTAATAAGATATTTATAACGAATAACCTCAAAAGAAAGATTATGGCCTATCGCTGCGGATAAACATACTGATTACCACATCTTATAACGGTGCTATTGTTTGGAAAACTGAATTCACAGTTTTAAGTAGCGTCTTAACCTCAATCAAAGTAAACTATTATATATTGCTGTATCGAACAGTTTTCAGTAGCTAACTAGCAGATTCGTAACCCGCAAGCTATATTTTCTCCTTAATCTGTGCTTTTTATACCAATTATTCTCGTGAAAACGGTTAAGATATCGTCTTTATTAATCAATTGATGAATACATAGTTCGCCCGCAACTTTTTGTACATCTGCATCAGCTAATCTTCTTCAAACACTGTAGCCCATTCAGTCCTAACAGACTGCTTTTCAGTGGGCCGTGTTTTGTTGGTTTTATGAATGAAGGGTGGCTTATAAGTAAGGGTGGCTTATATTTTCTGATTGAGAAATAATGTACACCATATTCATCTCCCGATACGTTTTCGTGTGTGATTTTTCATAGATTAGATCTTTTTTATCTCAGGGATGGGCTATGCATCTAGCCATCAAGTTGTATTCCCCTCATTCATATCTTGTCTTCATAAGAATCTTAATAGTTCATTTTCTATGCTCACAGGTCCAAGTTGGTGACATCGTTAAAGTCGTCAATGGTAATTTCTTTCCAGCTGACTTACTGCTGCTTTCGTCAAGGTATGAGTAATTTGTAGATGGTTCTAGCTTTTCACGTGTTTTCATAAGGAACCACTCTGTATAGTAAAACCAATGCTTTAATCAGCCTCAAGGCTTAATTCTTCAGAGTTTTTTATTTTTCAGGCTTAGATTTGCTAGGTGCTTAATATTTGTCTGCAGCATTTCTGTTGGAGGCGTTGGTTTTCAGTTTACAAGGTCGAGTCTGAGTTCAATTTAATTCAGACTAATTACTTCCATAGACCGTTTCGGGGTTCACGACGCCATATTCTAAGTGGGGCAAAAACCGCTCTAAATTCAATGGCGGTCTATATGAGAAAAGTTTTAAAATTCGTATTCTGAGAAAGTAAACTCTCAATTTGTCTCCAATTTATTTTATTTCGATGTAAAATACACTTTTCAAGCATAACAAAGAGATTTTAAGCCTATATTGATATAAATTTAGCCTGTACTCACTATGAAGTTTTGCCGGTTTTGCCCAATCGGTCATGGAAGCGCAACATAGAATTTAATGTGGTGTCGCGAATTCATAGTGAGCAAAGGCTAAATTTCAATAAATATAGGCTTAAAATCTCTTTTTTATGCTTGAAAAGTGCATTTACATCGAAATAAAATAAATTGGAGACAAATTGAGAGTTTATGTTCTTAGAATACGAATTTTAAAACTTTTCTCATATAGGCCGCCATTGAATTTAGAGCGGTTTTTGCCCCATTTAGAATATGGCGTCGTGAACCCCGAAATGGTCTATGGTTCAACTACATTCTGGTTTACATAGCAGGCTTTAGGCCATTGCTTTGTAAGCGTAATGACCCCTGAAGAAACCAGAGTCCAGAAAAGTGTTCAACCTTCCTCCAGACAAGAATACCTCTAGCTGGAAACCTTCCTCACTTAACAATGAAAAATAGGCGTGTTTTGGGTGTGGCAAAATATTTTCTATTGTTCTAATGGACCTTCCTCCGGTCAATGACCGTGTGACCGTAACTTTTTCCTGACTCTGGAAGAAACCATCTGGACTTTTATTCCATGGCAGACATAACCTATTAAGGAACCTGTGAGATTGCACCTCAAAAGGTGGTTCTTCATGCAATAAATTGTACCTTATTTCTTGAATGCCAGTTAATGATGCTCGTTGCAATCATTCTAGTGAGGAAAGCTAAATGTTTTTGTATGAGAAAATTTTATTTCTAGTGAACCCATGGCAATGTGCTATATTGAGACAGCCAACTTGGATGGAGAGACGAATCTGAAGATTAGACAGGTTAGAGGAATATCGCAATTGAATATTTCAAACATCAATTTAAACCTAGAGTCTGAGCGGAAAATAAACTTCTGTGGCTACGTTGGTGTTGTACAGACTTCATCTTGATTTTTGCAGGGTTTACCAGTCACAGCAGAAAGCACAACGGTTAATGCAATCAACTCCTTACAGGTAATTATGTTGTAAATCTTTCATTTTCCTGTCATACACCTATTGGCAAAGAGCTCCTCGATTTTGAGAGTTTTGCAGAATTCCTCCTCGAGCTCTTTAGCAGAATTTGAGTTTTGCAGAATTCCTCCTCGTTTGCCAACGCTCTGGTTATGTTGTCCATGTTCGAGCCACCTCAATTGTCACAAAAATCTATCCTTTATTTATTATCAGCCATCCCAGAAACATATAATTGATGCATGATTTAGACCCCGTTTACACTATGCCGAGACGAATCCGGTATGAAACGATACCATTTTGGCCTTGTGTCTACACTATGCCGGCACAGTTTTGCTATGAATACAGTACGAAATGAATACTATACGCTAACCTAACCTGAAGACGAAACGGCATAGAACGGCATCGTGTAAACGGCTGAATACGGTACAGTTTGATGCCGCTTGTCGGAATGAATGAGAGAAAAACAATTACTCATTGTTCTTGTTGACATGAAACAATAGATTTTAGACAAAAAACCGGCGAACATGCTCATCGTATTCATTTCATACCGGCATAGTGTAAACGGCGCCTTCGATTTTGCTGTCTTGTTAGCAGTGTTCTTCATTGTTATTCAATAGAATATTTAAGGCTTTTCTCGGTAGGGGGGTTATAAATGAAGAAAACTTTTTTAGAATTCAATTCAATTCAATTCAATTTCATTTGTAAAACACACAATTAATGTATAAGGTACAAATTAAGGCAAAATAGTGTGTTTTACGCGACCCAAGAAAAGCAGAGCTTATCAGGCTTGGGCCGCTAAATTAAAGTTATAATAAAGTTACAGAAATGATGAAGTGATCAAATTCGTATAACTTGGAAATTCTTAGTCAGTTATTTTTTTTGTTGTTTTTAGGGAAGAATCGAATGTGAGGGACCCAACAACAGACTTTACGATTTTGTTGGAAACATTACTCTTAATGGGCAAAAGTATGTTAATTAAGCATCTATCTACTGTAGACTCTTCCAGTAAGGAGGATTGGGGTTTCTCTTCTCTAAAAAAATGAACTTCATACGTGAATGGTTCATTACTGAAGTTGTGTATATATTATATACATGCAGTATAGTGTTTATACTGTATGTTGGTATGAAAATCAACGAAAATTATTACACCTCATTAATTACTCTATTGTCAGGGCTGCAACTCTGTTATGGCTTCAAACACAAGTTTTGTAGTCATTAGAGGACATGACCATGCCCTGTGCATAGGGTTATAAGCCATGTATTAACTGTTTCCTTCGGGCAATACCGATTGTATAAACCCTTAGCCTTGCAAGTTCATTTTTTTACTGGCGGCTTTCGGTTAATATTTAGTGGTATTGCCTTCCGAAACAATTACTACTGGCTGAACAATTGCAACTTATTTCTCGCTTTTTTTAACTGACCTTAATGCTTTGATATTCATTTTTTCAGGGCTGTGCCTATAAATGGGGATCAGATTCTGCTGCGAGGAGCACAGTTAAGGAATACTCAATGGATATTTGGTAAGTCATTTCAACTGTTGTTCTTTTCAGTCTCATTTCATAAAGAAAACTCCACGAGCTTTTATTTAGTAAAGCCATGAGGAAAAGTCAGTATCGTTGTTTCTCAACCGGGGCTCTGTCTTGTTGGAAATTACAAGGAAAGAACAAACAAATTATTCTGCATTTTATTCTTGATTCAAGTTATGCTAGGCTTACACGCTTTTTTTTATAAAGAATCTAGCTCAAGGCCTAGTTCTTAAAGTACCTTATTTTTTTACCTCTTTTGAGACGAGTGTAGTTCCAAAAGTTCCTTAATAGTTCCTTAATTTTAACTGCACATACAGTTTAATGACTACCGTACAGAGACATTTGCATGTAAGCAAAGCTCGAGACTACTCAAGGAAACATTTGATACATGCGTAAAGTACAATTTATGTGATTTTTGACTGCAAATGAATGGAACGGGCTTTGTAATTCTGGATTGTTTGCAGTGATAAAAATATTCAACAATGAAAATTTCCTTAGTGATTTTCTCTTTAGTAGTATAAGTTCTTTAAATTTTCGGGCCTTCAACATGTAGGTTCCTTATAAAGTGGTTCCTTATAAAAAAAGCGTGTACTTGACATCCATTTTATCTTGTTTGTCATCGCATTAGTTTTTGTTATGGTTACGTCGTAAATTTCGACCTTTTTGCCAGGAGAGTGTCTACAAATTTATTATACTTTTTACGTAGATATTGTAGTTATAGAAGGCCTTTCAAGAGATAGAAATTCTATTTTCTAACGTCTTCCATTCTTCACTTTTAACCTCGTTGTTATTAATTGAAAACGGCTATTCATTCAAGTGAACCCTTATGAGATAGGCGTTTGTTAGAATGATGCGTTTAAGAGAAGGGGCAGTATGGTGTATTGGTGGCTTTTGATCACGGGGCTAATGTCCAGGGGCTCTATCCGGAATTTTAAGGTACTGTAAAACCAGGCTTATGTCAACCAACGATACGGCAGAACTGACGCCAACTAGTTTTAACTTCTAACTTATGTCGACATGTTAACAGGATTCAGCTTATTGCAGTCGAGAGAGCGCCCAGGTCGACTGTGACTGACTGGAATCAGTTGTGAACTGATCGCGGAAGTAGAACATCCCCAACTGTGCGCTGACTTGCCGTTGAAAAGAAACTTTTTGCCAACCAGTTGTATGAGCGCTTATGTCCACAGGTCAGTTTCGAAAAAAAATTTTTCCATAAAAAATCGCCGTTCAGCTACCGAGTGTCGGCAACTAGTTCTGACTGTGCGCAATTTCGACGTGCGCCTGGCTTATGGCCCTTTGCACACTAGACCTAAAATTCTGCCAAAATTCTGCCAAACAGTGGGGCGCATTTGCTAATTATTCAGTTCCGACCATAAATTCCTGATGCCCTGAAATAGTCTCTATCAATCATTTCGACTTCTGATGACAGATTTGATAGGGTTCACCGTAACGTCTGAGAAGAATTCTTTCTTTCTTTCACCCTCAATGCACCATCAACTTGAATTATATTTATTTTGAAATGGCCTATTTTCGATATTTAGTGAATGACATGAATTAAATTTCAGAATCTGAGTTCTCCGACTTTAGCTCTTCAGAATATTGTTGAATAAAGAACCTTAATGCCGCTTGTTGCATTTGTAAAAGTGTAAAAGTTCTAACATATGCAGATAATACCAAGATCATTCTTTGCATTCTGCCCTGGCCGCTTTGCTCCAGCAAATAGAAAACGATCATAAAAAAGCATGAAAAACTCTTCATCCGACATCTCATTTTGAGAACGAGTGAAAAAAGCAAGAAAATATCGCTTCAGGTCAAGAAATTAATCCGTGATGACATTTGGCAGAAATAAGGGCAGCTCGGGAGCTGCCCATATTTAATTAGTCGGCCTGTTTCATCCTTACTAGAATTTATGGGTAGTAGAAAATGCAAAAAAGTCCTTGCACACTAGGAAAAAAGGTGTTAACTTGTTAATCCTTACTAAAATTTGGAAAAGTACTCTAGTGTGCAAAGGCCCTAAGAGAACTCTAGTGCTGGGGTGATTTGAAACTTTCTTCTTAAAGAATGTTAGCATTGTGCTTTAAGTGTATTAAAAGTGTTGTAATTTTTTCAGGTCTGGTTATTTATACTGGACATGAGTCAAAACTTTTACAAGTACGTACTTAATTATTTATTTTATTAAGCTTGATCATATTTTGATGCTACCTTACTTTCTTCACTTAATACTATTCAGAGACTTGATTACTTTGTTTGTAGAACGCAACGGCTGCACCGATCAAAAGATCCAATATCGATCACATGACAAATATCCAGATCTTATTCCTGTTTGGCATGCTACTTAGTTTAGGGCTGTTGACGTCAGTTGGTAATAAAATATGGACAGGTAGTGTATGCATCTATTTTGTGTACAATAAACTAGCCATAATCAACGATTGACCACTTGGAAACAAAATTATAGAATTAACGAAACTTCTTTTAGGGCCAAATAAACTGGGGTAGGCTTATTGGTTATCCCATAATTTTCCCACACCCCAGGAGCTTTATTAGGAGCCCCGTTTATTTATTTTCCCTGATTTCCAATCTGAAGCAAATTTTTGTTTCTTTTCGAAATGATCTTGATGATGTCACAGCCTTGTTCTAACTCAGGAGTATCTCCTTAGCTCATCAGCACATCCTAAACACACTAAAGCGCTCCACGCATTTGCTCAGACGACAACACACAAACTAAGTTGGAGAGCAAGACTATATGGAATTTCCCCATTTACCTCTACTGTTACTATCATTCAAAAATGTTTCACTCGCACGCCTTGTACATCCTTACCTTTCTCAGATCTTTATGCTGATTTTATTTCCTGGGATGGCTCCCATCTGGGGTGCCATTTTATTCTTTTATTATTTTTTTTTTTTTATCTTTTTTTTCATTTTAACACCGGATCTTCTTTTAGTATTTAGTACTGAGTTGCTATCCTGTATAAATATTTTCGAAATAAATAAATAAATTACATTTAACATGTAAAGGTCTTCTGTTAGGTGATATGAATGGTACATTCGCAGGCTACCAAGAAGGCTTGTTGGCTCCGTTCTGCCAGAAGCATTTAACGTATTAAGTCTCACCCCTCAATTTATTTGCCACTGAAGGATTATGTCCCTGATCAAACAATCAAACATCATCAAACGTTTGAAATTTGCTTGTCAAACATTGTTTGAGAAATGTCAGACCGTTTCAGAGCAATGTCAAACAGTTTGCTTCTTGTGACAGCAGGGTATATTTAAACTTTCTTCATCATTTCGTCATTACAAAGTGTCCCAAAGTTTTCTCTATCTAATTTTTGCCTTCAGCAATGCGTAGTTCATAACCGTCAAGTGTGCGGGATATTCTGTCATCCATTCTCAATTGATTCTAATTCTTCATTCATAGATAAGCACAAATCTGAAGCTTGGTACTTGGGCTATGGTGGTAAGTGTATTATGACATTACAGTCGCCTAAAGCAATCTAGGGGTCTCTTGCTAATTTGGAAAATCGAGAAAATAAACAAGAACATAAGGCTTATAATTGTTAACAATTTTTGGTCCCACTGTGGGACTTATGGGGGCTTATTCAAGGATTCTTGAATGCTTATTTTTTGTCTCTATAGGTATGAAACCGCAGAACTTTGGCTTGACGTTCTTGACGTTTTGTATTCTTTTTAATAATTTGATTCCGATCAGTCTTCCAGTTACTCTTGAGGTAAGAATGCTTTTTGCATCACACATTCATCATTGATTCAATATCATGAGTTTTAGAGTCTCAATACTTTCTTTATAGGCCAATTAAACATTAATTTATTTCTTGTAAAATCTTTCTTAGGTTGTCAAGTTTATCCAAGCTATGTTCATTAATATGGTAAGTTATGCTTTAGAGCCCAATGCTTTCCTTTTCACTTACTGTATTCGTAGTCTTCGCTATTGAGTTGAAATGCTTGGCGCTTGAACTACGACTCATAAACATTCTATTGGAATACACGTCCAAAATGCGACTCCTTGCTCATCAGGAAAAGTTGGGGTGGCAGACCAGTTTTGTCGCTGTTTGCTTATGAGTCTGGAGTGATTCTTCAATAATTTGTTCGCAAAGTCGAGCAAGTTGTTAAACCTTCCTTCAGACAAAAATACAGAAAACCTTTCCAACTTAATGAAAAGCAGTTTTTTTATGGTTGTGGCATAAGATTTCTGTTGTTCTTATTTTTCCTCCCACCGGTCAATGACCGTGTGACCGCACCTTTTTTCCTGACAGTTGACTTGTCGCTGTTGCAAAAAGAGTGGCTGTTTTTGTTAGAGGTAATAAGTTAAAACCGGGAAGGAAACGTAATAAGTCTAGCTCTCACCAAGGCTGTATAAATCTCCAAAGGCAAAATATGTTTTGTGAAAGTTGAAATCATTCTGTTGCAAAATGGAAAGGGGTTTTTTGCAAGCAGCAATCAAAGAAGTAATCTATTTGCTAATGCAGGTAGAGGGTTCTAGCAGCTGTCAGCTGATGTGCACCTACAGCTTGTGCCCCCAGACTGATATTGTAGAAGGATTACCCTGGGTACTCATTTACCGACCTTGGAGGGATGGACAGCTGATTTGATTGTAGGCTTGTGGAAAATGGTCCCAACGAGATTCGAACCCACGACCTTACGATCTTGAGACGAGCGCCTTGACCATTCTGCCACACAACCTATAGGGATTTCCTCTCTGTAGAAATGACATAGTTTTATTAATTACAGGACGAAGATATGTACTACGAAGAAAATGATACACCAGCCATGGCAAGAACATCTAATCTTAATGAGGAGCTTGGTCAGGTGAGATTATAACCTCCATTTATTATTTCATCCCCTGGACGGCCAGTGCAGCCAATCGATAGATATATGAAAAGTAGATTTTGGTGACTGCTAAGCTAAACACAGGATGAAGTAAGTTTCACCCACTTTTACCCCCCTTTCAAAGGATTTTTCGAAGGTAGAGTGTTTCAGATTTGCGTATATTCGTCAGAAGGATCACTCAATTTGAACGTAATTTTCAACATTTCCATTTTTTACATAAAGATTTTGTATAATGAATGCTAGACTAGGCACTGAGTGTTAAATGTAGCCCAGTTGTACAGGAGCCATAGGTACTGCTATTGAGTTGAATTGCCATACGCTCAAACTATGGTAACAGAGATTTGAAATTTTAGCTTTAGAAAAGACAACCTCTTATAGGCAGTTTGCCCTTAGAATATTTCGTGAGTCTTACAGAATGTCTTTCAGTCTTTCGTAAGTCTGAAAGACATTCTTTTACTAAGTTCAGTTGTCTGCCTATCTTACAGGTCAAATATATATTTTCTGACAAAACTGGAACACTAACCAGGAACATAATGGAGTTCAGAAAATGTACAATAGCAGGAATGATATACGGGTAAATTATTTGTTTTTGTGTGACTATCATTAATATCTTTTTATTGAATAAACGTTCGAATAACATGGATTAATGCTTTTCTAAATTTTGGTTGTTGGGAGAGCTATTCTTCTTACCTATATTGTGAAGCAGGCTGGTGAAGTGTATGAAACATGCATGACACGGATAAGAATATAAGACAAAAATGTTTTTAGTGTCTGAGAAAACGAAATTGGACCCCATGTAGGCTGCTAGACTTGCCCTAAGTCTAATTCTCAATTTCTTCACTTTCCTTTGTTTTTCACTGAATGGTGTACCTTGAGAGAAGAATATTGAGAAATTGACTTTGGGCAAGTCTACACCAAATTGACGCAGGCATACTTTATAAAGAGCAGCGTACAGAGCTTCTGGCTCTGGACACTTTGAAGGGAGTCTGTTGCCTTTTGCCCATGCAGGTACTGAAATATCTGTTCTGATAAAAAGCTTCATTTTCTTACAGTGGGGACGGCGAGAAATTTAATGATTCAAGATTGCTGGACAATCTTCAAAGCCACGTAAGTTAAAAATGTCTTTGCTTTTTGTGTTTTGTCTTTTTTCTGTCATAATCAATCGGTTATAAAACAGTTTCAAAACAAGTCTGGTTACAATAATTCGTGACATACGGTATCTTAACTACTGCGGTATCAAAATCTTTTTGTATGATTTTTGGTATACATTTTCAGGGATTTGGTGTAAATAAGGATGAGCATTTTTATTCCTGGGCGGTACATCCCTATCCGAAACTAATTCAATTACCCCCTTCCCCTTTCCTCGGTCTATAACTACAGGAATGTAGGAAGGAGCAATTTTGGAGAGAAATTTTAGGCAACCCCAAAAATACCCCTAAACGATACCCGCAAAACAATTGGCTTTGGGAGTGTTGAGGGCCTGAGCCCTCCAGCACCCTAGGCTCCTGAACTGTAAACTGCAGAAATTTTCTATAATCTCTTTTAGAATCAGTTTGTTTTTGAAGATCGTTGAAGATCTGACATTTGGCATGCAGCATCGTAATTTTTTGTTTTGTTGTTCTTTTAGCCATCTGGTTCAATCATTCGTGAATTTTTGACATTACTCGCCGTGTGCCATACAGTGATTCCAGAGCGAGACCCAAGCAAACCTGAAAACATTATCTATCAAGCAGCATCGCCTGGTACGATGGTCTTTAGATTTTTGTTTTTCAAATTTACGATTGAAAGTTGATTTGGTAGTGTGGCAAACATTGAAAGACAGTTTTGTATTGTTGTGATTTTAACCTACAATTAAAGTGGGTGCAGTTAAACAAGTGGTCCACATTCACCCTTAGTTGGTTTTGACGTGCCTTTAGGTATATAACTGTATACTATATATACTACATATTATAAACTTATATAAATTATCATAGATTCAAGTCCTGTCTATAATGTGTCAGTTTAATCCACAGAAGAAATACAGTAGGAAGTCCTCCTTTTTCCATGGTTCAACGCGTGGGGCATTTCACTCCCCTAAAAAGCGTACGAGATTCCTATTGAAACAAAAGTATTCTTACAAGATTCCCACGAAAACATTGGAGATTCTAGCTGAGAGTGTACGAGATTCCAAGGAGTGGATTGCCCCTCGGTTCAACCTTTTCAAATTCCTCAGGAGTCTCCATGATACGCCCTAAAATATTCAAGTTACTTATAGTGTCCTTTCCCTAATTATTATAATTAATATTAAATATGACTTTCTGTGCCCCGAGCACTTAAGACCTCTTCTCCCTAAGGAGCTAGTTGTGTGTGCATATTTTTTGTGAAGAAAGAGAAAAAGGAGCCCAGAATTTTATTTCCTATTTCGTAAACGTTTTTTTGTTTTTTTTTTCTAGATGAAGGAGCCTTAGTGAAAGGGGCCAAACAACTTGGCTTCTCATTCAACGTTCGTACACCGACATCAGTTATCATAAACGTGGTTAGTTGATCTTTGAAGCTATTTGTTTTCAAGCAACCAACCTTAAACATGATTCTCCCATAGGATTGTACGTACTTGGTTGCAGATTCGACGCAGATTGTGACAGCGAAAATTGTTTCAGAAAATTGGCAAAGAAAGATCTCCCTGTGTTTTAATTTGGAGGTTTGAGACCTGTCCACATCAGAACCAAAAGGCCGGTCCTATGTAGACAGAAAGAGTTCGTTTCTCGATTGGACTTCAATTACAGTAACTCTATTGGTGTTCCCACTGTATCCTACAAGCTAATCGTTGAAAACACAATACCAAAACACAAAACACATCTTCACTTTCTGGTTGGGGCATTTCAGTCCGAATGTTGGTATAAATTCAGCCCTAGTCTCGGTTTCGGTCTGTTTCTGATGTTTTTACTTTGAGGAGTGCTAGACGAAAAGAAATTTTAGGTATGCCCTATGATGATTCCGCTGTTCATCGCAATTTTAAAGTTTTTACAACTCTGAAGTTGTTTCTTTGTTTTGCTTGTGTATCATAGAAAATGATCTAGGTGTTATGATTGATAGTGCCTATACTGTACGCCGAAGTTTAGTCTTTACTCTATCCCCCAACCCTTGATTTTTCTGGTCATTGGTAGTTTTTCTCCCTTTCTAGCTCGGTCAGGAGGAAGTTTATGAGATCCTAAACGTATTAGAATTCAACAGGTAACGTAATTCTTATACGGAAGTTCCAATTCTTTGTGAAAAGAAAACTTTTCTTTCATACCTTCTTGTGTCTGAATAAACTACATCTGATGAAATCTGTCTTACTTGTTAATATTGTTTTCCATACCAACTTTGCTTATTCTAGTTTATAGGGCCCTAGTCGTGGCCAAACATTGTTGGTCAAACATGTGAGAAATGAGATTTGTTTTGCAAGCAATGTTTGACCGTTTTGTCACTTCACCAAACATTGCTTGGCAAACAGAATTCATTCAGCGATGTTATTGAAAAACGACGCAAGCAGAAAATGCTGAAATGTATGATTGTTGTTGCCCAACATTCAAACATTGTTTGAGAGACAAATATCAAATGTTTGACCAACAATGTTTGACCGTTTGGCCATGTCTCAAAACATTTCTTGATAAACAGAATTCACTCAGCAATGTTGTTGAAAATGACACAAGCATAATGTTCTAAAGTGTTTTATTGTTCTTGCCCAACAGTCAAACATGTTGTTTGACCAAAAATATCGAATGTTTGACCGTTTGGCCAGGGCTAAAGGCTTTTTTCTTTGTCGAACGTTTTTAAGTTAAATGTGTTCTTCAATGTAGCACAAGGAAGCGAATGTCTGTAATTGTCAAAACACCAACTGGACAAATAAAACTTTACTGCAAAGGAGCGGTAAGTGTATTAGATTTTTAGATACATATTATCCTCCTTGCATCTACTTTCTTATGATTTGCTTCTTGAAAGTACTGTGGCGTTGTGGCCTAATCCAGCTAGCTCATGGTGTCAGAAGCTCAGCAAGGTTGGGTTGAGCCCCAACTACACAGTAGCTTCATATCAGGGTCGAGGTCTGGATTAGTTAACCCGTAACTGAGGCCCTAGCTACTGGCGCTGAATACACCATTTCACCTTCACTTTCCTGAATTCAGGGGGTTAATGATCTGGTGCTTACAGGAGGACTAGCCCACCCCCTAGTTGTTGAAAGATGAAGGTAGATTTTTGCATCTTAGTATTTTCTTTCAATGGGTTTTGCCGTAGAGCCCCTGTTAGATCCCGGCATGCTATTTTTTATGGCTCAACTCCACTTGTTGATTTTATCCTTTGTAAGGCTGTCCCGTTAGCTTCTAATTTTGTTCGTCTATTTCTAAAAGTTTTCTGGTCTGAAAATCTGAAAATCTTCTCTCCTCTAGGACAACGTTATCTATGAAAGACTTGGCAAAGATCAGATTTGCGCTGATTCAACGCTAGAGCATTTAGAGGAATTTGCAAAGGAAGGTATAAGCACTACAACAATCCTAAAAGTCTCTTTATAACAATCTTATAGACCTCATGACCGAAGAGGTCTATGTCTGTGCGATATTTTCCTTGAAATTGACGAACATTTGAGTAAGGGAATCCTGTCCACGTACAACGACCTGTATTGAAGTCGTTTAAGGAGATGGAATGGGACAGATTTTGCTTCAAATTCGCGTTTTATTGGAGGTAAAGTGAAAGAAAGGATTCAAGTTCCAGCTTACTGTGTCGGCAAAGGGAGGCATTTGATCAAATATTTTCCTTTTTGTGAGTTACTTGCATCTTTTTCTTGAGTTTCTGCAGATAATTCAACATTTATTGTCGAAGATTGCTTGTCTCTCTTTGTCTCCTGTAATGACTGCGATCACTGGAGAGAATTCCCTTACTCAGATTTCCGCCATCATCCAGAAAATGTCCCCTCGACCCAGTCTTTCTTGAAAAGGTCTATTACCTGCTTTCGTAACTTAATCATGGTTTTTCCCTAGGTCTACGCACTCTCTGTATTGGTATGGCTGAATTAAACGAAGACGAATACAACGAGTGGAACAAAAAATTCTATCAAGCAAGTACAGCTCTGGATGAGAGAGATGCAAAAGTGGACGAAGCAGGAGAACTTATTGAGAAAAACCTGTTTCTGTTAGGAGCAACAGCTATTGAGGATAAACTACAAGATGGAGTACCAGATAGTATAGCAACACTTTCTGCAGCTAATATCAAGATCTGGGTATTAACTGGAGACAAACAAGAGACTGCAATCAATATAGGATTTTCATGTAAATTATTAACAGAACATTTAGATCTTATGGTCTGTGAAGGATCGAATCCAACTGAAGTTAAGGACTGGCTTAACGATCGCATACAGGATCATGATATTGTTCGTTTTAAACCGGAGAAAAAGAAGCAACTAAGAGAGGTCAAAGAAATAAAGGTATTCGAGCTCGTTATTAATCGATACATTTGTCCGCTTTCTCGTTTTTCCATTGTTCGTGTAATTTAGTATTTGGAGCATAAGGTTCATTGTCATATCAGTGTCAATTACCTAATGCATAAGAGGTGCATATGGTAAAATGCATGCAGTCATATTGGATGAACTGTATATAAGCTGACACGTAGCCAGTCGACTACTCCCCTGCACTAAAAAGTGCAATGAAGTGGCCAGCCTAACTTGAGGTCCTTTCGACCACCAGTCTCCTCCAGAGCGAAGTAGTTTCTTTTTTGTGTTTAGGCTTTAAGCCTTCATCAGAGCTCAATACATGAAGTGAACAGCATATAAGCTGACACGTGATACATATTTAATCATAAGTGGGCTACCACAATTGTTATAATTACCTTGACTGGGATTCGAAGTTTACTGCAGTGGAGTAGTCAACTGGCTCGTTGTCCAGAAGATCACTTGTTCGAATCCCAATTTCCTACTTAGGGCCAAAGATTTCGCGCGTATTAGCTATCGGTTTGGTAGTAATTTGTCTAATCATGGGTACCATTTTGAAGATGCTGGTGGCACGCCCCTACTACTTTGGTCCTTGTGCTAATGATCAATCATTGTAGGTGTTAATTTGGGGAGATATTAGCTCTCCGAAATCGAATATTGTCTTTTTAATTTCGCATTAGGCTGGGAGGCTAGAGGCTGGAGTTTTTGTGAATAAACACTCGCCTATAATTTTTTCCATAAAAGAGCAGTTCATTAATTATTTTTGCTTAAAACATATTTGATAAGAAAACGGAAGAAAAGAGCTTCCTGTGATTTTCAATTTTCTTAGCTATGATTCTTTTATTAATTCTGCAGGATACTGCTTTGGTAATCACTGGACAGGTAATAATCTTCCTTTTTTCTAGTCAGTAACTTTTTTTTGTTAAGCTCGTACCAAGCTAAGTGTCTGCCGTATGTTATGTACCGTACTGTTGTAGACTATTACAAATAATGCTGCCTTCTCTCGCTATTTAAACGCGAGGGGCAATTCGTTCTTTAAAAAGATGACGAGTTTGTTATTATAACAAAAGAGTTTCCAGGGAGTTCGGTTAAAACACTAGGTTTTCTTGCAAGTGTTTATGCGATTTTCAAGGAGTGAATTACCCCTTTAAACATTTAAACATTACCTTTTCTGTAGGTCTTGCAATTCGCATTGAAGTCAGAATGCAGAGATTTCTTCCTGGATCTGGCATTAGTCTGCAGAGCTGTTATCTGCTGCAGGTAACTTGATTGGTTTGCTTTGTTTGCCTTGTCTTTGGTCTTTATGTGTACTAAAACACTGCTATCATACCCTGCGATGAGGTGCAAGATGAAGGTGAAGATGATGAGGTGTAATAATGTATTTAGCACCAGTAGCTAGAATCTGGGAGGTATTAAGTTAACTAATCGAGACCTCGACCCTGGTTGTGACGCTACCCTAGCTGGAGCTCAAACCCCGACCTCGTTGAGCTTCTGATGCCACCAGCCAGCTGGATTAGACCACGACGCCACAGCACCTTCAACTTATTCACTCGTTTATTATGAGCATGTTTTTGAGAATGAACAGAAGTAGTAGCTGCGCTCGGCAAGGTGCCCGAGAGTTAGATAATGTATGGTTAGGGTACTCATCGACACATCCTGTAAGACTCGCATTCAAGAGCAGTTTTTCTTTAGACGTTCAAAATGTTTTTGGCTGCGAAATCTTGTAATTTAGATGAAAGGAACATTCTTAAACGTTTCTATGAATTTTGTGATTTCATTTCCAGGGTTTCTCCGCTACAAAAGTCTCAAGTTGTGAATTTAGTTAAGCAGAATGTACAAGGAGCTATCACACTGGCAATCGGAGATGGAGCGAATGATGTCAGTATGATTCAGGTAAATGTTGCTTGATTTTCGTATTCAAGTAAAGTGTTGGTGCTAGTCGGCGTTACAGACTATTCTTTGTACCAACTCGTATTCCAAGCTTTCTTCGTACTTTTCCATGCTACTTAAGGCATCTTTGCCTCTCTCTATTGCAGGCTGCACACGTTGGAGTAGGCATAAGTGGTCAAGAAGGCTTGCAGGCAGCCAGTGCATCAGATTATGCAATTGCGCAGGTATGTATTTAACCTTATGAGCTTTAAGCTTTTCACTTTTAGTTTGCTGTTGATCCCCCGTCTTGTACTCTGTCCTTTAGGTAGTCAATGAACGCATGACCTCCACTTTCATTAAACATTAGGATCTTGCCAAACTATCAAACATTGTTGGTCAAACATTTGAAATAAGCTTGTAAAATATTTTTTGCCATTTGGCCAAAGCCAGGTTGTAAAACACTCCTCGAAAAACATTTCTGCCTGGGATAAGCAGAAAAATTCTTTTGAAGCTTTTCAAAAACATTGCTTTAACGATTCTGTTTATCTAGAGATTTGCAACGTGGCCGAACGGTCAAACAGTATTTGTAAAGCAAATCTCAAATGATTGACCAACAAATGTTTCATCGTTTGGTCAGGCCCTTTAAAACTTTTGAGCGTGGCCTTCGGTTTTATGTATATTTTTTTTGAGCTTTATATGCATGAGATTGTTGTGCTTGTATATTTTTTTGACTTTGTCAGATATTATTATATTGTATGTGCATGTATTGTATGTGCATGTGCATGAAGTAGAAAAATGTTATAGGCCAGGTAATAGCAAATTTTTATTTGAATTTCATATCTCTTTCATTCTAGTTTCGATTCTTGAATAAACTTCTACTGGTCCATGGAGCCCTGAGTTATCAAAGACTTGCAAAGCTGATCTTATATTCATTTTACAAAAACATCTGTCTCTACGTCATCGAGGTGAGGATTTGAGAAAATATTACCATTTATATTATTATTACGAAATTCTCGGTACATTTTCTTCTGTTGAACTGTAAACTCTAGTAAATTCTCGAGCAGTAAACCTTTCAAAGAGGTCATGGTAGGCGCGACTTTTTCCGGAAGATGGTAGACATCTTGAGTAAGGGAATCCTTGTCACGTGCAACAACCGATAGTACGGATGCTTTAGGAGAGGTAGTGCAGCAAACTTTTCTTCTAATTCAAGAATACATTTTTTTAAATAAGCAACTTAACTTTCGTCCAGCCCTCAAAGTTGCTTAAAATTTTAGACATTTCAGCCCTCAAAGTTGCTTAAACGTTGCTTCAGATTTTTGTACCTACTAACCACCCCTGCCTTCGCGGGTCAAAATCGTCATCTGTTGGGTCTACAACATGACTTTTGGGAGACAGTAAGTAGAAAAACGTTAGCTAACGAACTTCAACATGCAAAACATAAGAACGAAGAACAATTTTCTAACACAAGAAAGAGAATAAGCTTGGTTGTTTGTTTGACTTCTTAGTTGCTTACAATAATTCAATTGAGCCCTCAAGTTGCTTAATGTTAAGGTCAGTTCAGCCCTAGTTGCTTATTGAGTGGTTGCTTATTAAAAAAAAGTGTAATGGAAGATAAAGAGAGAAAAGTAATCTGCGACAATAGATGTGAAAATATCTGCAGAAAGTCAGGAAATACTTGATTAAATGCCTGCTGAACAGACGAAGTTTAGATTTGAATCCTTTCTATCACGTATACTCCAATAAAACTTTAACTTGAAACCGAATTTGCTGTACTAATGAAATTTCTTTAATACAGGTCACTCCACGTGGAGAGGATTCCCTTACTTAAGATGACCACCATTTTCCAGAAAAATTTCGCGCCGACCTAGACCTCTTTGAAATGGTCTATTATGTATTGTTTCATTTTTAGCTGTGGTTTGCTTTTGATAATGGATTCTCAGGTCAAATCCTCTTTGATAAATGGTGCATTGGTTTATACAATGTGGTATGTATGCATGATTGTTTTCTGCCTCATGCTTTTGCGGCATTTTTTTTATAAACAGCTTCGCTCAGCCCTAGTTCAAAAATCTGCTTAATTTTGGACCTTCTATGGCCACCTTTTAGTAGCAAAAGTTGCTTAGCAGTTGCTTAATTTTAACTGTATCTTTTGCCCTAAGAATAGTAAAGAGGCTAGAAAAACAGCAAAATCCAACATTGCACATAAAATAACTGGAATCATTTCTCCCTGCTGATATTGTTACCATTAGAGACTTTATATGGAAAGTTA
Organism: Chrysaora quinquecirrha; assembly: GCA_014526335.1. Lineage (NCBI taxonomy): Eukaryota > Metazoa > Cnidaria > Scyphozoa > Semaeostomeae > Pelagiidae > Chrysaora > Chrysaora quinquecirrha. The sequence goes on along the minus strand of JACTAT010000233.1, from coordinate 27,948 downwards.
AACGGAAACCCCTCAATGAAATGCTTCATTTAACGAGAAACACTCCGTTGAGTCGAGTTTTGACGACAAATGAATGGAAATATTTTTATGTTGATCAATCTTCAATTTCTTGCAGTGATATAAATTATCAACAATTAAAAAAGTTGCTTAGGTTTTTTTCCTGTGGTACTATACGTTGCTTAAGCTTTTAGGTCTTCTACAGGGTGGCCCAGCAAAACATGGGTCACAAGACCCTTAGGCAAATAATTTCTTTTTAATTCAAAGAATAATTTTTTTTGGGTTCGCATCAAGGAGGAATTTTATAATATTTATACAAGGTAATATTCAAGTCAAGTGCAATATCGTGTAGAATAGTCGTGGTGATATGAGCTTCCATCTTGGCACATTAGACATTAAATTTATGATGTCCCAAAATCTGCTGTTTACATTCCATCATTGTGTACTGCAATCGTGCGTGAAAGAAAATCATTAATCCAGTGCAAAATTGTCATGGCCATTAATGCATGGTCAGTCATATTAGAGAAGTGTATTTAGCAGGACTGAGGACATATTGAACACATCACTTGACTGAAAATATGAGTTATTGATTTTTCTGTTTTGTTGTGCAAGGGTAAACAGTTGCATATTTTGTTACAGTCCGTTTTTGGGTTGTCAAGTTTTAAAGTCAATTTATTCAGAGATACTAACCCATATCATTATGATATTTGCATGAAATATCTCATTTGAGTTGAATATCATGTAGTATTAATTTCATGGAATTTTATACATAAGTTATACTACTTAAGAATAAATTATTTATAAATTATTTATGCAGCAGGATAGGGGTCCCTTTTATTGGGCCACCCTGTATTATTGTCTTGTAGGTTTTTGGATGGCACAGAATAGGAAGTTAGGCAGAAGGCCAACTCGCGTCGGCATGCTTTGAATTTCAATTTTACCCGTCTTTTTACCAAGAAAACAATAGAAAGCAATAGTTAGCACCACCTTTGGCAGCGCCTTAACCTCTTTGTATGCATGACACAGGATTCACGATTCTGGTTGATTCTCTTTTCTGTGAATGTGGTTCTTTTCCCGCAGCCCTTCATTTTTATTCTTTTTTTTTGTAGATGTTGCGTTTCAAGATGGGACTGTTGTTGGTCAGTGGTTTTTCGGCTGCGTTGTTTACACTGTAAGTCTTTTGTGAGTTTTAGCATCGTAACTTGCAAGTATAGCACTTTCACCGTGAATCACTGAAAAACTGCCCGTTGTTTCGGCATTCAAATTGTAACTCTGACTGACTGAAATAAGGCACCACCGCATTACTTCGATTACACGCCCTTGGCTTTTATCAAATTTTTTAAATTTTCAAAGGGTCGTGTATTAGAAGAGGGCGTTTAAAAGAAGGAGGTGTGGTACCTTAGTGAAGAAATGGGTCATGATAAACCATATTAGTTATCATCAATGAATACAACTTTTCTTTTCCTGTTCACAGTGTGTCGTTATAGCAGTTTGCTTGAAAGCAGCCCTAGAAATACATGCATGGACATGGGTATGTGAAATGACATTTGTTGAATTTTATGATTTCATCCTGTTGTTTATTTTGAATGCTTTTGTTTATGGCTTATACTCATTATACCATACGGTATTAACGTGATTAAATATGATTTACTTTTATTTTTAGCTATCACACGTTGCCATTTGGGGTAGCATTCTAACTTGGTTCTTGTTCTTGGTCATCTATTGTACGCCGCTGCTGGCCATGAAGATAGCTCCAAATATGTTCGGGCTGGTAAGAGATGCCATCATTTATGTAGATGAAGTTTTTAGTTCGTGTTAGGCATTACTACACCCTGATGTTATCTGTACGTTTGTTGTATAAGTAAGCTCCCTGGTGTCGAGATTGTCCACTTTATAATTGATTGATTGATTGAGTAATTGATTGATTGACTGATTGATTGACTGATTGATTGATTGATTGATTGATTGATTGATTGATTGATTGATTGATTTATTGATTGCTTGATTTATTGATTGATTGATTGATTGATTGATTGACTGATTGATTGACTGATTGATTGATTGATTGATTGATTTATTGATTGACTGATTGATTGATTGATTGATTGATTGATTGATTTATTGATTGATTGATTGATTGATTTATTTATTGATTGATTGATTGATTGATTGATTGATTGATTTATTGATTGATTGCTTGATTTATTGATGGATGGATTGATTGATTGATATATTTATTGATCAATTGCTTGATTGGTTGTTTCAAAATCTGAGCAATGATATGGCCGTATTCTTCAAGGAAAAACTATGTTGTTTTTATTCTTTTAAGAGAACTGACACCAGATAGGCATTTGATCTTTAACATTTCTTGCTATATACATTTTATGACATTTTATCACATTTTAAGCTAAAAATTTTATCACATGTATATAAGTTTTAAAGGATTTTATCTAGTATTTTAGATCAGTATTTTTTAAATAGTTGGCGTAAATTAGCTATAACTTTTAATTAATGTCTTCAGCTATGTAAAGCCAACTTAAAATAAATTTATTATTATTATTATTATTATTATATATATGATGCATTCATTTTCTTTTTCACAGGACATAATGTTGTACAGTTGCTCATTATTCTGGTTGAATTTAATTGCGATTCCTGTTATCACGTTATTCGTCGACTTCCTTTACCACGTGTGAGTATATCATTCATTTTAAAGTCTATATTGATTATTCCATGAGAAGAACTGCTTCCCGAATTCAAGCCAAATGTCAAGAAAACTCTGGGTCGTATCTACTGTATTTTATACTAGCCTTGGTACCTGCCGATGTCGGGTTGAATTTTTGAAGATTTCTTTTTGTGAAAGGGTTCGGTTCTCCGAGAAACGATGGGAAATACAGTGGATAGCAATTCTTCTGACTTGTTATAAAGTTACTCTTGTAGTAGTTAGCATATATTCGCATACATTAGCATGTTTAGTCACGTCGTGGTCACCAATTTAGGAACATTGCGACTGCGAGATAAATGTTCACTAAAACTCCATCCTTCGCCTTTCGTAGTTCAGTAGATTGTTAAAACGTATAGCACTCGTCTCTTTCCTGGCTCCTTGTTCCTGGCCCCTTGCACTCCTCAACTGTTCATTTCAGTTTGTCTTGGACCATTGTTTTAAGTTTTTTATCTTTCTCTTTGCAACAGATGCCAAAGAACATTTTTCAAGAACTCTAGGCAATATGTTCAAGAATTAGAACTTATCAAGCAGGTACTTGCTAAGGCACTGGCGAAACGATCAAACATTGTTTGTCAAACATGTCAAATTCGCTTGTCAAGTACGATGTTTGATTACAAATGGCCAAATATTTCAACAGAGTAAATATATTCGGACTTATCAAGGCTGTCTCTGACACCGTATTAGACATGATAGTCACCACTTATCATGACAAGCCTTTGATATTTCTATCAATCAATATCAATCAATATCAATATCAATATCAAAGGCTTGTCACGATAAGTGGTAACTATCATGTCTAATACGGGGCCAAATATTGTTTGGAAAGTAAATCTCAAATGTTTGAAAATGTTTAACGGTGTGATGTGCCATGAAACATTGTTCATCAAATACGTTTTGCTTGTGTTACGGAGAAAATGCTTTCGAAATTTCTCGTAAAACGGAGTCAGAACTAAGCAAGCTATATCCTGCCATGTAGCGAATTGCCAATCGTTGTTTTAAAATTTACTTCAAATGTTTGACAAACGATGTTTGGCCCTTTGGACGTGTCGTGAAAAAATGATCTTATCATGAAATAATTTTACTTGTGTTACACAGGAAATGATTTTAGGCCCTGGCCAAACGATCAAACATTGTTGGTCCAAATTTGCTTCACAACAAATGTTTGAACGTTTAGCCAAGGCCTTAGAAATTTCTCAAGAACATAACTAAGATTGTCCTGCTTGTAAAGCTGTATTGTGCTTCCGTCTTGTAGCAGTGTTTCAAACTGTGATTTCAGCGCAAATCTAAAATGTTTGACAAGCATTGTTTCACCGTTTGGCAGAACCATAACGAATCAAACTCTGATTTTCAGGCTGTATTGTGCGATGTGCCTAACTGCCAAACATTGTTTGCAAAATAATCTCAAATGTTTGACAAACAATGTTTGATAGTTTCATTGGGGCCTTATATTCTCTGTATTACTTTCAATCTTGATTATTTTTCATACTAGATGGCTATAAATTATGCGCTTAATTTTTTTCTTAGCTTGATCCAGAAGAGTGGTCGATCAATGAAAGCGGGCTGCCCATACCTGGTCAATTAAAAAAACCTGGAAGGAAACCAACTATCAGATCAGATCGTAAGTTTTTATTTTCATCTGCTTAAGTAGTACACTCTTAATAAGAACACACTTTATAAGTGTTGGGGGGTTGACAGCTATGATCTCATCTATTGTGGTATGCAACTTGTGGAAAAATCTACCCCTATAAAGCTGAAATAAAGTAGTATGTCTTAATTCTATTGATTTTGATGAAAATATTTTCTACATTCAAGGTGGTTTTGCATTTTCTCAAGAAGAGAATGGATTTGTTGGTCAGGTGAGATCTCTTTTATCATCCCAGAAAAATTACCATTAAGAAGAGCACCAAAAAAGAGGGGGGGCTAATAAGAGCTTTTCTGGCATTTTAAAATTCATTCCTAAAGTCTTTTCTAATATTTTTTATTCTAAGTTGTAGAATTTTATAGAATGAATTGAAGGAATACGTTTAGGATGTAATTTGTCATGAAGGGCGCCATTGTACAAATACGTATGGTGCTGAAGACGGCTCAACATAGCCGAAAAACAAAAATCAAATGGGAGGAGAGCCTTGGGCTGTATTACGTAGAAAATTACTCGGCGATTTCATTGAGCTCTATAGCTTAGTGGAAACTTCATTGGCTCTCTGATCATGCATTTTAGGTTCGAATGCCATCTATTTTTGTAGTAGAATTTCGACAGCATCTTAATCCTTCACATTACGTCTAACTGCCTAAAGAATAACCTCTCAATCAATTATTAATCATCGCATTTCTTTTCTAGAGCGAATTAATTCGACTTTATGATACCAATTTGAAGAAACCAAGAGGAGAATAGCCTCTGCGAGGCAGCAAGGGACCTTATTAACGCATAGACTTGTCATTCATTATTAAAAGATCAACGTTAAACATTTTCTCTAAAGATTTATCTCTGTAAGTTCTGGAATTTGCCTTGTTATACATTTTCAATACATTACGAGTGCAGTTTAGCGGGTGGAGGTCACAGGAAACCAAGATTAGCAAAAACCCTAACAAAAACAATAAATCCTGCACCTGATCCTTGACCCGTAGTAACCCAAGCTATAACTTGTTACACTAAACCTTTTGCTCTTAACCCTTTGCTCTTAGCTCCTTGGTATACCGTAAATACTCAAATAAGCCCCGGGGCTTGTTTTCAAAAATGTATTTTACGGTGGGGCCTTATTTGTGGGGAGGGCTAAACCCTTTACTTTAACCCTTTTGAGCCCTTTCTCTGAACCCTTTATGACATTACAACTTTGCCCTTATCCATGCCTTACATGTACCCTGAATTAACGTGGACTGTTTGAGACTAAGGTCCTGTCCAAATTATCAAAGGTTGACAAAAATCTTTTCCCTCGTTCATAGTTTTATTGCAATCAATACTTAGGTTTTAACAGTACTATAAGCTGAAATTTGAAGGTGTGGGCTCCTATGTGTTGTGCATTTATGCTATACCTAACTTTAGCATATTAATTCAAAACAAGGGCTACCTAACAGTTCTGTAACTATGTGAATACCTAGTTTTCTGTTTCTATCAATGAAAGTTCCTGAAAAATTTTCCTGCCATAGTTATCGCATCAAATAACCCTTTAACCGTTCAGCTATCTTGGCCTGGTTTATATGTTGTTATTGGGGAAAACGTTACCAAATAAAAATAATTATTGAAAATAGTTCTTGTAATAAATTGTTAGAAATTGAAGTTATTGTGTAATTATATATCAAGTAGAACTTCTCTTTACATGAATTTAGTGTAAACCATTCAATTTATTATGAAATGCAAGCAATGAGATATCACATCAATTTTTTATTTCTTACCGATCTTCATCCTGGTGCTTTTCGCAGTTAATCTGTTTAGTACAACTTTGCCTTTTGCATCAAAATATGGCCGATTCTAGAATGTTCATTGTAATCAGGACGACGATCGCTTCGTAACTTTATCAAAGCCTTTTTTCTTCCTAATCGGTGAGAGTTTTACTTTTTCTTTTTTACGGACTCAGCTGCCTCAAAATAGCCTTGGAAACCAATAGAAATGGTTTATTCACCCCTTCGAGGTGCAATATTCATGATTTGGAGCACTTTAAGGAACCCTCAATTTTGGGCCATTTTGTCTTAGTATAGCCTTGCCTTTTTGCCCGAAAATTGCCAATTTTTAGGGGTTTTATTTTGTCGATTATATTGGCTAAACAGCATTGTTATAGCCCTAGGAACCTCCAAAATGGCTTATTTAGCCCTTTTGGTAATATTTTTGAAGATTTTGAGGATTTTAGAAACCCCCGATTTTTGGCCATTTTGCCTTAGGGTTTTTATTTTCTCGATTTTATGAACTAAACAGCTTTAGTATAGCGTTAGGAACCTATAAAATGGATTTTTTAGCTCTTTGGGTAATATTTTTGAAGATTCTGAGAATTTTCGAAACCCCGGATTTTGGCCGACTTTTGGCCATTTTGCCTTAGTATAGCCTTGCCTTTTTGCCCAAAAATAGCCATTTTTTAGGGTTTTTATTTTGTCGATTTTATGGGCTAAACAGCTTTATTATAGCCTTAGGAACCTATAAAATGGATTATTTAGCTCTTTGGGTCATATTTTTGAAGATTCTGAGAATTTTCGAAACCCCGGATTTTGGCCGACTTTTGGCCATTTTGCCTTAGTATAGCCTTGCCTTTTTGCCCAAAAATAGCCATTTTTTAGGGTTTTTATTTTGTCGATTTTATGGGATAAACAGCTTTATTATAGGCTTAGAAACCTCCAAAATGGCTTATTTAGCCCTTTGGGTAATATTTTTGAAGATTTTGAAGATTTAAGAGACCTCAAATTTTTGCCGATTTTTGGCCATTTTGCCTTAGTATAGCCTTGCCTTTTTGCCCAAAAATGGCCATTCTTTAGGGTTTTTATTTTCTCGATTTTATGAATTAAACAGCTTTATTATAGCCTTAGAAACCTCCAAAATGGCTTATTTAGCCCTTTGGGTAATATTTTTGAAGATTTTGAAGATTTAAGAAACCTCAAATTTTTGCCGATTTTTGGCCATTTTGCCTTAGTATAGCCTTGCCTTTTTGCCCAAAAATGGCCATTCTTTAGGGCTTTTATTTTCTCGATTTTATGAATTAAACAGCTTTATTATAGCCTTAGAAACCTCCAAAATGGCTTATTTAGCCCTTTGGGTAATATTTTTGAAGATTTTGAAGACTTAAGAGACCTCAAATTTTTGCCGATTTTTGGCCATTTTGCCTTAGTATAGCCTTGCCTTTTTGCCCAAAAATGGCCATTCTTTAGGGTTTTTATTTTCTCAATTTTATGAATTAAACAGCTTTATTATAGCCTTAGAAAACTCCAAAATGGTTTATTTAGCTTTTTGAATAATATTTTCGAAGATTTTGAGGATTTTGGAAACCCCGGATTTTGGCCGATTTTTGGCCATTTTGCCTTAGTATAGCCTTGCCTTTTTGCCCAAAAATAGCCATTTTTTAGGGTTTTTATTTTGTCGATTTAATGGGCTAAACAGCTTTATTATAGGCTTAGAAACCTCCAAAATGGCTTATTTAGCCCTTTGGGTAATATTTTTGAAGATCTTGAAGATTTAAGAGACCTCAAATTTTTGCCGATTTTTGGCCATTTTGCCTTAGTATAGCCTTGCCTTTTTGCCCAAAAATGGCCATTCTTTAGGGTTTTTATTTTCTCGATTTTATGAATTAAACAACTTTATTATAGCCTTAGAAACCTCCAAAATGGCTTATTTAGCTTTTTGAATAATATTTTCGAAGATTTTGAGGATTTTAGAAACCCCAGATTTTTGCCGATTCTTGGCCATTTTGCCTTAGTATAGCGTTGCCCTTTTGCTCAAAAATAGCCATTTTTTAGGGTTTTTATTTTGTCGATTTTATGGGCTAAACAGCTTTATTATAGCCTTAGAAACCTCCAAAATGGCTTATTTAGCCCTTTGGGTAATATTTTTGAAGATTTTGAAGATTTTAGAAACCCCGGATTTTTGCCGATTTTTGGCCATTTTGCCTTAGTATAGCCTTGCCCTTTTGTCCAAGAATAGCCATTTTTTAGGTTTTTATTTTGTCGATTTTATGGGCTAAACAGCTTTATTATAGCCTTAGAAACATCCAAAATGGCTTATTTAGCCCTTTGGGTAATATTTTTGAAGATCTTGAAGATTTTAGAAACCCCGGATTTTGGCCGATTTTTGGCCATTTTGCCTTAGTATAGCCTTGCCATTTTCGCCCAAAAATGGACATTTTTTAGGGTTTTTATTTTCTCGATTTTATGAACTAAACAGCTTTATTATAGCCTTAGAAACCCCCAAAATGATTTATTTAGCACTTTGAGTAATATTTTCGAAGATTTTGAGGATTTTGGAAATCCCGGATTTTGGCCGATTTTTGGCCATTTTGCCTTAGTATAGCCTTGCCTTTTTGCCCAAAAATAGCCATTTTTCAGGGTTTTTATTTTGTCGATTTTATGGGCTAAACAGCTTTATTATAGCCTTAGAAACCTCAAAATGGCTTATTTAGCCCTTTGGGTAATATTTTTGAAGATTTTGAAGATTTTAGAAGCCCCGGATTTTTGCAGACTTTTGGCCATTTTGCCTTAGTATAGCCTTGCCCTTTTGCCCAAAAATAGCCATTTTTTAGGGTTTTTATTTTGTCGATTTTATGGGCTAAACAGCTTTATTATAGCCTTAGAAACCTCCAAAATGGCTTTTTTTAGCTTTTTGAATAATATTTTCGAAGATTTTGAAGATTTTAGAAACCCCGGATTTTTGCCGATTTTTGGCCATTTTGCCTTAGTATAGCCTTGCCTTTTCGCCCAAAAATGGACATTTTTTAGGGTTTTTATTTTCTCGATTTTATGAACTAAACAGCTTTATTTTAGCCTTAGAAACCCCCAAAATGATTTATTTAGCCCTTTGAGTAATATTTTCGAAGATTTTGAGGATTTTAGAAATCCCGAATTTTGGCCGATTTTTGGCCATTTTGCCTTAGTATAGCCTTGCCTTTTTGCTCAAAAATAGCCATTTTTTAGGGTTTTTATTTTGTCGATTTTATGGGCTAAACAGCTTTATTATAGCCTTAGAAACCTCAAAATGGCTTATTTAGCCCTTTGGGTAATATTTTTGAAGATTTTGAAGATTTTAGAAACCCCGGATTTTTGCAGACTTTTGGCCATTTTGCCTTAGTATAGCCTTGCCCTTTTGCCCAAAAATAGCCATTTTTTAGGGTTTTTATTTTGTCGATTTTATGGGCTAAACAGCTTTATTATAGCCTTACAAACCTCCAAAATGGCTTATTTAGCCCTTTGGGTAATATTTTTGAAGATTTTGAAGATTTTTGAAACCCCGGATTTTTGCCGACTTTTGGCCATTTTGCCTTAGTATAGCCTTGCCCTTTTGCCCAAAAATTGCCATTTTTTAGGGTTTTTATTTTGTCGATTTTATGGGCTAAACAGCTTTATTATAGCCTTAGAAACCTCCAAAATGGCTTATTTAGCCCTTTGGGTAGTATTTTTGAAGATTTTGAAGATTTTAGAAACCCCGGATTTTGGCCGATTTTTGGCCATTTTGCCTTAGTATAACCTTGCCTTTTCGCCCAAAAATGGACATTTTTTAGGGTTTTTATTTTCTCGATTTTATGAACTAAACAGCTTTATTATAGCCTTAGAAACCCGCAAAATGATTTATTTAGCCCTTTGAGTAATATTTTCGAAGATTTTGAGGATTTTAGAAATCCCGGATTTTTGCAGACTTTTGGCCATTTTGCCTTAGTATAGCGTTGCCCTTTTGCTCAAAAATAGCCATTTTTTAGGGTTTTTATTTTGTCGATTTTATGGGCTAAACAGCTTTATTATAGCCTTAGAAACCTCCAAAATGGCTTATTTAGCCCTTTGGGTAATATTTTTGAAGATTTTGAAGATTTTAGAAACCCCGGATTTTTGCCGATTTTTGGCCATTTTGCCTTAGTATAGCCTTGCCCTTTTGTCCAAAAATAGCCATTTTTTAGGTTTTTATTTTGTCGATTTTATGGGCTAAACAGCTTTATTATAGCCTTAGAAACCTCCAAAATGGCTTATTTAGCCCTTTGGGTAATATTTTTGAAGATCTTGAAGATTTTAGAAACCCCGGATTTTGGCCGATTTTTGGCCATTTTGCCTTAGTATAGCCTTGCCATTTTCGCCCAAAAATGGACATTTTTTAGGGTTTTTATTTTCTCGATTTTATGAACTAAACAGCTTTATTATAGCCTTAGAAACCCCCAAAATGATTTATTTAGCCCTTTGAGTAATATTTTCGAAGATTTTGAGGATTTTAGAAATCCCGGATTTTGGCCGATTTTTGGCCATTTTGCCTTAGTATAGCCTTGCCTTTTTGCCCAAAAATAGCCATTTTTCAGGGTTTTTATTTTGTCGATTTTATGGGCTAAACAGCTTTATTATAGCCTTAGAAACCTCAAAATGGCTTATTTAGCCCTTTGGGTAATATTTTTGAAGATTTTGAAGATTTTAGAAACCCCGGATTTTTGCAGACTTTTGGCCATTTTGCCTTAGTATAGCCTTGCCCTTTTGCCCAAAAATAGCCATTTTTTAGGGTTTTTATTTTGTCGATTTTATGGGCTAAACAGCTTTATTATAGCCTTAGAAACCTCCAAAATGGCTTATTTAGCCCTTTGGGTAATATTTTTGAAGATTTTGAAGATTTTAGAAACCCCGGATTTTGGCCGATTTTTGGCCATTTTGCCTTAGTATAGCCTTGCCTTTTTGCCCAAAAATAGCCATTTTTTAGGGTTTTTATTTTGTCGATTTTATGGGCTAAACAGCTTTATTATAGGCTTAGAAACCTCCAAAATGGCTTATTTAGCCCTTTGGGTAATATTTTTGAAGATCTTGAAGATTTAAGAGACCTCAAATTTTTGCCGATTTTTGGCCATTTTGCCTTAGTATAGCCTTGCCTTTTTGCCCAAAAATGGCCATTTTTTAGGTTTTTATTTTGTCGATTTTATGGGCTAAACAGTTTTATTATAGCCTTAGAAACCTCCAAAATGGCTTATTTAGCCCTTTGGGTAATATTTTTGAAGATTTTGAAGATTTTAGAAACCCCGGATTTTGGCCGATTTTTGGCCATTTTGCCTTAGTATAGCCTTGCCTTTTTGCCCAAAAATGGCCATTTTTTAGGTTTTTATTTTGTCGATTTTATGGGCTAAACAGTTTTATTATAGCCTTAGAAACCTCCAAAATGGCTTATTTAGCCCTTTGGGTAATATTTTTGAAGATTTTGAAGATTTTAGAAACCCCGGATTTTGGCCGATTTTTGGCCATTTTGCCTTAGTATAGCCTTGCCTTTTCGCCCAAAAATGGACATTTTTTAGGGTTTTTATTTTCTCGATTTTATGAACTAAACAGCTTTATTATAGCCTTAGAAACCCCCAAAATGATTTATTTAGCTCTTTGAGTAGTATTTTCGAATATTTTGAGGATTTTAGAAATCCGGGATTTTGGACGATTTTTGGTCATTTTGCCTTAGTATAGCCTTGCCTTTTTGCCCAAAAATGGCCATTTTTTAGGGTTTTTATTTTCTCGATTTTATGAACTAAACAGCTTTATTATAGCCTTAGAAACCTCCAAAATGGCTTATTTAGCCCTTTGGGTAATATCTTTGAAGATTTTGAAGATTTTAGAAACCCCGGATTTTGGCCGATTTTTGGCCATTTTGCCTTAGTATAACCTTGCCTTTTTGCCCGAAAATGTCCATTTTTTAGGGTTTTTATTGTGTCGATGTTATTGGCTAAACAGCTTTATTATAGCCTTAGGAACCTATAAAATGGATTATTTAGCTCTTTGTGTAATATTTTTTAAGATTCTGAGAATTTTCGAAACCCCGGATTTTGGCCGACTTTTGGCCATTTTGCCTTAGTATAGCCTTGCCTTTTTGCCCAAAAATAGCCATTTTTTCGGGTTTTTATTTTGTCGATTTTATGGGCTAAACAGCTTTATTATAGCCTTAGAAACCTCAAAATGGCTTATTTAGCCCTTTGGGTAATATTTTTGAAGATTTTGAAGATTTTAGAAACCCCGGATTTTTGCCGATTTTTGGCCATTTTGCCTTAGTATAATCTGCCTTTTTGCCCAAAAATTGCCATTTTTTAGGGTTTTTATTTTGTCGATTTTATGGGCTAAACAGCTTTATTATAGGCTTAGAAACCTCCAAAATGGCTTATTTAGCCCTTTGGGTAATATTTTTGAAGATCTTGAAGATTTAAGAGACCTCAAATTTTTGCCGATTTTTGGCCATTTTGCCTTAGTATAGCCTTGCCCTTTTGCTCAAAAATAGCCATTTTTTAAGGTTTTTATTTTGTCGATTTTATGAGCTAAACAGCTTTATTATATGCTTAGAAACCTCCAAAATGGCTTATTTAGCCCTTTGGGTAATATTTTTGAAGATTTTGAAGATTTTAGAAACCCCGGATTTTTGCCGACTTTTGGCCATTTTGCCTTAGTATAGCCTTGCCCTTTTGCCCAAAAATAGCCATTTTTTAGGGTTTTTATTTTGTCGATTTTATGGGCTAAACAGCTTTATTATAGCCTTAGAAACCTCTAAAATGGCTTATTTAGCTCTTTGGGTAGTATTTTTGAAGATTTTGAAGATTTTAGAAACCCCGGATTTTGGCCGATTTTTGGCCATTTTGCCTTAGTATAACCTTGCCTTTTTGCCCGAAAATGTCCATTTTTTAGGGTTTTTATTGTGTCGATGTTATTGGCTAAACAGCTTTATTATAGCCTTAGGAACCTATAAAATGGATTATTTAGCTCTTTGGGTAATATTTTTGAAGATTCTGAGAATTTTCGAAACCCCGGATTTTGGCCGACTTTTGGTCATTTTGCCTTAGTATAGCCTTGCCTTTTTGCCCAAAAATAGCCATTTTTTGGGTTTTTATTTTGTCGATTTTATGGGCTAAACAGCTTTATTATAGGCTTAGAAACCTCAAAAATGGCTTATTTAGCCCTTTGGGTAATATTTTTGAAGATTTTGAAGATTTAAGAGACCTCAAATTTTTGCCGATTTTTGGCCATTTTGCCTTAGTATAGCCTTGCCTTTTTGCCCAAAAATGGCCATTCTTTAGGGTTTTTATTTTCTCGATTTTATGAATTAAACAGCTTTATTATAGCATTAGAAACCTCCAAAATGGCTTATGTATTTTGAAGATTTTGAAGATTTTAGAAACCCCGGATTTTGGCCGATTTTTGGCCATTTTGCCTTAGTATAACCTTGCCTTTTGCCCGAAAATGTCCATTTTTAGGGTTTTTATTGTGTCGATGTTATTGGCTAAACAGCTTTATTATAGCCTTAGGAACCTATAAAATGGATTATTTAGCTCTTTGGGTAATATTTTGAAGATTCTGAGAATTTTCGAAACCCCGGATTTTGGCCGATTTTTGGCCATTAAAATGGCTTATTTAGCCCTTTGGGTAATATTTTGAAGATTTTGAAGATTTTAGAAACCCCGGATTTTGGCCGATTTTGGCCATTTTGCCTTAGTATAATCTGCCTTTTTTGCCCAAAAATTGCCATTTTTAGGTTTTTATTTTGTCGATTTTATGGGCTAAACAGCTTTATTATAGGCTTAGAAACCTCCAAAATGGCTTATTTAGCCCTTTGGGTAATATTTTTATTATAGCATTAGAAACCTCCAAAATGGCTTATTTAGCTCTTTGGGAAGTATTTTTGAAGATTTTGAAGATTTTAGAAACCCCGGATTTTGGCCGATTTAAGAGACCTCAAATTTTTGCCGATTTTTGGCCATTTTGCCTTAGTATAGCCTTGCCTTTTTGCCCAAAAATGGCCATTCTTTAGGGTTTTTATTTTCTCGATTTTATGAATTAAACAGCTTTATTATAGCATTAGAAACCTCCAAAATGGCTTATTTAGCCCTTTGGGAAGTATTTTTGAAGATTTTGAAGATTTTAGAAACCCCGGATTTTGGCCGATTTTTGGCCATTTTGCCTTAGTATAACCTTGCCTTTTTGCCCGAAAATGTCCATTTTTTAGGGTTTTTATTGTGTCGATGTTATTGGCTAAACAGCTTTATTATAGCCTTAGGAACCTATAAAATGGATTATTTAGCTCTTTGGGTAATATTTTTGAAGATTCTGAGAATTTTCGAAACCCCGGATTTTGGCCGACTTTTGGCCATTTTGCCTTAGTATAGCCTTGCCTTTTTGCCCAAAAATAGCCATTTTTTCGGGTTTTTATTTTGTCGATTTTACGGGCTAAACAGCTTTATTATAGGCTTAGAAACCTCCAAAATGGCTTATTTAGCCCTTTGGGTAATATTTTTGAAGATTTTGAAGATTTAAGAGACCTCAAATTTTTGCCGATTTTTGGCCATTTTGCCTTAGTATAGCCTTGCCTTTTTGCCCAAAAATGGCCATTCTTTAGGGTTTTTATTTTCTCGATTTTATGAATTAAACAGCTTTATTATAGCCTTAGAAACCTCCAAAATGGCTTATTTAGCTTTTTGAATAATATTTTCGAAGATTTTGAGGATTTTGGAAACCCCGGATTTTGGCCGATTTTTTGCCATTTTGCCTTAGTATAGCCTTGCCTTTTTGCCCAAAAATAGCCATTTTTTAGGGTTTTTATTTTGTCGATTTTATGGGCTAAACAGCTTTATTATAGGCTTAGAAACCTCCAAAATGGCTTGTTTAGCCCTTTGGGTAATATTTTTGAAGATCTTGAAGATTTTAGAAACCCCGGATTTTTGCAGACTTTTGGCCATTTTGCCTTAGTATAGCCTTGCCCTTTTGCCCAAAAATAGCCATTTTTTAGGGTTTTTATTTTGTCGATTTTATGGGCTAAACAGCTTTATTATAGCCTTAGAAACCTCCAAAATGGCTTATTTAGCCCTTTGGGTAATATTTTTGAAGATTTTGAAGATTTTAGAAACCCCGGATTTTGGCCGATTTTTGGCCATTTTGCCTTAGTATAACCTTGCCTTTTTGCCCAAAAATCGCCATTTTTTAGGTTTTTTATTTTGTGTATTTTATGGGCTAAACAGCTTTATTATGGCCATAGGAACCCCCAAAATGATTTATTTAGCTCTTTGAGTAATATTTTCGAATATTTTGAGGATTTTAGAAATCCGGGATTTTGGACGATTTTTGGCCATTTTGCCTTAGTATAGCCTTGCCTTTTTGCCCAAAAATGGCCATTTTTTAGGGTTTTTATTTTCTCGATTTTATGAACTAAACAGCTTTATTATAGCCTTAGAAACCTTCAAAATGGCTTTTTTAGCTTTTTGAATAATATTTTCGAAGATTTTGAGGATTTTAGAAACCCCGGATTTTTGCCGATTTTTGGCCATTTTGCCTTAGTATAGCCTTGCCTTTTTGCCCAAAAATAGCCATTTTTTAGGGTTTTTATTTTCTCGATTTTATGAACTAAACAGCTTTATTATAGCCTTAGAAACCTCCAAAATGGCTTTTTTAGCTTTTTGAATAATATTTTCGAAGATTTTGAGGATTTTAGAAATCCCGGATTTTTGCCGATTTTTGGCCATTTTGCCTTAGTATAGCCTTGCCTTTTTGCCCAAAAATAGCCATTTTTTAAGGTTTTTATTTTGTCGATTTTATGAGCTAAACAGCTTTACTATAGCCTTGGGAGCCCCCAAAATGACTTATTTAGCCCTTTGGGTAAAGTTATGGAGGTTTTGAGGATTTTGGAAGCACCCGATTTATTGCCGATCTTTGGCCATTTTGCCTTAGTATAGCCTTGCCTTTTTGCCCGAAAATGGCCGTTTTGGTAGGTTTTTATTTTGTTTTTGAGTTTTTTCCTGCAATTTTATTGACTCTCAGATGCCTTATTATAGCCTTGGAAACTTTAACGTTTGTCACGATAGCACCTTTTTCATTCATGCTACATTGTATTTTTCTTTTGGAAGTATATTTAATTCATTGTCTTTTCGTTGCTTAACTTGTACTTCCTTAGTAATAGCCTTTTTTTCGTATCATTCAGTATTTACATATGGTTGATGACTAGTTGTTTTTGTAACGCATGTTCTTCTTTTTACGTAAATCTTAAGGAACACCTTTTCTGTTATTCTTGAACACGATTGGTTAGTTTAATTCTTATTTCTGCGTATGTTCCAATATATTCTGTACCTTTTAGTTTATTCTTCGGTTATCGTTGTGTGTCATAATAGATCGCTACTACACGGTAATTCCGGATCGCACTTGAGACCCGTTAGCCTTGTATATAGTTTATGTTCTTTTTATCATGATTGCTGTATATAGCCACACTTGTGTGTTCTATTCGCTCGTGCCTTTGGATTGCAATCATCTCTAACACTGGGGACAGGAAAAACGGCTCTCTTCATACGTTTACTAACCCTTTAGGGGTGCTATATTGATTATTTAGAGCATTTTGGAACGGATTTTGGGCAATTTTACGTTAGTATAACCTTACTTTGCACGGAAGATCTGGTCGATTTAATGGTCGAATTGTAATGGCAATCTCCTTGTAGGCTTAAGAAGGGTTAAGAAGTATAAAAGATTTGCAGAAGGTGTGTTTTAATTACTCTTATGTATTTAATAACTTAAGATGCGCTTGTAGACAAAGACAACCGTGATTGACAAAGTTGTGTTATTTTTTTAAGAATCAAATTGAAAATGTGTAAAACTATTGACAAATCTATTGATATTGTGCATACATAGCTATCTAGGCCCAATATAGTATACTTCAGCTAAGTCTATTGAAAGTCACTCAAAGTTATGTTTAAGAAATGGTCCAGAATACAGTAAGGCGGTAATTTTTAAAAATTTGAAAGAACGTAGCCTAAAATTACAAATTTCAATCACTTGAGCTAGCCTCGTACAAAAAGACTAATTACGTGAGCAGAAACAATATATAAGACAGCCTCAGTTTGAAAATTTAATATTCTTCACCCTCTCCTTCTTCCTCGTCAGCTGGGGATTCCCCGACTTCTTCATAATCCTTCTCAAGGACAGCAAGGTCTTCCCTGGCTTCGTTGAACTCCCCTTCTTCCATGCCTTCACCAACATACCAATGAACAAACGCTCTTTTTCTGTACATCAGGTCGAATTTGTGATCGAGGCGAGCCCAAAGCGAGGCCATGGCAGTCGTGTTGCTAAGCATGCAAACGGATCGATTTGATTTACTCTGATCACCACCTAAAAACAAGTAATAGGATTCATTCATTGCTGTAGCGATTTCCTTTCTGTCGTTTGGTTTCCATTAAACAACAAGAAACACTAAAAAGGCTAGACTTCCACTGTAGTTTCGAGCGTAAACTGATTCGTTTCGATAATTCTCCCAATGCAAGGTTCTTGAATGCCCCTCGGCCATGCTTAAGCTAAACATACCTATCGGCAGCTTGTAGCCATACCTTCCAGGCTTGATATCATGGAACAAAAAGCCTGTCCAAGGATTGCTTATTAACCTACCGAAGTTGGAGGGATGGACAGCACGTTGACACTGTAGGCTTAGAGAATGCGATGATAACAAGAAACGAATCCACCACCTATCGATCGTTATCCAAACGCCTTAACTACTCTAGAACCAACCTCATAGTCAGCCTACCTTGATTTGAAGGTGAGGCTGAATTGGCGCTTTAGCAACAGCTGCTAAGATCTCAGAACTAGGTGAACTAACGAGATATCGACCCTGGTTCTGACGCAATCCTGGCAGATGACAAGACATCGACCCTTGCTGATGCGATTGATGCGAACCCTGACCCCACTGAGCTCCAGACACAACCAGCCAATTGGATTGGACCACGACGTCACAGTACCTTGACTATTAAAACCATCAAGAATGATAAAGGATTGACAGCTTATAAATCCAAATGGGCATACAACTTGATAATGAAAAGAATTACTAGAAGCTTAGAGATTTTTATGACATTACAAACGAAAGAGGAAAAATGGTTTGCTATCGCCTGCAATTATCAGCATTTATCATCATTGACTCTGATGATGACTGCTGGAAAGTGCAGTCGAATATATAGTCGATAGCAAAAAATTATTAATCACACATTTGCTATCTCATAAACATGTATAAGCTTCTAGTTATCATTTTCACTACTAAAAGCTTAACTTACCCGGTACAACAGTAGCAGGCTGATGGTTGATACCGACTTTGAAACCAGTTGGACACCAATCAACAAACTGGATCGTATGCATGGCACGAATCTTAGCAATTGAAGCATTGACATCACCGGGGACCACATCGCCTCTATAAAGCAAACAGCATGCCATGTATTTACCCGTTCTTGGGTCGCATTTCACCATCTGGTTGCATGGTTCGAACACAGCAGTTGTGATCTCACTTGTATGTAGCTGTTCATGGTATGCCTTTTCAGCTGATATGATTGGAGCAAAACTAGCCAATGGGAAGTGGATTCTTGGATAGGGAACCAAGTTTGTTTGGAACTCATTTAGGTCGACGTTCAGTTCACCTTAGAAAAAAGAAGTAAATGTTATTCCAACTAATCTTAAGTAAAAAGAAAGTCCGTTTCTTCAAGCTATATCTTCAAGCCACCATTTTTATTCTTTAAAAGGCTGACACTGGCAAATTTCGGGTAAACTGACAAGATGAAGCTGGCGATTTACAGTCGTTTGGCATTCTAAGAAACGTTCTAAGAAACTCTGTACTGGGGCTCGGGAACAGCTCCCAAAATCACAGGTCTGCCCCAGAAATATAAGCTTCTATACGTGTACATGCTTTTTAATAGGAAATTGGTGCCCAAAACGAGGAAAGTAAACACTGAGGATGGTTATAAAACCGAAAAGCTTCTGTGATTAAATCACAGCTGTTTATTATCATCATATATACTCGTATATTTCATCATATTACTAACCCCAATCAGGAAAGCGGTAATTCAAGCGGGACGCTAAGCTTAAAATGGTCCTACTTTATAGGCTAACTATGCGTTTCATTTGCGACTACTTTCTCTTCCGAATTCTGAAAAAATAGGCTGTCGTTTCCAGGACCAAGAAGCGCATTTTTTTGAAAAACGGAAGACTTTAGAGAAGTTTATTTGGAAAAAATTTTATTGCGAAGTTTGCGAAGTTTTCCAGCTCTCGAGTCAGGAGAGTTTGGAGCCTCCAAGGTCTCCAATTTTGCCGAGAGTTGTCAGAAAAAAAAATAAACGGGCTCGAAAATCTCAACAAAAAGAAGACGAGAATTACCACAGTACCACACTTATCTGCTTTATCGCCCCGTTTCATAATTGATCTTAAACGAGCGGCGGCAATAAAAGAAATTTTCACTTACCATCAAATCGAAGAGACGCAGTAATCGAGGAAACGACCTGACTAATGAGCCTATTTAGGTTGGTGTATGATGGCCGCTCGATGTCCAGATTCTTTCTGCAGATATCATAGATAGCTTCATTATCGACCATGAAGGCGCAGTCTGAGTGATCGAATGTGAAATGAGTCGTCAGAACAGAATTGTAAGGCTCAACGACGGCCGTAGAGACCTGCGGCGCGGGATAGACGGAGAATTGCAGCTTGCTTTTCTTGCCGAAGTCAACAGACAAGCGTTCCATGAGACGAGCTGTTAGACCAGAGCCGGTACCACCACCGAAGGAGTGGAACAAGATGAAGCCTTGTAGACCTTCGCAAACGTCAGTCTAAGAGAAACATAATGATGATAATAGTCAATGATTCTTAGAAACAAAGGGGTAAAAAATTAACGGTACAGTACATAAGGCCTTCTACCGCATGGCCAGATACCAAGTCTCATTAAAGTCTCATTAAAGGCATGCCTTTAGAGAACTGGTCAAGCCTTCTACCGGAATTTTGTGGTTAAGCCATTGAGATACCCTCTTTAATATACTGACTAGGGGGTGGGGGGGGGGGGGGGACTCGCTCTAACCTAGTCACCCGACTCTTTCATTATCCTTTTCGTAAAACAACAATACAATGAAAGCCCGACCAATCAAGGTCTCTTAAAATAGGTCCTGATTATGGCTCAAATTTTGGAGCACCTTAAATGGCCCACTGCGGCAAATTCTCTATTATTAAAAATTTCAAAAAAGAAAAGACCTCTTAGTCTCCCCTTTCTCCCCCGTCTCCTGGTCTCATTGTCCCAAGACTACTTATCAGTTACAGTAAGGACACGAAATTATATAAAAAAGGCGAGCAGGAATAAAAGTTAAAAAAAAACAGAAAATAAAGGGAAAAATAGAAAAAATTCAAAGACTCAAATCCTACCAGCTTTCTGACACGATCGAGTACTTCATCAACCACTTGTCTACCAACTGTATAATGACCACGTGCAAAATTATTTGCTGCGTCTTCCTTTCCGGTTATCATTTGGTCCGGATGGAAAAGTTCCTTGTATGTACCGGTGCGGACCTCATCTAAGAAGAGGAAGACAACGTATTATTGATTGAGAAACCAACCAACCATTAGGTTAGGATTCCTAGCGTATAATACTAGACATATTTATATATCTGTAGGACAAATCACTGATATCAGACAAAGAATTGCAGGTTTTAAATACCCCCGAAGTCTCATTAGAATGCAGATATGGTATTGTAGTAGGCTAGTCATTATTTCTTTATCTTTTAATCTTTTCTTTGCTTTACATGTCATTTTAATTTGTCGCTTGTAGCCGTATAGTTTAAAAGCTATTGTGCTTTTAAACTATACGGCTTTCTACAACACGCCCCATTTTCGCCTTCCCCCTATTTCAAGCTAAAATTTGAATACAAGGAAAAGCAACCCTCTTCCGTATTTGTAGTGCTCCCCTATATTGGGGACTGATTAATAACAGCTAATAAGTGCCTTTAGGTCAAAGCGTTATCCTTCATGACTAGCAAAGAGCACAGTACAATAGGTTTTGATTATAAATTTTAAGCCCCCCCCTATCTGATAAGCCCCAATCTACCATACCCTCACAAAAATTTCAATATTTTCATTAATGGAGCCTAGGGACTTAACAAGCCGCAAACGTATCTTAATTTCTACTTTATTAATAACACCATCTTACCGACAACGGTGGGCTCCAGATCAACGTAAATCGCTCTTGGTACGCGGCGACCGCTTTCCATCTCAGCGAAGAAAGTCGTGTGCGAATCATTGACGTCATTTTTACGATCTTCAGCTATTCTCCCTGTTGGGTCAATCCCATGTTCAAGACAGTACAACTCCCAGCATGCATTGCCCATCTGGACGCCAGCCTGGCCAACGTGAAGCGATATACATTCCCTCTGCGAAGAAAAATCAGAGGTTAAAGACATGGAAGTTACGTCATGCAAAGAGGAGAATGTTTCTGTTGGAACAACTACCCAAGAAAGCAAGTCAAGCACCCTTAAGTTAACTTTTCCTTAAGTTGAATAACCTCCTTTTAACGGTCCAGTTGTAGAAAGGTTCAAAGAGCGTTGTAAAGAGGTTTTGAGGTCTATTTTGCAAAGAAACGACCTTCGCGACAAGAATATTAGTCCGTTGTTCGCGGGTGTCACTTGCATAGAGGTTCCACAGTAAGCTCAAATACGACTTTGCTAAAGAACAACATTTACTTGATGGCCTGCCTAGATAAAAGCGAGAGTTGGTTGCCAAAATATAAGCAAGGCACAGATTGTGAACCAGGGAGGAGGGCTGCTACTGTACTGGGCTTAGCTATTACACGACCCCTAGTTATATCTATCACCATTTACCGAGGGGCAATTCACTCCATGGAATCTCTTTCACCCTCAGCTGGAATCTCTATTGTTTTCGTGGGAATCTTGTAAGAATCCTGTTTTTTCAATAGGAATCTCGTACGCTTTTTCGAGAAGTGAAATGCCACACGACCAACCCCCAAACCTTTCTGAGGAAACAGCTGTTTGGTTGTTGTCATTGTTGCTGTTTTGATAAGACGGTCTCATGTAAAAAGTCTACTTCTGTTAATCATTTGCTGTACCATAACGAGGCAGAGAATTGTTGCTGATACTGGCTGAAAACTGAGAACGAGGTTACATACACTTTGTTTTTTATATGGAGCCTAGGCCGGAGTTTAGGCCGGAGTTCCTTAATTTTTTAACAAAATGAGGACAATTTCAACAAAGTTCCTTAATTTTTTGGGAACTTTCAGGCTCCAGTTCCTTACAAAGGTGTTCCTTCTAGAAAAATCTGTAGCCGGGTTGGGGATGTGTAAAAAAATTTTCACATCGGCACGATATACAAAAATAAATACACATTAACTTTTAACATATTATATAAATAACTGAATCGACAGTATCTATTGACTGAAACTTGAAAGTTTAGTTTGATAGTAATTATCTAAATATCGATAACTACACCCACAGAATGGTAGTCGTGTGAAGAAAGTGGAAAAATTAATTTAATATGCAACTAGACGTATTTAGGATTGCATTTCGCATAAATTGTTAATGAAACCTGTGAATGGACGCCGTTTGCCGATTTGAATCACAATGAAGAAAGAAAACCGTAATTCCAATCGGCTTTCAACATCCTTGGTGTATAAAGAGTCTTTTAGGAAACAGGTGGGCGGAGACAAAGAGTAAGGGGGATGTTCCCCACATGAGGACTTGTTTGCCCCCTGCTAAACTAATCAATTCCAAGGTGCACATCACTGCAAGGAACTATAGAAAATCGAGGGGCAAGTCGCTCTTCAAAAAGGTGTATGAGATTCTTATTAAAGCAAAAGGATTTTCGAGGGATTTCTGTGAAAACAATCAGTTTTCCAGCTAGGGTGGACGGGTCACCCCCCTCCTTTCTCAACGCTAGCTTTTCATGTATGCTTTTTTCGTTAACGTATCGGTGCTACCCACCAGTCTGACGCAAACTTTCAAACGTGTAAAAAGTTGGCTTCGGAAATGGAAACAAAAAATTTGGTCTTAAATCTCCAACAATTATTACGAGAAATTGTCATTTTGGTCCAGCGGTTGATTCGAGTGTCGAGAGGAATCTGACGTCAAATAAAAGGATCCGCGAAAAGAGAATTAAAAAAAAAAAACGCAAAAAAGTTCCAAGGTCCTCCAAATTTCTGAAAAAAAAACCCGCAAAAATCAACATCACCGAAAAATTTTCCGCATCCATTTATCAATTGTTAGAAATTAAATATTTTCCGTATTCTGCATTGTTTTCACACATTAAATCGTCAATTTCCTCATGAAATTAACAACTTAGAATATCAAAATCAAAGAAAAAACTTTTCAACCAGGAAATAGTTACATAGTAGTTATTTTCAGGATTTTCAGGGCCTAAGCTTGAAGGAAGATGTCTTTGGTTCGAATTTAAAAACAAAATTAATGTAAAAACTGTCTGTTAATTAGAGAGAAATTTTTGGGGATCGGAATGGTCCCTGTAGCAAGCAGAAAAACTTTCGCATCGTCTTGTTATCGAAGTATCAAAATACAAAATGTAGAAAATGTTTTCAAATCCTTACCATCTTGACAAGTTTTCCTTTTAGCAACAGTGCAATAAACTCTAGTTGAAGTGCTGAACACGGTGCGTGCAACGAGCGGCCTATGTCAGCTATGAAGCCTTGATAAGAAGCGGCAAGGATCGTATTTGTATGAAGACACCAGCTGATTCTAACTGGTCGCCTATTATGTGTCTGAGTTGATACAACAAGTCTTGTATGTTTTTTCCAGCCAATCAGATGCGAACGCTTGTTGACACCTGCGCAGAAGAAACTCACGTTAGTATTCTATTTCAAATTCTAATGCTAAATTATCGAAATCGTCGAACAAATTTTCAATGAATCAAGTATAAGAACCTTAACTCAGTTTCTTGGCAGAAGTGAAACGGGCTGTAAACGATCCGATCCTACTCCTTCTAAAGCTTGATTATCAAGACTCAGAAATATAAATTATGAGAAGATCTTCCGTCCAAATATGGACATCAATTATACAACAAAACAAATGTAAAAATTATTTCAAGCCACGTGACAAAACCTGTCTTATGACGTTAGAGTGCGCAGTTATGATAGAAACAAAAAGCGCAGACAACAGGCCTGGTGAAGAATAAGAACTTCAAACACAAAAAACTTTTTGGGTTTTAAAGCTTTTAAAGCTTCTAAAGCTATGCGATTTTTAACCTGAGGCCCATGGCCAAACGATCAAACATTGTTCGTCAAACATCTGAAATTCGATTGTCAAGCAAATTGTTTTACCGTTTGGCCAGGTTGCAAAACATTGCTTGTTAAACATTTTCTGGTGTGACAAACAGAAAATGTCTTGGAAGTTTTTTCAAAAACACCAGAATTTCTTCTTATCAAGAAATGTCTTGTGGGGTGGCTAAACGATAAAACATTGCTTATAAAAATCTCCAATGTTTGACCAACAATGTTTGATAGATCGGTTTAGGGCCTTAGGCCGAAACAGCGGGACTGCGCCGAGCAGGTATCTTACAATAGGAGACAAAGATGTATTCCGTCTCGCCTAAATGACATTTTCTGCAATTTCGCAGATCGCCTAAACACTAAATATGTTTGCTATGAAGAAATACGGGTACCAGGCGACCTTCGGAGTTGTTTTACCTTTATCGAATACCCAATTTATCTCGAAACTGGAAAGCCACCAGCACAAAAATGAGGTGTTTATGCATCTATTGTTTGAGCAAGTGATAATAATTAGGCATATGAAAAATTAGCAGCTATTCATATTCCAGAGGAATGGGGATTTTTTGAATGGTTTAAAACTGCCTGGCCGTAAGATTGCGGTCGCTTAAGATAGGGTAGTGCAGCAAATTTGGCTTCACATTATGGAAGAAAAGGAGTAGAAAGGAATCCGCGACATTTAATCTTGAAAATATCTGCAGAAACTCAGGAAACAAGATAAAACTCAAAAAAGGAAATTGATTAAATGTCTTCCAAGGCAATAAATTTGAAGTAAAATCTACTGCACTATCTCTCCTGAAGCGACTGGAATACAGGTCGTTGCGACTGGATAGAATTCTTCTACTCAAAATGTTCGCCATCTTCCAGAAAAATGTCGCGCCGACCCAGACCACTATGAAAACGCCTATCTTCCTTTGCCAAATCAATTGCATTTAATATCTTTCATTTTATTAGGAAATAACTTTCTACGTCTGCCTTGCGGAGTCTATCTTTTTCAAAATCTGGCATATTCAGAATTACGAACCAAATTCGCCCAGAATTTCACATTCACATCTTGCGGGAACGACTGCATACTATTTTTGTTCGTGTCTTCGATATTCAACTGGGCTTCTGTTTGAGTCTGTACAGAACTATTTATGATCTAGGTGTTAGCTGAAGAGAAAATGGTGTGGCAACTGAAAAATAATAGTACTGTTACGAAGGCCGAATTTCACATTCACGCCTTGCGCAGACGGCCGTCGCCGCTCTTACGATAGCAACGGCAAAAACAGATCATCAAGGCATGGTCTCCATCCAGGGGTCGAACTTTCAACAACGGTTTTGTATTGCATGACAATTTGCCAATTATCACTATCAAATACCCTATAATATATTATAGAGTACTATTTATTAAAATTACGATGAACAGCGGAATCATTTTCGGGCATACTTAAAAGCTTTTTTCGTCTGACACTCCTCAGAGTATGAACGTCAGAAACAGAACGAAACAATTGACTAAGGCGGAATTTATACCGAGATGCAGCTTGTTATACCCAGCTGATTGGTGTTTAAAACACAATGCCAATTCAGCTTTTCGTTCTTTCTGATTGGTGCACTTCGAGCCGCATCTGGGTATAAATTCTGCCTTAGTCTATTGTTTTGGTCAGTTTCTGACGTTCATACTCTGAGGAGTGTCAGACGAAAAAAGCTTTTAAGCATGCCCGAAAATGATTCCGCTGTTTATCGCAATTTTGAAGTTTTTGTACAACTCAAAGACTATTTACTGTTTATTACCATATACTCTGCAATTGCATCAATAAAACTTTTCACATTTATGATAATTAAATCACAATTTTAAAATATAATTTAAATCAGTCAATTTTCTCTGACCTTCTGACGTCACGTAGTGACTCGATAAGAAACCTTAACCATGACCAAATGACACCGACGGCACAGTAAACCGAGGTTAGCATCAATGGCAAGAAAGGCAGCCTCGATTCGAGTCCAATCACGTAATGTATAAAGTTTGTATATAGAAACAGCGGTACCAGTCCCCAGATATAACAAGCCTCGATTCGGTTAACAAAAGGTAATCCAAGCGACCAGGAAGAATTACTGAAAAATGAAAAAAAATTCTAAACACAACAGTCACACGCGTTATACAAACGCAGTATTAAAAACGTTCTATCCTATTGACTATGCTTTGACAAACCACGTTTTTCAGGAAACTTTGAAAAACCTAGTTTATCAGGCAACTTTGAAAAACCTAGTTTATCAGGCAACTTTGAAAAACCTAGTTTATCAGGTAACTTTGAAAAACCTAGTTTATCAGGCAACTTTGAAAAACCTAGTTTATCAGGCAACTTTGAAAAAACCAGTTTCTTAGGCAACTTTGAAAAACCTAGATTTTCAGGCAACTTTGAAAAACCTAGTTTTTCAGGCAACTTTGAAAAACCTAGTTTTTCAGGCAACTTTGACAAACCTAGTTTATCAGGCAACTTTGAAAAACCTAGTTTTTCAGGCAACTTTGAAAAACCTAGATTTTCAGGCAACTTTGAAAAACCTAGATTTTCAGGCAACTTTGAAAAACCTTGTTTTCAGGCAATCTTGAAAAACCTAGTTTGTCAGGCAACTTTGAAAAACATAGTTTTTAGGCGACTTTGAGAATGAGAAACCTAGTTTTTCAGAGGGCATTGAAAAACCTAGTTTTTCAGGCAACTTTGAAAAACCTAGTTTTTCAGGCAACTTTGAAAAACCTAGTTTTTCAGGCAACTTTGAAAAACCTAGTTTTTCAGGCAATTTTGAAAAACTTAGTTTTTCAGGCAACTTTGAAAAACATAGTTTTTAGGCGACTTTGAGAATGAGAAACCTAGTTTTTCAGAGGACATTGAAAAACCTAGTTTTTCAGGCGACTTTGAAAAACCTAGTTTTTCAGGCAACTTTGAAAAACCTAGTTTTTCAGGCAACTTTGAAAAACCTAGTTTTTCAGGCAATTTTGAAAAACTTAGTTTTTCAGGCAACTCTGAAAAATCTAGTTTATCAGGCAATTTCGGAAAACCTAGTTTGTCAGGCATCTCTGAAAAATCTATTTTTTCAGGCAATTTCTAAAAAATAACTTTTTTTAGGGAGCCTCTCAGTAAAGCAAAGATTGAGTAAATAAAGCCATAAAATGATACGTAGTTGATTTTGAAATTACCTGTGGAGTTTAGCCAAAGCCAAAAATGAAAACAAGGAATAAGCAAGGAACATTGTAACTTTCAATGGTGTTTCTGAAAAACAAAGAGACATTCCTTATGAAGGTCTTGTAAGCACTGCTTGTATAATAATGGACTCATAACATAAATCCTACTCTCCGCAAAAAGCAACTAAACTTATTACCTGGGTCGTTAGTTTCCGCTCCTCCACAACTCCGACACTCCGCTATTCCACTGCAACTACAATTTGAGCGATCTTACTTTCGCATAAGTCTCAGTTTCGCGAGCGATTATTTTCAATTCATTCAATTCAATTCATTTTTATTCGTAAAATTATAAATTATAATAATAAAATGTATACTTCACGGCCCAAGAAAAGCTGAGGTTATCTA
>JACTAT010000232.1:0-83187 GCA_014526335.1 Chrysaora quinquecirrha | reverse complement strand
CTCAAAGATAAACTTAAAATGTTTGGGGCTTTTCCATCCTCTTGTTCATAATACTTCATTAACCTTTTCAGTTCTTCCAGTACCTATAAATAAAATTAGCCAAGTAATAGAATGATGATGGACAGGAAATAAAATACTAACGATGATTTGTAACTTAATTTTTAGCAAAGATTTAAGAGGTCACCTTCTCTATTTCTGGAACTGTTCTTGAACAATAGATTAATTTTGATAAATCATGAGGCTTGTTCTAAAAAAAGGTGAAAAATTAGCCAATTCTTGCACTTCCAGCAAATACATTCCAGCTGTAAGAAACCATAGCGTACTAATTTGAAAGGACTTAGTATGCTAACTCTAACTAATGCTAACTATTGATTGTCTTGCCAAATGGTCATGGTTCATTTCATCTTACTTTCTGCTGCTAAGGAATAAGGAAAGTAGAGTGCTACTTTGCCTATAGGGCAGGATTATAAAGTAGCAGGTATTGTGGAAATTGGTGTCACTCACCATTAAGTATGCAACAATTAGAGACAACAACGACAGAGTTTTTCCAGTTCCTGATGGCATTTCCAACAAACAATGACCCTATCAAGAAATAATTACCTGGTTAATAGGTAAATATATTAGAACATATCAAGGCTGTCACTTACACCGTGTTAGACATGATAGTCACCACTGATGTTACAAGCCTTTAATATTAATTATGGCAAAATTTCAGGAAAGATCTGTCTCCAATCATTGGCCAATGAAAAATGTGGTTTCTCTTTTGTTTCTTGCATAGGTCAGATTGAAAAGTGTGGAAATAACCAGACTTGCAAGAATCCAGATCAGCCGACGGCGATCTGACCTATGCAATAAACAAGAGAGAAACCACATTTCTTGTTGCCGGATGATGGAGATGGATCTCTCCTGAAACCTTGCCCCAATAAATATCAAAGGCTTGTAAGATCGGTGATGACTATCATGTCTAACACGGTTGTCAGTGACAGCCTTGATATGTTCAAATGTGGTGGCCAACTTGCCTCAGTTAGAAATTTAATGCACATTCAGCTCATGATCACAAGGCCAGGGTGGTATCCATGTAGCCTACGCCGGAGAAATCCGGCGTGGAGTTTCGAAAATTTTTGGCGTACTGGCGTAAATCTTTCAGAAAAACAATAGAAACCATTACTATTTTCCTAATAGAACAATGGATCTATTGTTTCTATTGGCGTGAAAGCAGTTTTCATTGGCGTAATCTCCGGCATGGAGATTGTAGGATTCCACCCTGGTCACAAGGATATGGGTTCAGATCTCATCAGGACCACTTTCCAAAAGTCTACAGTCAACTTCACCATCCTTCCTTCCAAGGTTGGTCCCAGGGTATTCTTTCTAGTCTGGGCACACAAGCTGCAGGTCACCATCAGCATTAAGCTGCCATAACTCCAACCTGCGTTAACAAATAATATACTTGCTTGCTTGTTGAGGCAACTTGACCAGGTGTGCCATAAGTTGACTGTAGTGAGTTGACAGTGGGGTAAGTTGTAGGTACTGTTACCCAATATGACAGGAATTCAAACAACACAAAATAATACCTTTGCATCAAGTGTCTTTTTCAATTCCAGCATATATGAATATTGCTCAGGATAGATATAATCATATGGGAAATAAACTAAAAGACCATCAATATTCAACCTGGCAAAGAAAATAAAATTTATTTAATAAAATTTATTTAATAAAAATTAACTGAGTGTGAAGGGTATTTTAGCACACAGCCACAGTGGGTAGGATCTCACTGAGTAGCAGGTTTACTAATCGAGACCTCTACCCTGCCTGTGTTGCTACAGCAGCTGGGGTTAGAGCTGGAGCCCCAACCTTACTGAGCAACTGACACCGCGAACCAACTGGATTAGGCCATATTTCTGCCTCCTAGGCCAATTTTGAGAATCGAGTTTAAATTCAAAATTTGTCCTTGCCAAAAGATCAGTCTAATGCAAAATTCAACTGATAGCTTCCTATGCCTAACTTATTGAAAGTAAATTGAAAAAACTCACTTCATTATGAATACTGCAGCGTACGCGTTTCGCCCTCCACTGCCACAACAAGTCAGTACCTAACAAAATGGCGGACAATTCACATGTGGAATGGAGCGATGAGCACTAGACTGTGGTCGACTTATGCATATTACCCGAATACTGCAAAAACATTGCTCAGTGCTGGAGATGAATGCCCCCACTTTCCTCCACAATGCCGAGACAATGTGGCTGAGGCGTCGCATCTTACGGTGGTTCCCGTTACAGGAAATCGCTATTCCCCCCATGAGTCTTCCGCCAGCCAACCGAGGGAGGGAATATCCGGCCCCTAGACCTGCTTACGCAATGGATACCCCTTGCTTTCACTTCGAACTCATGACACTGAACAATTATGTAAAGCATCCTCTTTGTACTTATAGAGTTTTTGCAGTCAATCAGACCAATGATGGGAAAAACTATCGCGCATGCGTGAAATGTCGGATCGCAATCTTGGAGATGACGACAAGAAAGGAAGACCCAGTAGTACAACTTGGACAAAAATTATGAGACAACCTGCAATAATTCTCATTAATAATTGTATTATCGTTGCATTTTACATCTCCTCTCTTTTTCAAATTGCGTGGAATTGTTTTCAATTCTATTCAATTCAATTCAATTCAACTTTTTTCATAGTATGCAATCCTAATTACAAGGTACAAAAATATTGTATACTATACGACCCAAGAGCAGCAGAGCTTATGATTTCTTGGGCCGTTAAATTAAAATATAAAATAAAATAAAACACTAACAATAAGAATAGATGAATTATAAAAACACTGTTTACATTAAAATTTCATTATCACTCTACATTAATCCAAGGGGGGAATGAGCTATTGATCAGCGAAACTCAAAAGGAATTGCCAGACTAACTCAGAATCTTCCGTGTGTCTCAATATATTTTGTCCATATAGCAATAGGACGATACAGTTTTAATGAAGAAAAGAATGACTGTAATTTTCTACCCAGTTTTAACTCATGATTTGACAAAAAGTTGGTATCGTACTAGAAGCAGGCTTACCGTGTTTTGGTCTTATTGGTCTTTGGTCTTTCTTATTCTGCTTATTTTGTCATTTTTTTAGCTAAGACAACCGAATGTGGGAACCTAATACCTTCATTCAATGACTATGCTTCCTTTCATTCTCAAAATATTCACATGTACACTTTTTTGCTCGTATTTTTTTGCTCGTATTTTGCTCAACTTATCATTATTTTTTAATTTTGTTCTGCGGTTATAATCTTGAGGCTCTGGTACCCAGGGTATAAGCAACTGGACTTCGGTTTCTCAAGAGTTGCTTAACATATCTAGTATTTCACCCGGGGGGGGGGGGGTACTTCATTGTTCAAGAGACTAGACGTGCCGCCCAGTTTTTCCAAACCCATCCATGTCTACCAATAAATCCTGTCACCCGTGGTACCCATGTATAGAAATAACAATGAAATTTTTTACCCATTTGTACCAATATCTCAAATTTTTCAACCCAATTTAACGTCTGAGGCAGCTCTCAATGCGGCAAAAAGGCCTTTGCGCTGAACAATAAAACGCACACTTTATCACGCTTTTCAAAGCAATGCACGTCTAAGATTTTTTAATATTTTGCTACCCATGTGTAGAGATTCTTTACAAAAAACCAACCCATATGTAGGGAAATTGGGGCTAAAAAAGTTACCCATTTGGGCGGCACGTCTAGTATATTGAACAATGGAAGTACCCCCCGGGGTATTTCAGTCCTCACAGAATGACTGGTACCCCCTAAAACCTCTTATTTTGGCTCTTTTCTGGCTTTTCAATGCAATTGACAAGTTTGCAACGATGTACTGTATAAAGAAAGCAATTTCACCAAAAATGTTAACAAAATCTCAGCCCTAGTTGCTTATTGACCAGTTGCTTATTAAAAATAATAAGTGTATCTCATGTATCTCACTTGAAAAAGGCTTCTTTTGGTCTTGTGGGTCTTATTTTGTCATAAGACTATATGTTTAGTGTTTAGTACTTAAGCGCTTCTTTTACTTGAAATAGCAGCCAACGAGATTCGCTTCCATTCAGCCTCTGGGCAGGAATTCTTTGAGTAGTTTATGCTTTTGTAGTTGATATGGATCACACTACCAATAATAAACATGTCTATAATAAGCTGAGAGATATCTGTCTTTCGTTTGCCTCCAATATTTCAACTGCTGGAAAACCCAATTAGGTTCCAGGAGATAAAAACCAGAAAGGCAAAAGGCGATTAAACAAGCTCAATAGGACCAAAAATGTATATTATATACTGATTTACTAGTCTTTAATTTGCCTTAAATGAGGGGGAGGGCGACAGGGGGTGCCTTTGGTACCGGTACCGCAAGCTTTGGCACCATGTTCTATTCATACCCAATTCGCAGGTAGTGGTACCGCGTAATCCAAATTTTGATCAAAGTAAACTACTGTTTAAATGAAGTGTTAATACATATTTATTGATAGAGGTACCAGTTTCAACCCTTTTTACAGAATTTCGTACCAGGTAGCACCCCTCAAGTACCATGGTACCACTACCCTGTCACCCCTCTCTTAATTTTTTTTACCTGTTAACATACTCAATTAAGTCATGTCTCAACAGACATTAACTATAGAGAAAAAAACGACTTAACAAGTCCAATAGTACTAAAAATGTTTATTACAAGTGATACACTGGTCTTTAATTTGCCTTACCTGTTATAATACTCAGTTTGGTTATGTCTCAACAGATATTAACCAGAAAGACAAAAAACGATTTTAAACAAGCTAACTAGTACCAATACATGTCCATTACAGGTCTGTTATTCGATTCTAACATATTGCCCGTTAGGTAACTAATTTTGTAGAGTGTTGACGCTCATTAACTATCCAAATGACAAAATTAGACCATTTCAACGAAGGGTCTTGTTTTCAAAAAAATTGAAAATTAGGTGATAGAGAAATTTCGACTTAAGATTTGAATTCAGCACCTTGATTTTAGTGTTGAGGCAGATTTTGACGCTTCTAGTCCTCACAATGTTTATTCTATACCGTTTAAACGTTTGAATATTTATAAGGGATTTGACCGTGTAAAATGATTGAGGGTGTAAAATTTCACCCTCAGCGATTCTTCACGGTCAAATCCTTTATAGAATTTCAAACTTTAAATATCTATAAAATCAATATTTTAAGGACTAGAGGCATAAAACTTTACTTCAACACTAAAAAGAAGGTGCTGAATTCGAATCTCAAGTCAAAATTTCTCTATGACCTAATTTTCATTTTTTTTGAAAACGAGGCCCTTATTTGAAATGGTCTATAAGACCAGCAAGACCATTATAAGTCTTCTTCAAGTGGGATACATGTCTATCATTCTATTCTATAATATTAATATGTTGCATTGACTACTGAAGATGAGTAAATAAGACCTACAAGACCAGGAAGGGTACCAGAAAATTTTGTTAGGGGAGATGCAGGCTCTAATGTGCGGATTAAATTTTACCTAACACTAAACGATACCAAACGAAATAAAATTTACCGCCCAAATCACAAAAAAGTGAGTGTTTTGAAATTTTGCTTCGTGAGGTGAAAAAAAATTCAAATTGGAACTTTTTTCAAGTCAAGGAGTGGTCTCACGGAGAAGAGCATTAGAGAGGTCTGGGCACTAGTACGTGTTGTTTGCTTCAAGGTTAGGGATTTCCAACTCGTTTGTTCTCCATGTTGGAATTTTGCATTGAAGAAAAATAAAAGTTGCATTTTGGCTCAGTTATTCAAGCTTATTCATGCCAATTACCAACTAAAAAACAACTAGAAGTATATGGAAAACATCTGATAACATTCCTGTGTTATCTAATGTAAGGAAAAGCTTCGTGGTCTGGAAGGAAATGTAATTTCAAAGCCATTACTTCTGCGGGCAGAATTCATCGAAATTTCGTTGCGCCCTTCAATTTACAGCCTGAATTGCATCGCTTTGATTAACGGTTGTTTGTCAGTGTGACAAAGTGGATAAATATTCTTATATGATGATGGCAGAACAAAAATCGTAAACTTCGCTTGAGTTTTTAGGAAGATGTCTGGTAAAACAGCTTTATCAACTGTAGCTGAAAACGCAGATGCCCGACATGGCCATTCACACCATGGGCATGCAAGATCATCGCGAAGTACATCATCAAGTAGCCGAGGAAATAGGGTATGTTTCGCCCCAAATTTTCAATATTTTAACCCCAAATCAATCTTTCTTGTTCTTTAATCTATTATATTTTATTTATCAGAACGATGATGGTCATTCCTCCTCAAGATCTAGTCGCAATCGCGCGACAAGCGGTGGTGAAGATGTATACATTGGGAAATACAAGCTTAGCAAAACCATTGGCAAAGGAAACTTTGCCAAAGTCAAATTGGCGAAACATCTCCCAACAGGCCGCGAGGTGAGCCAAAACTTAAATTCCTTATTTTTCTTACTTATTATAATGCTCAAACATCATTCTTTTTTAAAAACTAGGGTACTGCTCAAATAACTTTGCTTCCCCCAGACGCAAGAAAAACCGGCCTGGCCTTATGGCTTTCATTTCATACATTTAATGGTTTTTTCAAACGCAAAGTACTCTGTGCCCATCCTCTCTTCATACTAATCCGGACGGCCTAAAACTCAAAGAAGGACGACTTTTAACAGATGTTAAAAGTACGAAAAATTCTCATAATTTGTCGCTCTACAAACTTAAATTTATTTAATTGTCTGGACACAACAAGCCACATTTTCTCAAATAATTCTGGTTTCCCAACAATTTACCACCAATAAATTTTCCGTGACGCACGATTCAGGAACTGTGTTTACTAAAATTAATTTATCCTTTTCCTTAAAATAAGATTTATTATTTTGTTTGTACAGCTTATTTTGATATTTTCCTGTGCTGATGACAGATTTTATTAGCTGTTGTTTTGGACTGGGTCCTTCTCTTTGCTGGGGGGGAGGGGTTGAGGAGAATTTCACTCCCCAAAAAAGCATACAAGATTCGTATTCAGACAAAATGATTTGTACAAATTCCCACAAAAACAATAGAGATTTCAGCTGAGGGTGTAGCGTAGGAGATTCCAAAAATTTAATTGCCCCTTTGGACGGGTGGTGCACTATACTAGAATCAAATGTTTGGTACAAGGAGACAGAGATCAAATGGCAAGAAATTATGGGAAGTTGTTAGAGAAAAATCTTTAGAGCAATGTTGCTGATTGCTGACATCTTCTTCCTTGATGTCTGGGTCAGTCATTGTTTGTCTGTCTGGGACTCAGCCCCACCAAGGACATGTGTTAATATATGGATTTGGTTTTTGTCATAGGATATCTTTTAATTTTTTAAGGTTCCCAACAAAAATTACATGTAATGTGATTTTGCCATCAAGGGCTAGGGGAATCAGCTCAAATATGTTAAAGCTTGGCTCACACTAAGTTTTAGGTCTGCTTCAACTGCATTTGACTCAAAAGGTTTTTCCACAAGTTTCATACCACAATTGATGGGATTTGAACTCAAGACTGCATGATATTTGTCATGACCAATATATATAAATAGTTATGGTGCTGTAGAAGGCTCAACATAGCTAAAGCACAGAAAGCCAAACAGGAGGAGATTCTGAAGTTCTTTGACTTGGAAAGTTACTTGAATATTTCATTAAGATCTTTAGCTCAGTGGAATCGTCATTACCTCTCTGACCATGCAGTCTTTGGTTCAGATCCCATCAATTGTGGTATGCCACTTGTGGAAAAATCTTGACTCATAAGGTCATCGCGGTTTAACTGTTTTAAGTCCCCAGCCCTTGATTCTTTCCAGATGTAAGTTCCCAGAAAAATCACGACATCAAAGTTTCTCTACGATTCTCACAATCTTCAAAAATTTAAAAACCCTGTATCCCCAGGTTCAATGTTTGTTTTTTCTTGTTTTGTTCTTTATTTGTTCCCTCAAATTATAACTATGCATTGGAGATATTACAGAGAGGTTAAGGATAAGGATCATGGGGAAACATTGATACTTTGATGTTATGGATGTTCTTTTAGATTAGTTTAGCTTTTAAAACGCCCCAGCCACTGTAGGTTCCTGTTCACAATTTCGTACCATTCCAAATTGTTCTGTTCCAAAAAGTGGTACACTCAGGGATTGTCTTCACACCGGAACAATTTAGATTGTGTTGTTCTGTTTCAGGAATTGAAACACTTTTAGAAGTGATCCAAAAGGGGACCAGTGTGCCAACTTTCTGTTTTGCTCTCATGTGATCAGATCAATTGGTCCAGAGAACAGAACAATACATTTTTGTTGTAAAGGGCATGTGATTGTTTAAGAGCAATTTCCTTTAGATTCCACGCTTATCAAATTTCTGTAAACATTTTGTTAAGCTAACTAATTGTTTTTTGTTGGGGAAAAATTCAAGGGAAAGATGTCGTTCTTGTGTGAACTGCAATCAAAACCGGTACGTGATCATCTCATCCCTCTGTGAAGAGCTAATTCTTGTTCCATAAATTGGAACGACAATGGAATGATACAATTGTGTACCCTTGTGAACTTACTTAGTCAGGATTGATGTCTTGTTAGTTCATTAATTTCTGAGATCCTAGCAGCTGTCACTAAATTCCATGACCATTGTCCCTAAATTCCATGTCATTACCCCATGTCCATTTTGGGGAAGGTTTCTCACTTAAAGAAACAATGTCTTTTGTCGTGGGCCATGTCAGGGCCCCATATCTGTCATATAAATTGGAGAATACATACCTGACTTAATATTGCCTCAACAGTGGGGAACAAATGACCATTGACCATGTTCTAAAGACACTGCAAGCAGGGACACTTATGTTCACCTGGCAACCAGTTGATCTAAGATACTTCAACTTAGCAATGATGATCAGGGTCATATCCCAACTGTTACTTAGCCTATAATAACTATTTCTGAGAGCAATACCAGAAAATATCAACCCCAACCATCAATGCCAAGCTTGCGAGAAGCTGAGGGTTAATATTTTGGGTATTGCCTGAAGGAAACCGTTATTATATGGTTTATTACCCTATGGACAGGGCATAGTTATGAACCCTAAGGATTACGAAATTTGTACCTCATTAAAAGCCATTGCAACGAAGCCATTTGGTGCTGCATTCTTAATCTAAAAATTTGAACACTTGACGTAATGAGCGGGCATGCCTGGATTATAGGGCCCTATCATTACTTTGCATTCAAATCCTTTCAGCCAATCAGATTGCATAACAGAGGTGCTGCCCCAACCATAGGGTAATAACAGGATATGAAAACTAGGCTGGCTTTCAAAATCTTTTCTATCACTTGTCAGTTTGTTTACAAGGAAAACAAGTCTTTTTGTTTATTTTTTGAATTTGTGTTGCCCTTATAAAAACAAATATTTAACTTGACTATTTTTTTCAGGTTGCCATCAAAATAATTGATAAAACCCAGCTGAACCCAACTAGTTTGCAAAAGGTATGATTAGTTTTTAAAATTCTTAAATAATTTGTTAATTATCAAAATACTTTTATTGTAACACTTCAGATTCAACCGAAATAGAAAGTTTGTTATGAGTCTCTGTGGCACAGTGGTTAGCGTGCTGGACTCACAACGAAAATGTTGTGGGTTCGAGCCACGGTCTTTCCACTTGTGGTTGCAGAGATAACAAACTTGGGCAAGTTGTTAACACAACTGTGCCTCTTTCTACCCAGGTGTATAAATGGGTACCTGGTCGGTAGTTGTGAGCACTGTGTGTGGCTGCACCCTGCTATATGCTAATGCATCTAGACCAGGGGTAAAGTGTAAAAGTTGATTGAGTAGCCCTAGGCTAGTAGTAGACTCAAAAACGGCAACTTTTAACTTTTATGAGCCTTCAAAAGTTCCAAAGTCTATAAGGGCTTCGAGCAGTCACTTTTAAAGCGTAAACTTTGCTCCCACATGAAATTGATAATACAAGTGATAAGATGATAAAACATTGCACTTAGACTAAATTTTGGCTGCTGGATATGAGTTTTGTAATGAAAATTTTGTATCTCGAAATTGTGAAAATTTTCACCATCAAGCCAATCATTGAAAAGTTCTATAGACCATTTCAATTAAGGGCCTCGTTTTCAAAATAATTGAAAATTAGGTCATAGAGAAATTTCCACTTCAGATTCGAATTCAGCACCTTCTTTTCAGTGTTAAGGCAAATTTTTATGCTTCTAGTCCTTTACATATTGATTTTATAGGTGTTAAAAGTTTGAAATTCTATGAAGGATTTGACCGTGAAAAATTGCTGGGGGTGAAAATTTACACCCTCAGTCATTTTACATGGTCAAATCCCTTATAAATTTTCAAACCTTTAATCGCTATAGAATCAACATCGTAAGGATTAGAAGCATAAAAATTTGCCTCAACACTAAAAAGAAGTTGTTGTATTCAAATCTGAAGTTGAAATTTCTCTATGACCTAATTTTCAATTATTTTGAAAACGGGGCCCTTAGTTGAAATGGTCTATTGAGGTCTATTGCAGTTTGAGATAAGAGGATAGTTTTTTATACATTGTTTACCCTTAAGGAAATGTGTTTTTTGAGATAGCAACTGTTTTAGACAAGATTGTAATGAATCAGTTAATACAATGAAAAAGCAAAAATTTGCTCAAGATGTTAGCACCTAGTTGTAAAGCATGTAAAATTTACAATAAATGCACATGGGCTCAAAAGTGTGTGCAAGGGAGCATGTGTTACAAAAAATCATTGTTTAATCATATCAGAGCTGCTGTACTTTCACATGCAAATCAGAATTGTGAGAAACAAGGAAAAATCTTTAGACATACCTAGAAGCTTTTCTTGTCTGACATTCCTCAGGGTATAAACATCAGAGAAAATGAGTTTTTAGTTTCTCATTTTCCCATCACTTCTGTCTGCCTTCAGTCACATGGTCTTTTTGTAGAAATTTGTAGAAATTTGGCTAAGAATTTGGTTTTGTTTCCATGCAGTTAAACTTCCCCTTCACTTTTCTTTTGAATTTTTTATGAATTTGCCAGGAGTGTTATCTTTTGACATCAAGAAATGTTTCTTTCCTTTGAAAAAACTTTTGGAAAATTTTTTGTTATAACATGTTTTTTCTTTCAACTCGAAAGAAATCAAGAAACTTTTGATATGAAATTGGAGAGGTGTAAAGATAAGATTGGTACAAATTTTGTGTAATATGTGTGAAAATCAGACCTGGCAAGCCAGAGTCAAGTTCACTCGGTGGAAATGAATTTTTAGTTGATCCAGACAAAAAATACTTCAGACAGTGGATTTAAACTGTGTTTTTATTTTTCAGCTTTTTCGTGAAGTTAGGATCAT
Organism: Chrysaora quinquecirrha; assembly: GCA_014526335.1. Classification (NCBI taxonomy): domain Eukaryota; kingdom Metazoa; phylum Cnidaria; class Scyphozoa; order Semaeostomeae; family Pelagiidae; genus Chrysaora; species Chrysaora quinquecirrha. Next base: position 71,843 of record JACTAT010000232.1, on the reverse strand, counting down.
GAAATTTCTTGACCATCCAAATATAGGTAAGTTTCTTTTTATTGTTTATTTTAATTGTTTTCTTCTTTTTAGTTGCCAATAAGAAGGGTTCTTTCAGAGTATACAATGTCTCAGTTCAAGCGTGGTCCTCGCAAGTGCCTATTGCACCAGTGTGGACAAGCTTGATAGAAGCCAAGGAACAAAAATATTGAAACTTTCTGTTCTTCATGTATCTGTGTTTGTGCTTGTGTTATATTTTTCACTATAAAACCCCTCCCCTCTCTGAAATAAACCCCAATTCTCTATCACTCTCCCCACTCTCTAATGAGCCCCCCCTCTGAAATAAGCCACTAGTCTCTATTAAGCCCCCTCTTCAATAAGCCTCCACTCTCTATCAAGCCTTCATCTGAAATAGCCCCTATTCTCTCTAAGTAACCCCAGGGGTTCAATGGAACTCTTGCAGTAGATACTGTTAACAATACTGCAATAATGCAGCAGGGGAAAGAATGGGACCCCATTGTTTTGGGGAGAAGATTAAGAATATACATGCAAAAATAAAGTCGTAATTTGGTAATGTTAATGTATTATGAAGAATAGACTGTGTCTCGCTATATCTTGTGAGCTGAGCTTGCCATTCATGGCATATATATAAAAATATTCCTGGTGCTGCAGAAGGCTCAACATAGCCGAAAAAGGTCAAACTGGAAGAGAGCCTTGGGCTGTATGAATTGGAGAGTTACTCGACTATTTCAGGGCTATTTCATTGAGCTCCTTCGCTCAGTGAAAACGTCGTTGGCTCTCTGGTCATGCAATCCCGGTTGGAGTCCCATCTATTGTCTTTTGTGGTATGCAACTTGTGGAATAATCTATTAATGTGAGCTGATTTGTGTTCAAGGCAGAATACCAATTCAACTTCATACATCTGATTGGCTAATAATGCTGATATTTTCCACCGTACTCTTGTGTTGTGAGTGTGTGACGGACGAAAGAAGTCCTAAAGTTGTTTGTTCGGTTTCTTATTCTGAGGAGTGTCAGATGAAAATGCTTTCTGTTGTATGTCGTTAACTCTTCTTAAGAATAAGTTAATGAATGAATGAAATTTTTGTCATGCAAATAGTTGGTGTAAACCGTTTTAAAACAAACACGAAATTTGGATCCATGTCAGTTTCTCACAACAGAGCAGAAAGGACGAGCACTGGGGGAGCATTTTATAAGCTTACGTTTCACAATGCGAATAAATCATTCTTTTGTAAGATGGAGAAAACTAAGACCCAGCATGTTCAGCATCCAACTGTGTTGGGCCGTTGTTTAGATAAACGGTTTTCATGCAAGATCAGTTTTGATGACGTCATTTAGCATTTATCAGCAGGCCGAATCTCAGCTTAGCAAAAAATGATTTTTCTCATATTTTATTCATACCCGATATCCTGTACTTCTGTTCAACTACCGTAAGAACGCTCAATAGATTAAAGGAAATGAATTTTCTTAAACATGGAGAAATAAAACTGATTTTTGCAGGATGTATTTTGCAGAACTATTGTTTTTGAATTTTAAATGAACATAACAAAACAACACTACTGATGGGATTCGAACCTTGACTGCATTATCAGAGATTCAATGAGGTTTCCACTTAGAGAAATGAAATTGCTCAATACTAGTCACCGCGCGCTTTCCCGAAAGCCAGCAATCTAATTCATCATGTACTAAGTTTATGTACAGTGAATAAACTAAAGCAAAGTTGAATGGGCATAATATTTAAATCAAAAACACCAAGTTTCGCAGAGAAATCAAGGATAGTACAGTACATAACGCGAACAGACAAACAACGCACTCGCGTCCCCTTCCCTCAGTTTGGTCACGTGGCTTGTTAAAATCGAGACAAAGAGTTAAGGCAATAGGCTTCCAGACCAGTCCTCATTTCTATTGACTATGGTTGAAGCTTCAGTGCAATACATATTGTATATAATCCTCATGAATGGCAAGCACTAGGATAGATATTATCATATAGGCCAAACTCAGTTGTTTGAGAGATAACGTACGGCGATCATCCTCGTCCAGGTATCATTCCATATCTCTCAAGGGTTGATTACAAGATCAATGTCTCCACCGTCATTTATCCAATGTCATTTTGGTCCGGTTTTTTGTATTCTGATACCGATGTCAACAACGATGCTCAATTTAATGATTTTCTGTTCTAGTGAAACTATATGAAGTTATTGAAACAGAGAAAACATTGTATCTTGTAATGGAATATGCGAGCGGAGGTACGTTCTTTTATAAAAAAAGTTTTCTAGTATTTATAACATGGTTCGTAAGGTTTGCAATTAATTAATTGTATTACTTTTATCGCTATTACTGGCATCACAGCAGTAGAAAAATTAAGTAAATGAAATGAAATAAAAACCAAAAAATGATGCTGCATACTTCAATGTATCATTCAAAACATTTATCAACAAAATTTTTTGCGTTTATTTGCTTAAAATGTCTTGTTTTGGAAGCCGAATCTTGTTTCGGTGCTTAGGACGAAATCACCAGTATTTTGGCAAATTTTGTGGCCAAATCAGTTCAAGGTTGTGATTGAAGGAAACATGTTTGGAACCTGGGAATGAAAGAAGATGGACTGCTTTGGGGCCCTGGTGCCTTGTGTCTAGAACATGCTGAAAACTTTGCATTAGATCCAAGGGTTTATGACGTCAGAAGTATATTCATAATCTGTTATAGACACTTAAGGTACTGCATGTGTGCAAATACATTTCATCAAATTCAAACCATACTGTCAACATTGGTTTCCATCTGTCTTTGCTTTCGTAAATCAATATTATTGTGCTTCTGTATGCTTGCAGATTGACATGCGAGCTTGTTCATCATTTTCTCTTTGCCAGAAACCAAGGAAAATCCAATTTATTACCTGCGTCGTTAGTTTCTGCTCCTCCACCATCCCGACACCCTGCTGCAACTACAGTTTAAGTAATCTCATTTAGTGTTAGCCTCGGTTTCATGAGCAATGGGACTCAGGTAATATCTATAGACTGATTACATAACGTAATCAGTCTAGCAGCAAGTCTAGTAGTGATTAGTGAATCATTGATTAAATGATTTGATCTGATTCCTAGGTGAAGTATTTGATTATCTGGTTGCACATGGACGAATGAAGGAAAAAGAAGCAAGGGCCAAATTTAGACAGGTAGAATCTAATTTTTTACTAAGAATTTATTACCGTATTAAAAGCTGTGATCTTCGTTCTTCTGTGCTATGTCGTTCAAATTGAGTGTAATTTGTCATTGTTTACGGGGGTATCATGAAAATACCATACTTTTGAAAGATACAGTTGTTTTAAGGGTGCATCCTTTTGGAACATTTTATCTCTTCTGAATTCTGAGAAATGTAGACTCGGGAGACGCCAAGATTCCAGACGCCAGAAAACGCGATTTTCTTGAAGAATGGCAGATTTTGGAGAAGTTGATTTGAAAACAAATTCTCTGCAAAGTCTGAAAAATCTTTCAGCTGTCGAGGCAGGAGTTTGGAGCCTTCAAAGTCTTCGATTTTCCTGATTGTTGTCCTTAAGAACGGGCTTTCGATCTCTCAGTCTCTAGATCTCCAGAAAAAGAAGACACAGAAAAAAGACCTGAAACGCACCCTAATAACAAAAGAGGAAAAACACTGATTATGATCCATACTGGATATTTATACAGCTTTTGAGTAGACGTTATGGACCCAATAGAAAAAGATAGTTATTCGAAAGTTTTTTACTTAAAAAGTCCCTTTTCTTTTAGATTGTTTCTGCAGTTCAGTACTGTCATCAGAAACATGTCATTCATAGAGATTTAAAGGTAAGTTCCAATCTAAATATATTCTCCTAGACGTGCGTGCATGTTTTTTATATAAGAAACGGGTTTATAAGAAACCTAGATCTAGACACTCATGGAATTTAGGAAGCTTTTTTATAGATATACAGCAAACTAATTAAGAAAAGGGGGTTGTATTTTGCAGTCTCAGAAACGAATTCTTTACCCTACCTCCCGAATAACCTGAGATAAGGCAAAGACTGGAGTGTTTGAGGCCTTCCATTTTCAACTTGTTCATTCTTTTGGCTGTTTTCAAAGTTTGCCCAGTCTGAGACTTCCAGAACCTTCTGAAAGATGACCCCCTAAATTCCCATGGGGGCACTCGCATTGTGCAGTGATGTCAGTCTGATGTTTTTGAGTCAGAAAGTTCCCAAAACGATAGTCATAGATCATTTAAAAAGACAATACCTCTCAAGTCAAACTTTGAACCACCATCATTGTATAGATCTTTGTTTCAAACAGTAGCTGGAGCTAATATACTTATGGGTGACATAACTTAACCAAAACCGTTATTCTCTGATGTTTTTGTGGGGGGCGGCAAAAGTTCCCAATTCAGGGGATATTTTTGGGTCATGAAAACGATTTTAGCTGATATTTTATATGGTGACCCGCAAGATTCATGGACTGACCCCCCCCCGTATGTTTCGGTACTAAATTTCTCCCTGGGCCGTAAAATGAACTTCATTAAAAGCTGAGTATATTCTTTTTCTAGGCTGAAAATTTGCTGTTAGATGCTGATATGAACATAAAAATTGCTGATTTTGGATTTAGTAATGAATTCTCACCTGGAAATAAACTGGATACATTTTGTGGCAGTCCACCATACGCAGCACCGGAACTTTTTCAAGGCAAAAAATATGATGGGCCTGAAGTGGATGTTTGGAGTTTAGGAGTTATTCTTTATACGCTAGTCAGTGGATCACTGCCCTTTGATGGCCAAAATCTCAAGGTACATCTCCATAATTTCACCTTTTAAATCTTGATTTCGAATACACCTTTTCAACTAAGAGCCTCGTTTTCAAAATTTACGAAAATTTGTTCGTATCCAAATTTTGACCCCAGATTCAGATTAAGCATATTCATTTTGGTATTGAGGGGATTTTTTACTCCTCTTGTCCTTACGATGTTGATTTTGTAGCGATTAAAAGTCTGCAAATTTATAAAGGATTTGACCGTGAAAAATCGTTCGGGGTGAAATTTTACACCCCCTGTCATTTTTCACGGTCAAATCCCTTACAAATTTTCAAACTTTTAATCGCTATAAAATCAACATCGTTAGGACTAGAGGAGTAAGAATTTGCCTCAACACTACAACGAAGGTGCTGAATTCGAATGTGAAGTCGAAATGTTTCTACAAGGCAATTTTCAAATTTTTGGAAAACGAGGCCCTTAGTTGAAAAGGTGTATTGAAGGCAGCTATAGCTAGAAGTCTTAAGTTTTCGGAAGAAAGTTCATGTTGCTTTTGTAAGCGGTTACTTTTGAAGAAATGGAGACAGAATTGTCCATGGAATTCACTTGTTTCAAGTCGTCTATTTCATTACCTGTTTCTTGACAAGGGGATTTCCTATATAAAATAATGAAGAAACAATTAAGAAATATAAATAAATATGAATATATAATCTTCGTTTCCGATGTTTTACCTTTTGTGGTATGCCGAACCATTGCCATCAGTCGCATCATGGTTGGGAAGAGGTCTGAGTTGAGGCTGGCTATCTCAGGATATCGTACGAACCCTTGAGTTGCTGTTATGCCATAGCATTTGGTTTTGTATTTTCCAACCCCCCGTTTATTCCAGCCCCCTGTTAAAGAGATTTTTTACAATATTTCCGCCCCCCCCCGATTATTCCCACCCCTCAATTATTCGGTACTTCAGAATAGAGATGTCCCCTTATGGAGGCTATACTGTTTATGTTGTATAATTGAATATGTTATATAGTTAATTTAAAAAGTATAGTCAATCAATTGATTAGTGATAATGATAACTTTTAATTTCAAAGGAACTAAGAGAAAGAGTTCTCAGAGGAAAATACAGAATTCCATTCTACATGTCAACTGGTAATTCTGAATATGCCAAATATGTTCTGTTTTTTTTTGTCTCCCTGAAATTTGACTTTGAACTAGCTGACATACCGCAAAGGCTCTATTAAGCCCCCGGGGGTTGATTTGATTTTGGACGTATTCTAGGGGGACTTATTAGAGAAGGGGGCTTATCAAACCTGGAACGGATGACGCTGATGCGTCAAGATGGATGTTACAGTCATTAAAAAAATGATCCACATAAGAAGGTTTTAACCTTAAAGTACATGACATTTGTAGTTAGTAGTAGTTATTAGTAGCTAGAAGACACAAGTTTGGGATGTCAAATAAAATAACACAATAATTTTATTAATATTTCACTTAATTTCGTACCCTTACTACCGAACTGTTCAGTGGTTAGGATAAGGAGGGCGGCTTAATAGAGAAGGGGGGCTTATTCCAAATTTTCCCTCGACAGAGGAGAGCTTTATAGAGAGGGCTTTAAAGAGAGACGGGGCTTAATAGAGGGAGGGGCTTAAACGAGAGTGGGGGCTTAATAGAGAGGAGGCTTAATAGAGAGAGGGGCTTAATAGAGAGGAGGCTTAATAGAGAGAGGGGCTTAATAGAGAGGGGGCTTAATAGAGAGGGGCTTAATAGAGAGGGGCTTAAAAGAGAGAGGGGTTTAATAGAGAGAGGGGCTTAATAGAGAGGAGGCTTAATAGAGAGGGGGCTTAATAGAGAGGGGCTTAAAAGAGAGAGGGGCTTAATAGAGATGGGTTTAATAGAGAGGGGGCTTAAACGAGAGAGGGGCTTAATAGAGGGAGGGGCTTAGTAGAGAGGGGGGCTTAATGGACTTTTTGCGGTAGAGTTTTGCTCCTTTTGTTACTTTTGTTAATTGTTCGGCTACAAATTGGTATTTTGTTTTCAGATTGTGAGAATTTGCTGAAAAAATTCTTGGTTCTCAACCCAGAAAAAAGAGCTTCTTTAGAGGTTGGTTAAAACTGCTGAATATATTTCCATATGCTGTACACTCTTTTTTATAAGAACACTCTCTATGAGAACATCGAGGCTCGATTTGCCAAAAAATAAGAACAACTTAAGAATATGTCCATCCTCAAATGAAAAATAAGAAACAAGAAAATGTCCGGTTTTATGAAATAAAGAGTGTAAACGCGGTATTCGACATGCAGAATAATGTATGTTGTGATGTGCAGCTATGTTGAATTATGTTTCATCGTGTCATTGATCAAGGTTTTTAATCAATGCAGACTGTGCCAATTCAATTGACTAGCATGTGGTGAACAGTGAATCTTTCTGTGTTTTCTTCTCTCATGTTTTTGCCTAATAGATCTACTAAGTTGTATTCAAACACACAGTTAAACTCCGCCCATAACTGATCTCGTCTTAACTTGACTAATTATTTGCTTAGAATAACTTACTTAATCTTGGCTGTATTTCTTGTTGAATTTTTATTTTAAATTTACTTCTTTGGGCGACGAAGTTCATCTGGCCATTGTCATTATTATTACTTTGATTATTCTGTGATTACATTTTTGATGATGACGATTATAGTGATGATGATACTTATAATGATTATGATTATTATCAAGATGATTATGACTATGATCTTGATGATTGTTATTTGATTGTGGTGTTATGATCACGAGGATGACTATGATGCCGACGATGGTGATTTTGATCATGATTATTAATATATGATTATGATGCTGGCAATGATGATCATGGTAATGATTATGATAGTGATCATAATTTTATTGATAATGATTGTGTGTGATCAAGGTGGTGATGATTTTGATCTTGATGATTGTTATTTGACAGTGGTGTTATGATCATGAGGATGACTATGATGGCGACGATTGTGATTTTGATCATGATTGTTATTTGACAGTGGTGTTATGATCATGAGGATGACTATGATGGCGACGATTGTGATTTTGATCATGATCATTAGTATGATTACAATGCTGGAAGTGATGATAATGGTAATGATTGATGGTGATCATAGTTATATTGATTATATTATGATCAAGGTGATGATGATTTTGATCTTGATGATTGTTATTTGATAGTGGTGTCATGATTATGAGGATCACTATGATGGCGTTGATGGTGATTTTGATTATGATCATTAGTATGATTATAATGCTTGCAGTGATAATAATGGTAATGATTGATGGTTACCATAATTATCATGATTACGATTGTGATTAAGATGATTATGACTGTGATCTTGATGATTGTTATTTGATTGTGGTGTCATGATTATGAGGATGACTATGATGTTGATGATGGTGATTTTGATCATGATCATTAGTATGATTATAATGCTTGCAGTGATAATAATGTAATGATTGATGGTGATCATAATTATTGTGATTACGATTGTGATCAAGATGATGATGATTTTGAACTTGATGATTGTTTTTTTGTATATTGATGTTATGATTATGGTGATTTTGATCATGATCATTAGTATGATGATAATGCTTGCAGTGATGATAATAGTAATGATTGATGGTGATAATAATTATTATGATTACGATTGTGATCAAGATGATGATGATTTTGATCTTGATGATTGATTTTGGGTATATTGATGTTATGCTTATGAGGATGACTTTGATGTCGATGATGGTGATTTTGATCATGAACATTAGTATGATTATTATGCTTGCAATTTTGATAATGATTATGTTAGTGATTGTTATGTTCATTTTATTTCTTCCTTGCAGACAATAATGACAGATAAATGGATGAATATTGGTTATGAAAATGATGATCTGAAACCCTTCTTAGAACCAACTCCTGACTTCAATGATATAACTCGACTAGGTAAATCTATTTGATATATCTCTTCACAAACAACCACAGATTCAAGGCCTCAAAGGCCCTGGCCAAATGATCAGATATTGTTTGTCAAACATCTGAAGGTGGGATAAATAGGAAAGAAACCACATTTCTCATTGCCCGATGATGGGAGACGGATCTCTCCCGAAACGTTGCCCAGCTAAATATCAAAGGCTTGTCATGATAAGTGGTGACTATCATGTCTACTACGGTACCTGAAAGTTGCTTATAAAGCAACATGTTTCAATGTTTGTTTACATCGCCAAACATTGCTTGTCAAACGTTTTTTCTTGTGAGAAGTAGAAAGAAAATATGTCTCAAGCTTTTCAACAAGTAGGAAGCCCTGCTTGTCAAGCAATGCTTTGCGACGTGGCCAAACGCTTAAACATTGTTTGATAAGCACAATTTCAGATGTTTGACAAACAAGATGTTTATAAAGGTAAAGGTAAAGGTAAAGCGAGCAGCGTAGCGTAGTGGTTAGCACTTGCACCATTTGGGCTCAAGGTCTGTGGTTCAAATCCAGGCTAGGGAGCACAAATTTACAAGGTGTAAAAACCTTGCTCTCTGTGACACCGCACCAAGGTGTAAAATTGGTACTTTACTGATGAAGGCCTTAAAACCCTCGTAGCGCCGACTGAATGGCTGCAAGCGAGTCGATATATACTCCCCAGGGAGTATAGCAAAAAAATGGAAAATGAAAAAATGGCCTGAGGTAAGGAGGTAATAGTTGTAAAGCGCTGTGGAATATGTCCAGCGATAGATAACGGCGCTATATAAAAGTCATGACCTTTAGCCGGTGCCAGTCATTTGCAGTCAAAAATCACATAAATTGTCGTTAAGCATGTATCCAATGTTTCTTTGAGTAGTCTCGAGCTTTGCTCACATGCAAATGTCTCTCTTTTATTGTTAAGACCACTGTATATGTTTAAATTAAGGAACTACAATTGCCTCAAAAGAGGACCAAGAATAAGGAACTTTAAGAACTAGGCCTTTAGGTAGGTTCCTTATAAAAAAAAGCGTGTACCTCCTTATTATAGATTATCATGTTGAAGAATTTTTCAGTAAATCTTGTTTTGTTTTTATTTTTGTAGAATTGATGACAAAAATGGGATTTTCATCGGACGAAATCAAAGAATCCCTTCTCAACAACAAATATGATGAAGTTATGGCTACTTATTTATTGCTTGATGAGAAAAGAGTAGGTTTATAGATTCTTTTGGATTTAAGCCCTGGCAAAACAATCAAACATCGTTTCTCTAGATTTGATTTAGAGGCAATGTTTAACTGTTTAGCCACGTCGCAAAACATTGCTTAACAATAAATAGGAAAGAAACCACATTTCTCATTGCCCGATGATGGGAGACGGATCTCTCCTGAAACGTTGCCCAACTAAGTATCAAAAGCTTGTCATGATAAGTGGTGACTATCATGTCTACTACGGTGTCAGAAACAGCCTTGATAAGTCAGAATATATTTACATTGCTTAACAAGCAAAGCTGCTTAGCAAAGCTTTAAAGAACTTTGGAAACTTTTCTGCGTGTCACAAGCCAAAATGTTTGGAGGAGCAAAGTTTTGCAACGAGGCCAAATAGAGAAACATTTCGTCTGACAAGCAAATCCCAAATGTTTAACTATATTGTTTGATCGTTTTGCCAGAGCCTTGAATTAGTGCCATAGCCAAACAATCTAACATTCATTATCAAGAATTTTGAATCGGCATTTAAAACCAACTGCTTGACCCTTCGGCTAAAGCTGCGGCCAATGGATCAAACAATTTCCCTCAAAAATTTAAAACTGTTTGCAAAATACAATGTTTGATCGTTTGGCCGTGTCTTAAAGCACTCTCCTCAAAAGCTTTTTCTTGCGACAAGCAGAAAAATATTTTATAAATTTTTCAAGAACATTGTCTAACAAACCTTGGTGTTTTGCGACGTGGTTGAAGGGTTAAACATAACTTTACAAGCAAATCTCAAATGTTTCATCAGCAGTGTTTGATTGTTTGGCCAGGGCCGAAGTTAATTGACATAGCTTGTCAAGCATTTTTATTAAGCTGTGGCTAAACTAGTAGGAGACATGTCACGTACGACATTGTATTTGGTTTGTCTCCCAAGGTGGCTAAACGTGCAAATAACAAGCCAGCAACTTGTCCTCCAAGTCGAAGAGGCAGGATATGTGTATGTTTTCTCCCAGAAACATTTGTATGCCGTTCGCCACAAATTTTGTCGCTCGCTGCAAAGTTTCCGAGGTGGCTAAACTGGGAGACATCGAGGGGACATGTCACGCACGACGTCTCTCCTGATATAGCCAGGCCTTCATTGTGAATATAATCAAGATAAATAAGAGAGCTAGTTCTATAACTAGCTCTTGTAGCTCTTTTATTTAATCCTGATAATTTTTGTTGAGCTTTCTCTGAAATATTGCCCAAAGATTCGTGCAAAGCTTCAAAATAACGACACCTTGACAGTAAACAAATCCTAACCTCGTCCCCAGGTCCCAAATCGAATTTCCTCGAATCTCAACCGTCAAATCGATTTTGGCCCTGGTACCAGCCACAAAATCTGCCAAAATACTGGCAATTTTGGCCTAGACATTAAAACAAGTGTAGATTCCGAAAGCAGATGTTCTTAGAAAAGAAATGCAAAGAATTTCATTGATAACTGCAAGGCCAGATACAATATCTCATGTAGCACCTTATTTTGGTTTTTATAGATGTTTTTACATAATTTTCGGCCTATTTTGGTGTGAAATTTTGAAGAAACTGTGACGTCACTTAAAATTTCTATTGTTTGAACAGCCAATCAAATTGCGACTAGACAAGGCCGATACCAGGGTCGAATTTGGAAAGCGGAGTTTCACGTAGAGGCCTATTCACCCTGGGGACGAGGTTGAACAAATCCACACTCTTGGCTGTGAGCCTTCATATTAGTTTATTGGCTGTTGCAGATAGAAGTAATGAATACCAAGCCACTGTTCTTTCACTACTCTCTTCCTTTCTATGCATTCTCTCAATCTGGATTATCTTGTATTTCATATTAGGTTGTATCCGTTAATCTTTTGGTAAATCACTTTCTCTTGGTTACGTGGATAGTAACCACATCTTTTACGTCAAATTCTCACCAAAACCTACAATTGACCTTTTCAAAGAGGTCTCATTCGGTGCGAGATGGCGAACATCTTCAGCAACCGGGATCGCGGTCGCTAAAAGTAGGATAGTGCAGATACTTTTGCTTCAAATTCACGAAAAATAGAAGAAAAAATACAAAAGGAATCTGTGACAATAAATATTAACATATATCTTAGAATCCCAAGAAATAAGATGCAAGTGACCCAAAAAAGGAAAATACTTGATTTAATACCTCCTTGAGCAGATAAGCTGGAACTTGTATCCTTTTGTCCACTTCTACTCCAATTAAACGTGAATATGAAGCAAAATTTGGTGCACTACCTCTTCTAAAGTGACAAAATCTAAGTCGTTGCACGTGGAGATGGTTTTACCGTGCTCGTGCCGTCCCAGACCTCTTTGATAACGTCTATTGCATACCCACGAATGATATGTACAAATTTTCTGATTTAATTTTTAATTAAGGTGTTCGATTTTCTGTTTATTGTTTTCGCAGTTAACAAGTCATGATTCAATAGCTATAGATTCAAATTTCGTCAGTCGATCTGGTCAAAGTGTTGAGTCAAGCAATTCAGTATCACAACAACCTAGATCAGCACGTGTTAGCGGAAGAAACAGTCGAATCACTACACAGAGAACGTCAAGGTTAGAACTTCTGTTTACCGTAAAGATACATCTATGATACATCTATTTTTTATCTCATATGCGGTATTATTTTGACTTGGTTATCTCTGGAATATGTCCCTCTTTGAGTCGGCCTCCCCCTCCTTCAGTTGCTGAAGTTTTAAATAAGCCCCCTCTGGAATAAGGATCCCCTAGCCCCTGCTCGTATAATCCCCCCACTTGATCAGTCATCTCCGTTAGTGGCTGAAGTTTGAAATGAGCCCCCTCTCGAAGTACCTTCCCCCCTATTGATCAAGCTTCTCCGTTAGTGGCTGAAGTTTTAAATAAGCCCCCTCTGGAATAAGGAGCCCCTAGCCCCTGCTCGTATAAGCCCCCCTCTTGATCAGTCATGTTTAGTGGCTGAAGTTTGGAATGATCCCCTTCTAGAAGTACCTTCCCCCCCCTATTGATAAAGCTTCTCCGTTAGTGGTTGAAGTTTCAAATAAGCACCATTTTCTAGCGTTTATACTCTGAAGAGTTTCAGACGAAAATAGCTTGTCCAGTAGTATGCCCAAAGATGTTTCCGCGTTTCTTGCAATTTTCAGATATTCAAACAATGTTATATTTTTTTGTCAACAGGACACAACAGCAATCCGATGCAAGTACAGTATCACCAGCGACAAGTAATGGTGGAGATCGTTCAATAACAAATCGAGATAACACAACAACTAACAGATCATCTGATATCACCGTTAACCCAGTTGCTGGTAAAAACCCCAATCGTTCTCAGATACCTGAAATTGTATCAGCTAAATCTGGAAAAAAGTTGGAAGGGTAAGTTACTTGTTATTGTATCAATTTTTTCGTCCCCTTGTGCAATATTACAGTTCATTACCTTATGGTCAGGGCAGCAACTCTGTTTTGCAATCTGATTGGCTGAAGATGCTCAAATGCAACGTAATGATACGAACCCACTCATTACGTCAAATGTTCGAAATTTTTAGATTTGGAAGGCAGCACCAAATGGCTTCTTTGAAATGGCTTCAAACACGATACGAGCTTTCGAGTCTCAAGTACTCGCAAAATACTCGCAAGCGGTTTCCGGTTATTATTTTCTGGTATTGCCCTCGGAAACAGTTATTATAGGCTTAAATATGAATTGCTAAAAAGATGAAGGCTGAAGTTGCATTTTGGGCACAATTCTCAGAAATCAAGTTGGGAAGCAACAATATGTCGCCCCCAAAAATCACGCCGCAGACTTCTTGTAGAAAAGGGTTGAATTTCCTATATCTCGTCAAAATATTTCCTATATTTCTTGCAGTTGCACTACACACTTTTGCTGTTCTTCATCATTCCTACTATCACAGAATCGTAAAAACTACCTATGGATAAGCCATAGGAAGTGATCTTTGCCTCTAGAGAATGCACCATTTAATTTTTCTGGAAAGCCATTCATCTTCACGATCCCCCGTTTAATTTCATAATTCATATTCAATTTCGTAACCTTTAAAGAGATTTCAGGGTGTTGTTAATAAAATCTGTTGTTTACATATTTTTTAGCAACATAGTGCACCTTCTAATGCTGCCCGACGGAATACGTATGGCTCAAATTACAACAGAGGACAGAGTACTGGAACGGCTGCTGTTGCTCAAACCAATGGAGAAGAAAAATCAAGGTATGAATGTTATTTTGATGCATATTCCTTATTCATTCCTTGTTTTGGATTACTGTATTCACTCGAACCAGCGACCAGGGTGCTCATTTATTTATTGGCCCTTGATTGGTGAACTTGTTCGAATGAGGTAAACTTTCAAGGGAGGTGCTAATTTTAATTTTGAGAGCTTTGTTGTAGAAATAGACTTTACCAAGGAATAGCAGCAATTTGAAAGCATGACGGCAAAAGTTGCAAAACCCTAATCCTTCAGGGATTTTTTTACCTTACACTGCTGGGGGATGTGTTTTCGATGAACTGTTTGTTGATTGGGCTTCTCCCATCGGTACTATATTGTCATACATTGTCTAAAGACTAGCCACGTCGTGTCTACCAGCAGTGGAAACAAGCGCTATTCGTTACTACACAATTAAGTAGTTTTTTATCTCTCTACTGAAAAACTAAAATACTAGCCAGCCCGTAGGTAGCAAGGGCCACTAAAAACTACGAACTCTCTGCCTAACCTTCAGGCTCGAAGATTAAGTCATTCGTGCATACTAAGCTATCCGTGACATTCACTGAGTCCAGCTTTCCCTAATACCAAGCATAATAATTATCCTGAACGACCCAGGTATTGTTAAAATCTCCGAATAGAATGGCTCCTTGAGGGTGGAAAACATCCCAGGTAGGATAAAGGGTGTTTAGGTGCTTTTAGGCCTTGTTGCTTAACGGTTGATAATTTCGGGCAGCTTCTCCAAATAACTCTAAAAGCTTTCTTCTTTCCTTGCTTCTCTGTCAATAACTTATTGAGAGATTTAACTGCTTTAGTGAGTGACGTTTAATTAAATTCAAATATCCTTTCCTTTTGGTTTGCAGTGAAGATAATGACACAGGAGCCCGTGCAAGAAGCAGGATTCCTCCTCATCCTAATCGACTTTCACCAACCCGGATGTCTCTACCACCAGCCGCATTAACCAGGAGTGCTGATCGTGAAAAATCGACAGATGATGAAAGCAGACCAGGGTAAATTACCATTTCATTATAAGACACCTTTTTAATCTTCTAGTTACGATCTATTCTCCTCGTAATTTTACGCTTTATCGGGCCCCCTTTTCCCAACTTTGTGTCCATCAGCTGTCAACTGTTAACATCTCAAGGCCTTTGCTAAATCTCTTAACCTCTGGGAAGTGCAGCTACATATTTTTGATTTGTGATTTTTTTTCTAGAACTGCCCCTCTCAGACATGTAACATCGGCACAGGTGCCCCAAGTTCCTAAGATGAACAGAGGCACAACAGCCCGCAGTACTTTCCACAGTGGACAAACAAGAGAAAGGAAGAAAATAGCAGAAGAAAGAAATCGTGAAGGTGGTAGCCCTGTGGCATCTGGAAGAACATCCTTCATTAGCAAGTTAACTTCAAGATTTAGTAAAAGGTTTGTGGAGATATTATTCAGGGATTCGGTTTAACATTATGGGCAGGGATTGTTGCATTGTTTGCGAGTCGGACTCCTGGATTGAGGCTTTGGTCGAACGATCAAACATTGTTTTTCAAACATTTGAAATTTGCTTTAGAAGCAGTGTTGGATCGTTTGGCCACGTCACAAAACATTGTTTGGCGAACGAAAATAAGCAAAGATTTTGGTGAAATTCAAAAACATTCTTGACGCAAGCAAAAAATGTTGGATAAACAATGTGCTTGACAAGCAAATTTTAAATGTTGGATGAAGAATGTTTTACCGTTTGACCACGTCACAAAACATTGCTTGGCAATCGGATTCAGCAATGTTCTTTGAGAAACGTTAAATCATTTTATGCTTGCTCCAGGCAAAAAATTGGGACAAGCGACATTGTATGATTAGCCAAATGGTCAAACATTGCTTTTCAAGAAGATTCCAAATGTTTGACAAAGCATTTTGGTGGAAACATTTTGCTAAACATGCTAATTTCAAATGTTTGACAAATAGTGTTGGATCTTTTGAACAGGGCCTAAGGGTAGACGTAACCTTGGAGCTTTCAAGTGTTGTTTCTGCCATCCACTAAAAGCATCATTTATACTCGTAGGATAGCTTTTCAGTAGCATGTTTTGATGAGAAAATTACGGGTGTTTTCCACTTGCCATCCTGCATTAAAAAT
Organism: Chrysaora quinquecirrha; assembly: GCA_014526335.1. Taxonomy (NCBI): domain Eukaryota; kingdom Metazoa; phylum Cnidaria; class Scyphozoa; order Semaeostomeae; family Pelagiidae; genus Chrysaora; species Chrysaora quinquecirrha. The sequence goes on along the minus strand of JACTAT010000232.1, from coordinate 55,627 downwards.
GATGCAAAAAGATTAGAAACAATTCTAAAGCATGTGGAAACAAAGGACAAATTAGGCTTAATATCTTTTGTCCTTGATAGCTGGACACGACCGCTTTACCGTCAACGGCAAATATTGTTTGCCTTGAACGACGAAAAATGCTCTGTTGGGCGGTCGTCGTTCCCCTGTTGAACGAAATTGCCTGTCGACCAGACAGCGTTTTAGATGTCTGCGCAGTTACAGACAGAAGTTTAAAATCACCCTATCATAATTTAGCACAGAAAATACTGCACCTGTATACTGCAATACTACAGTCACCTGTTCCGCAGTTCGTCATTAACAATGCGTCCATAGTGGTACTATGCACCCGCGATAAATGAGAATTTCTACTGAGATTAAATGGTAAAGAATTTAAAGGACGGGGGTCAGTGGCAACGGGTGCTTGAGTAAATTAACATTATGTGATTCATTAGCGCAATGATTGTGTTTAATTCGCAGAATGTCACGAGAAAATTTATTTAACAAGCAAAGAAAGCGCCGGTAAGTTTGCCGCCTGCGGTTTTTCGCGTTTTTCTGCGTTTACTTTCACTCGTGGATCTCCTCTCTTCTGTGATTGCTGACCAGAACAAAGGAATGGTTTCTAGGACAACCGAAATGGTTTCTAAGACAACGAGCTTGTTAAGGTGAGTCTGTGTTTAAATAGAAAAATAAAATATCACGAAATTTTGTGGATGATAAACACATTTTGAGACGTCTTTGCTTAGAAGTCTCACTATAAGCTTAGATCAGTGCAATGCCCTTAGCCTAAAACCGCATAGTTTTATGGTCTGAAAACGGCCTAAATTAAAGCGATTTTCTTCCTAACTTGTCTTGAATTAAAAGGGTTATTTCCTACAACAAACCCAACTATTTCACGATTTTAATCCTTCAATTATAATTAATTAAAGTTCCTTAAATGAAAGTTCGATTTAATTAAAGTAAATGTTCCTAAGGATCTAGCACGCCATAGGATAAGATTGCGAAAAACAGCAGATACATCTCTGGACATACTTAAACGCTTTTTTCGTCTGACACTCCTCAGAGTATAAACGTCAGAAACAGACCGAAACAAATGACTCAGGCGGAATTTATACCCAGATGCGGATCGAAATTCACCAGTCTGAAAGTGAAGCTGAATTGGCATTATGATAAGACTAATATTGACAGCAGATAATGTAATTCAAGATTTAGGCATACTGTAATGCTATACTTTTCATTAAACGTTTCTTTCTTGCGACTTTTAACTAAATTTTTTGCTTTAATTTTTAGACTGGAATTGGCATGCAATATCCGCTGACCAAAGAGAAACACTGGCAATTCTCTATCAATAATCATAATCATAACGACAAAACTTTCTCATCATAAGTTTTCAGAAATCAATTGTTTATTTAATCAAACAGTAAACATGCACTTGTAAACAACAGCAAATAATTTTCCAGCCAGCACGTTGCTTGTGTTCCTCTTTTCGTCAAGGGATTTTGCCTTTTTCATGTCATTTAGATTAATATTTTTTAAAAACCAATATTCAATTTCTAACTTCATCTTTTAATTAACAAAACTTCACAAAGTACTTAATTCGTAATGTACTGAGATACCACAATTATTTGAAATATGCAAGCTATTTTGATTGAAATTAAATCCAAATGCTCAGGCAGACCCTTGGAACCCAAGCTCGTGCTGTTTGCGAAAACAATGAAACCAATCCTCTGCTCTGCACTTTCGGCTTTCACTCACTTTCATTGTTTTCTTTATTTATGCATTGTTTATTCATTCTAATTCTTTTCAATACAAGTATTACCTAATCGTCTGCTTTGTTGTTTTCAGTTCCTGCTTTTTCCTGTTACACGGTTTTCAAAGTACCCTCACACACATTTTGCACAAGGATCCATTTTTATGAGGATTCCAGGGTCCATCAGGACATGTCCAGAAAAAATCCACACCGGGCTTTAATTTACGTAGGTTACCAGTCAACCGTACTGTCCATCTTTGCGAGTACCCAAAGTTTTCGTTCTCATTCCAGAGAGCCACGAGGGGCAATTCACCCAAAGGATTTCTACGAAGTTTCCAATTGCCCCTCGGAAAACCACAACAGCTTTGTAGCTGTCTCGGACACCGACCTGCGTCAACAAAGAATTTTCGCTGGCTAGAGCAGTAGCGTGCGAAGCCAGAGGTCGACGGTTTGGTATCTGTCCGGCTGTGCCTCGTGCCGCTTTTAGGTTTTTCCACCTCCGGTACGGAGAGATCTCAATGGCTATCTTTAAAAACGGAGAACGGGAAACCAGGGAACAAGAATCAGGGAACGGCGGACCAGGGAACAGGAATCATGGAACTAGAGGAACCAATGGGAACCATTCCCCATTTCCAATTATAAAGATACATAGCCCGTCTTCCGTAACCCAAATTTTAATAGTTTGTGTTTGTTTTTTGCAGCAGATCTTTGGAGCAAGAGCAATCAGGGAGTGGAAGTGGAGCAACAAGCCAGATCAAGCCACGTTCATTGCGTTTTACATGGAGCATGAAAACGACAAGTAGTATGGAAGCCACAGAGATGATGGAAGAAATAACACGTGTTCTGGACTCGAATGCATGTGATTATGAGCAACGTGAGAAATTCTTGTTATTCTGTGTACATGGTGATGCGTATGAAGACTCGCTCGTTCAATGGGAAATGGAGGTATGCAAATTGCCACGTTTGTCACTCAATGGTGTTCGGTTCAAGCGAATATCCGGGTCTTCTATAGCTTTCAAAAACATTGCATCTAAAATTGCCAATGAATTAAAACTATAAACTCACTCTATCATTAATCATCGTGATTGCCTGTCAAGTGGTAGTTCCATGAATTACACACTTGTATCAAAGTGATTACCTAATATATCTACAGACGTTGGAAAACGACACGTCACTGGTGATCACTAAAAACCGGACTGCAGATCACCATGGACTATGTAGCATCCTGGTTTTGGATGTTATTATTCTTGAATGACGCGGATAACAATTAGTTACTGTATAAGCTTTTTAGTTTTGTGCAAATCTTTTATTTTGGATAATAATGAAAGGGACATATCCAGGGTAGAACTTTTAGTATTAGATACTGTATATCGCTAAGTTAACCTATCAAACTTCAAAATCATGCTGATAAAAGGATGGATCCAACAAAAATGGCCCCTCTTTGCATGATATGATATTGTTGCAAGGGATCGCTAAATCTCTTCAGAAGTATTAAAATTTGTTGAGAATCTAACACGCGTTTTTAAACAGCGAATCCCCCCCACCCCCGTCAGTACTTTCCACACATAAATAGAACTAAGAAAGCAAACGTTGTACATTAAAACCCGCACACGAGTCTTCATTCATCAAGAACCTGCAGCCTGAAATTATATATTTTCTACGCAATAGGTGAGAACCATTTCAGCCTAATGTCCAAAAGTGGTCCTATACAAAGGGCTTTAATCGACTCACTGCAGTTTGAATGCAAGTTGTATTACATTAAGAATATTACATTCAGAACTGTGATAAGTAGGGCCTGCTAAAGCTGCTAATGCTTCATCCATGCCTTGTTTTTCTGGCAATTTAATAACCAACGCCCTATCATGGTATACACCTAATTACATTTACACAAGAAGCTAAACAGGCTGTGTTAAAACTTGGATTCTTATGTGCGGGTTTTTGCTGTAACTTGAAGTCACTTTGATAATCATTAAGTTAATAAGAACTTGAAATAGTAAAACCTGGTTTAAATTAGATTGTACCAGTCGTATGATTATACATCTCAACCGTACAAATCGCCCTGAATCGATTCCTACTTTCGTGGCAATCAAGATTTCGACCCCACAATCGTCATACAATGATCTGAGGGTTAAAGCGATAATCACGACCAAATTGTTTCTAATGTGCGATTATGCGACTGAGGAATCGCAAGATCGCGCGATAAGCAATAACCGTGCGATTGCTACCATCTCTTGCAAATCTATTTTCACGTCACAGTCCATGTCATTACAAATACTAACAGATGCTGCCCCCCTCCTACGTTTGCATCAAAGCATTTTTATGTTCGTTTAAACAAAATTAGATATTTTCTAACTTTTTTTCGTTTTGATAGAAATTATGTTACTATTTTTTATTTGATTCATAAAGATGGACTTTTTGGATTGTGAACCAAAGGTTTCTGGAAATTAATTACCTATTTCTACTGAGTGACCGACAGATTACAAAGATCGTTCTTGATGGGTACAGATTGCAAAGATTACTGCAGACTGATACAGATTAAGCGACAGCTTACAAAGATTACAGTTCATTAGGTTTCAGATTGTTATAGATCTAGTGACGGATTACATAGATTGTTTCAGATTAGGTATAGATTAATACGGATTTAGCAACGGATTAGAAGGATTCCTACAGTTAAGCTACAGATTACAGTGATTGCTACTCGTTAACCTATCGACTTAGAAACGATTAGCTACAGACTTTAGTGGACCGAGCTATAGATTTGACTAATTCTGCAGATTGCTACCCATTTAAGTATCTGATTTTGACCAGAAGAGATTAAGTCCAGATAGGTACAGATTATATCCAGATAGGCACAGATTAGTTCCAGATAAGAACAGATTAAATCAAGCGTAATCCAGATTACCCCGATTTCTTAAATCAACCCTCTCATCCATTATACAGGAAAAAATCGGAAACAGCTGACTTTAGTAAAATGAAAGTTAAATGTTTAATTTGCAATAAAATTCTAGGTTTATCTTTCTTGCTGTAATTTGATGATGTTTGGATTTCTTATAATGTCAATTAGGTCTTATTAGGTGTTGTATTTCAGTATGATGTATATAAATAAAACAAAGAGTGTTTTCACTGACTTAAAAATAGACATGTTTGTTTTCTTGCTAGCGCATGATTCCTCAGCGAAGCGCTTTAGTACTACTAAAGAAAGAAAAGACTATTAATATGCAACTCTGAGTTTCATGATCTCTCAATCATCAGGCATACAAGATGTAATTGCAAATGAAGAATGTATAACAGTTTATTTCTATAGAATGCTTAGAAGAATTCTAAAAGAATTCTAAAAGAATTATGGCGCTGCAGTAGTAAAATGCTATTTACAGAGATTTTTTATGATTAACTTATTTTGATGTCTACACTTGCTTATAAATTCTGATTTGCTATTTAGTAAATCACTTTCACCTATGGACCGAATTATGTATAATTTCTCTGTTAAACACAACTTGCAATAATTATTACTTGGATTATTCTTCACTCTTTTTAATATTTTCCATCTTATATTCGGCGTTTTACTTTCTTTCTTTAATAACCAGACGTATTTAGAAAGTTCCGTACTTTTTCATATTTTTCCTGCCTGAAATCTTTGCAATGATTCAGATACCGCTGTTTGAATGTACCTTCTGTTAGTCCGATGTATCTTTTTTGTTCATCATCCACATCATTTTGAACAGTTGCTTCGTAGACAAGACTGCGTGTTAGACATTTATTTTCCAAAGGACAATTTTCTTTTACACGGCAGTTACATCCATTTGGATCTGAAGATTCAACATTTAAGATTGCTTTGTTATGCGATGCTATCATTGATTTGATGTTTTTTCATGCAGCTGTAGCTTACTTTGACTGTGTTTTTATTGAAGATTTTGGCCAATTGATGATCTCTTGGAAAATGCTTGTTCACAAGTTTGAGGAATATTTTACCAACATTTGTTTTCACGTTATTTGAATAAGGCGGGTTGAACCAGATAATTTTCCTTTTTCTTTTTCGTTTGTTTTCATCTGCTTGTTGGTTTGTTTGTTTTGGGACGTAGGTGAGTTTTTCTTTAAATCCGCTTTTTTCCAGGGCGTTTCCGTAGAAGGGGAATTTCTCTGCTGTATATTTCTTTATTTGAGGATAATTTTGAGATTCGGCGATTGATGTTGCTTGGAATTTGCTTCAGTATTGCTGGAGGATGATTTGAATTTCTATTTATGTAGACAGGATCATTGTTTGGCTTTCTGTATGGTTGGAATGTGTTGCTGCTTAAATTCAATCGTACATCCAAGAAATCCACTGTTTTCATGTTTGTTTCAATCGTGATGGATAGGCCACAATCTTTGAATACCTTGATAATCTGCTTTCTTTTCCTGTCAATTTCTGGACCAGATAAGTTTCGTACAATTCCCAGACCATCGTCTCTGTATAATCCTACATCTTCTTTATTCATTATTGGATCCAGTTTGCTTAGTATGTAGGCACCAACTAATTCGCATATCTCTGCTCCATCATAGCATCCCATTGGCACGTCAAAATCTTCATCACCTTTCTTCTTTACCCATGGCTCTCCAGAGTGAAAAAGCAGTGTCTTTCTTGCTTGGGATATGATCTCCAGTTCGTCGCTGCTGATTTCAGTAATGTTTTTCGCATATTCTATTGATTTGTTGAACAGTTCTGCAGATATAGAAGGGTAGAATGATTCAATGTCAAATGTAATAAATGATACTTCTTGTTTGTCTTTGATATCAGTAAACCATGTTATAACAGAATCCGTATTCTTCCACTGATTAACTTTGGTCGTTTCTCTTATTTGCCTGTTGATTCTATCCAATGAAGCTTTACTCACTTTACCAATATCTGATTTTGATGGGTTTATGAGTCTGCAAGATATCTTGTTTGGGAAATTTTCTTTATGGTCTTTGATTGTGATATACGCTTCCTTTTCTTGTAAACGTTCCATCCTGTCGTCAATTGATAATTTTTTCGCAATTTGTTTTGCAGCATCGTTTATGTTTTTCACTTTTACTATGTTTGACTTTTTATAATCCTTGGTGATATTTTCTTTCAATAATTTCTTATATTCATCGGGTTCAAGCAAATATATATTTCGTGATTTATCTGCCGGTACAAAGATCTTCTTGCTGTTTCTTATTTCTTCAATATCTTCTTTAATCTTGGTTTGAAAACGGTTATTTATGTTTCTAAATTCAATGTTTTTTACCATAGTCATTAAGTCATTTTCAAAGTTCGATAACAAATCAACAGTTGGTGGGCTTTTCCTTGATTTAAAACCATAAGTTTCTTTATTTCGATCCGACTGCAGTAGACCCAATGCTTCCATAGCCTTCCATCTCATTCTTTTAATAACACTTTCCACTTTTGAAACAAGCTGTATACTGTATTCTTCCTTACTTGCAATAGGTATGTTTTTATTCGAATAGTCCATCGTGAATTCTTCCATTTTGACGGGCGTTATTTCAACAGTGCTCAACAATAAAGGAGCTATTTATACATGTATAATTAAGTTATCCATACGCAGTTCACAGTGCTCGACTGAAATAGGAGCTTTTTAGTACTACTAAAGAAAGAAAAGACTATTAATATGCAACTCTGAGTTTCATGATCTCTCAATCATCAGGCATACAAGATGTAATTGCAAATGAAGAATGTATAACAGTTTATTTCTATAGAATGCTTAGAAGAATTCTAAAAGAATTCTAAAAGAATTATGGCGCTGCAGTAGTAAAATGCTATTTACAGAGATTTTTTATGATTAACGTATTTTGATGTCTACACTTGCTTATAAATTCTGATTTACTATTTAGTAAATCACTTTCACCTATGGACCGAATTATGTATAATTTCTCTGTTAAACACAACTTGCAATAATTATTACTTGGATTATTCTTCACTCTTTTTAATATTTTCCATCTTATATTCGGCGTTTTACTTTCTTTCTTTAATAACCAGACGTATTTAGAAAGTTCCGTACTTTTTTCATATTTTTCCTGCCTGAAATCTTCAACAAATCAATAGAATATGCGAAAAACATTACTGAAATCAGCAGCGACGAACTGGAGATCATATCCCAAGCAAGAAAGACACTGCTTTTTCACTCTGGAGAGCCATGGGTAAAGAAGAAAGGTGATGAAGATTTTGACGTGCCAATGGGATGCTATGATGGAGCAGAGATATGCGAATTAGTTGGTGCCTACATACTAAGCAAACTGGATCCAATAATGAATAAAGAAGATGTAGGATTATACAGAGACGATGGTCTGGGAATTGTACGAAACTTATCTGGTCCAGAAATTGACAGGAAAAGAAAGCAGATTATCAAGGTATTCAAAGATTGTGGCCTATCCATCACGATTAAAACAAACATGAAAACAGTGGATTTCTTAGATGTACGATTGAATTTAAGCAGCAACACATTCCAACCATACAGAAAGCCAAACAATGATCCTGTCTACATAAATAGAAATTCAAATCATCCTCCAGCAATACTGAAGCAAATTCCAAGCAACATCAATCGCCGAATCTCAAAATTATCCTCAAATAAAGAAATATACAGCAGAGAAATTCCCTTCTACGGAAACGCCCTGGAAAAAAAGCGGATTTAAAGAAAAAACTCACCTACGTCCCAAAACAAACAAATCAACAAGCAGATGAAAACAAACGAAAAAGGAAAAGGAAAATTATCTGGTTCAACCCGCCTTATTCAAGTAACGTGAAAACAAATGTTGGTAAAATATTCCTCAAACTTGTGAACAAGCATTTTCCAAGAGATCATCAATTGGCCAAAATCTTCAATAAAAACACAGTCAAAGTAAGCTACAGCTGCATGAAAAACATCAAATCAATGATAGCATCGCATAACAAAGCAATCTTAAATGTTGAATCTTCAGATCCAAATGGATGTAACTGCCGTGTAAAAGAAAATTGTCCTTTGGAAAATAAATGTCTAACACGCAGTCTTGTCTACGAAGCAACTGTTCAAAATGATGTGGATGATGAACAAAAAAGATACATCGGACTAACAGAAGGTACATTCAAACAGCGATATCTGAATCATTGCAAAGATTTCAGGCAGGAAAAATATGAAAAAAGTACGGAACTTTCTAAATACGTCTGGTTATTAAAGAAAGAAAGTAAAACGCCGAATATAAGATGGAAAATATTAAAAGAGTGAAGAATAATCCAAGTAATAATTATTGCAAGTTGTGTTTAACAGAGAAATTATACATAATTCGGTCCATAGGTGAAAGTGATTTACTAAATAGTAAATCAGAATTTATAAGCAAGTGTAGACATCAAAATAAGTTAATCATAAAAAATCTCTGTAAATAGCATTTTACTACTGCAGCGCCATAATTCTTTTAGAATTCTTTTAGAATTCTTCTAAGCATTCTATAGAAATAAACTGTTATACATTCTTCATTTGCAATTACATCTTGTATGCCTGATGATTGAGAGATCATGAAACTCAGAGTTGCATATTAATAGTCTTTTCTTTCTTTAGTAGTACTGATGATTGAACTGCGTATGGATCATGTATAAAACTCAGAGTAACTTCAAAAGAGAACTCATTAACTAATATTAATAGTAACTATCTTTAAACCAACTTTCTTTAGTGACGTATTGTCTAACTAACGTAGTCACTAAATAGCGAACGGAACTAACTAACCAACACAACTGCTAAAACTAAGTTCTTAACTAACTAAATCATCTATCTAAGTAACTAACTAACTATACTGTAACTAACTTACTAATTTGTTACCTTGTAACTAACTTTGCTAACTAACTAACTAACCAGCTAACTGACTACTAAGTAACTAACTTACAAACTTTAATTAAGTAGCTAAATAACTATCTTAAGTATCTATCCATTTCTATGCGGAATATTTCTTTCTTTCTCCTTCCATTTTGTCCATAAAATTGGCCAAATTAACATCTTTGGTGCTCATACCACCACAATCATGAGTTGTCAAAGTAACTTCGACTTTATTATAAACATTGAACCATTCGGGATGATGTTGATGTTGTTCTGCATGCATGGCGACACGTGTCATGAAACCGAAGGCTTCGCTAAAATCTGTAAATAGATAGGTTTTCTTCATTGCATCTCGTCCTTCTACGAACTTCCATCCGTTTGATTCCATATTTGTGAGGTGGAGCTTTCTGCCTTCTTCATCAAGCTTTCGAATTTTGTTTGCAGGCTCCATTTCTGTCGTAATCGAAGCTTATTTCGTCTGAAAGCTCCACACAACTCAATTCAGGCCTGAAGTATCTTCGAAAGGAAGCCTTCCATGCTGCATCTTGGGAATGAGAGGCTTTTCCCGCCAAAATCTCTCTATTTCGCGCCAATGCCTCATTTTCATGTAATGTCTTTGTTTCCACAATGAAATACGACGCTAAATTAATAGTTTTAATTTCGCGAATCAGCCTCGTGTTCATTTGCCCAGCAAGAAATCCATTCAAAAATCTCTTCCTTCAAAAATGGCCGGTTTTGACGAGCAACCAGTTTATTTCAGTGACCCATTTGGCACTTCTGAAGACCAAGGAAATGAACAAGAAATAAATCGTGTGCAGACTCAGAAACGTTTTAAAGATTTCATCAGGCAGTTTCATGAAGGAACGTTTATTTATCCTTATAGGTAAGTTTGTTCGGAGGAAGAGGGAGGCTCTTTAGGCCCAACAAGACAAGTGGAGCGTGCATACCGGCGCTAGGCAGGAGCTTGAACATGTTGTTTGCCATGGCCAGGCCAGTACCTCATACACATCTTCGGCACATTTTGGCGTAATTTTGGTATCAAGCTAAACACGTTCCTTGGCTGCCTGCAGTAAAGTCTGAACTGCTTTGAATTTTGCATTGCCTTTGAATCTTCAAATTGAATGGTCAGGAAAAATGCATTTTAACGGTCAGAAAAAATTTCTTCAACACTTAATGCATTCAAAAAATCAAAATCCTCTCCAGAAAATAACTGGGTAATTTGGCAGTGAAGCCTGTTTATCCTTGCAACTATCACTAAGTCAGGGTGCATTCCATGTTACTGCAATGCCGGAGAATACGCTAGCCAAATCAGACTTCACGCCAAAAGAAACAATAGATCTACTGTTTTGTACTTGAAATAATAGTCTAGGCAATTTTTTTTAAAGATCCATGCCAGTATTCAGATAAGGTTTTAAACTCCACGCCAGCGATCTTGGAATGCACGCTGGTCACTATGGAGTGGATGGGGTGTGGCATGGCACCCCAGATGGGAAAGTTTTATTTTTGCAAGGCAGGTGAACAAGAATTTTGCCATCTATTGGTACTGGTACTAGATTGGCAAATTTGAGTATAGTTGGCAAAATCAAGGGTGACGCAGCCATGCCTGTCCACTTGGTCTTCCAATCTGCCTTTGTGACCATTGATAGGGTGCAAAAAATCCTTGGGCCACATCTCTGTACATTTACGGGTCAAGTTCTCCCCAGACCACCAGCTACTTGAATTTCATATCTTCCCTAATCCTAGATTTAACTCCATTAAATGTCATTTATTCCTCATTTCAGAGATCAATTAAAACAACATTACAATCTTGGAGAATATTATCTTGAAATTGATCTGAATGATTTATCAAGCTACGATGAATTGCTGGCTGATAAACTTCTCAAAAGTCCCACGGAATATATCCCACTGGTAAATATTTTGTTTAATTCTAAATATGCATAATAGTTCCTATGATGTGACAATTCAAGCTAATGAAAGGCTTTTTCAAGGTAAAAAAGGGGCAAGGGGGCAGAATTTTTTAGGAGGGAAGTTGTCCTTTGTGGCTCTGGGATCCCCAGGCTTTGTAATCTGTTTAGGGAAGCAAAAGAACAAAACGGGACTGGCTTGAATGGTTTCACAAGGAAACATTTCCTATCTGAAGAGGAATGCCTTTGAAGGTGCTGTGGGGTTGTGGCCTTATCCGACTGACTTGTGGTGTCCGAAGCTCAGCAAGGTTAGGCTTTGAGCCCTAGCTACCCAAGCCATGGTAGTGTCACAGCCATGGGTGAAGGTGGTGTGGCATCTTGGACCAATCAAGCTGACTCATGATGTCAGAAGCTCACTGAGGTCAGCATTTGAGCCACAGCCACAGTAGTGTCACAGCCAGGGTTAAAGTCTTGATAGTTTGCCTACAACTGAGATCCAAGCAGCTGCACTATATAACCCATTTCCCCTTCATTTTCTTGGGTTGAAGGCTCCGTTATTGCTAGATCCAAAATGATAGGAATAGACCTGTTGAAATTGCTTAAGTCCCAACACAAGAGATAAATATTGATGTCAATGTGCACAGATTTGGACAGCAAATACAAATCTTGAGAATACATGAGGATGACCATACCGATCCCATCTGTGGTGCCACTCTGCAAAATTATGATTATCAATCACCTTTCAGGCTTCCCCATACAGCAATAGCAGTTAAGAATATGTCATGCAGTTAATTATCTGTCTTATTTTCACTTAGTTTGAAGCTGCAGCAAAAGACATGGCTGACGAAATAACAAGACCAAGACCCACTGGCGAAGAGGATGTTCACGATATTCAGATCACGTTGAAGTCAAATGCCAACCCTGTTGGTGTCAGGGAATTAAAGGTAATGTCTCACTATTTTTAGAGGGCTGCTAATTTGTGAAAGGGTTGGAAAATGTCACCAAAGTTAATGATAGAGAGGGGGCTAGTACTTGGCACTCCAGAGTTTGCATCCCGCATATATTAAATTTGATACATATTACTGGTTAGCTCCATTAAAGCCAAAACTTTGGAGCATTTGAGAATTATAGTGGCATAGCTATGTTGGCAAAGAAGCATTCATTGCAAATGGATTTGGTACATAGAGTATAGCTATTGCTAAACTAGGAGACTTGTCACACATGACACTGTGTTCGGTGTGTCTCCCAGGGTGGCTTAACATAAGAGTGACAAGCTAGCAACATGTCCCTCGACTCATCTGCATGTTGCGGAGACAAGAAATGTTTCTGTTGTCTCCCAGAAACATTCGCGTGTCTCTTGCTAAAAAATGTTGTGTTATGCTACAGAGTTTTCCAGGTTGCTAAACTGGGAGACACCGAGGGGACACCATGTCATGCTTGACATGTCTCCTAGTTAAGTCAGGCCTTAAGCATAAAAGTTTTGCTTTTTGTTTTGAAGCCATGTCCCACTTTTCTGTTCCCCTCTTAGTGAAGGGGTAGCACCAATCACTAGGATCCTAAATAGTAGGTTAATTGAGGGCTCTACCCTTATAGGCTAATTAAGGACTCTACCCTTATAGGCTAATTAAGGACTCTACCCTTGGTGTGATGCGCTAATTGAGGCCTCTACCCTTGGTGTGATGCTACTAACACTGTGAGCCAGCTGGATGGGGCCATGACACTGCAGCACCTTCAAAATATAGGAATGCTGGCTATGCCAAGGTAAAGGGATAGGATGAATGACAGGACCACACCAACCAATTATGGTTGACTCAATCAGACCTGCCTTATAAAAAATTTTATGTATGCTGTATGTCAGTTGGTGAACGTATTCAAATCTGACATGGTATTAAACTAATCACTACGAAATCTTTTTATACCTAGAGTGAGCATGTATCAAAGTTGGTAAAAATCCCTGGCATTATCATCAGTGCATCTGCAATAAGGGTAAAAGCAACAAAGATAACAATACAATGTCGATCATGCAGAAATACGATACCAGATATCGCATTGAAACCTGGTTTGGAAGGTTATGCATTGCCACGAAGCTGCCCGACAGAGCAAGCAGGAAAACCACCATGTCCTGTTGATCCATTCTTTATTTTGCCTGATAAATGCAGATGTGTCGATTTCCAGGTATTTATGGTCGTTCTATTTCTCTGAAATTGTTTTTCTCTGTTAATCTATTCAAATATGAAGATGAAGATGCAGGGAGGCCACATTTACACTATACCGGATTGCTTTCAGAGATTCTTGATTTGTGGATTTGTTTTTAATTCATTTCTGTCCAACAGGTTTATTACAGCTGAGTAAAAATAAGAAAACAATTCCGATAGAGCACAAATCACGGAGTGTTTTGAAAGGAAAGTGTTCCCCATGCTCTCATAAGAAGGATCCGGCATTTCGGGTGAAGGGCTCTTTCTTTCCTAACAACGTCTTTGCTCTTTTCCCTTTTCAAGCCCTATTTTTTCTACTTTTCTTCACTTCTAGTGAATTGTTTATGCTCGATACATTTAGTTCACATATTTTCTTTTTACTGATATAGCAAATATTCATTCATCCTTTTATAATTTTATGACATTAATATTTAGGTTTTGAAGCTCCAAGAGTCTCCAGACGCTGTTCCAAACGGAGAGATGCCAAGACATTTGCAACTATACTGTGACAGGTATATAGATAGCTGTCTTATTTGTGGAATAAGTGAATAAAAAACAGTTGAAGTATCATGATCCCTAGTCTGGATTTGAAGCACAGACCTTTAAGCACAAATGGCGCAAGTGCTGACCTGCTGACCTGCTGACCTTACTCTGACCTCTTTCAGCATTCTTTTTTGCAAGATCAAAGTTTATTTTTAAGAATTAGCAGAAATAGCAAAATTATCGCATTAGTTGTGTAGTTTATTTGCTTGTTTGGCTTGCGGTTTGGCGAATTGAATGCTAAACAAGATGCTCCACAAACCACAGAAAATTTATTGGACAATTGGAATACAGTTGAACGTTGATATCTTGAACAAGCAGAGGAAACGGAAATTTTGTCAGAAAACGAGTCTGCAAGTGTTCGAAATTTCAAGAGGTTTTCATGTATTTAACCATAAAACAACTCAAAGTCGGAGAAGACAGAAAACTATTCGACTCATTGAGGAATTCCAGTTAATTGGTGGTCAGAATATCGAGGTGCAACTTTTTTTCTAGCACCATGCAGTACGAAAGGATCCCCAAAACCAGGGGGGCCGGGGGCCAAGGGGTTTTCATACATAGCTAGTGCTAAACGATCAAATAATGTTTGTCAATCTTTGATGTTTGCATATGTCACGCAAAATGTTTTATCGTTTGCCCAGGCTGCAAAACATTACTAATCAAACATTTGTTGCTTACATCAAGCGAAAATATTTTTAAACTTTTTCGAAAACATTGCCCTGCAAGTCCTGCTTGTGAAGCATTGTTCTATTCTATTCTATTCTATGATTTATTTAACGTTAGTTTTGACAATAGTGACGTGACACTAATTTACTCTAACATGAAGCAACTCCAGAGATTGTATTAGGTCATTATTTGTTGCAAAAGGAGCAAGCGCATTTGTTACTAAGAAACCACGTTTTTAGCAAGTTTTTAAACTTCCTTGAGTTTCGAGCTGATGTTATTTCATCCGTAAGGGCGTTCCAGATTTTTGGTCCTTGGAAACTTAGTGATTTGATTCCATAGCTTGTAGTCCTGACTTTTAGAATTTCAAGGATGTTTCTTTTACGGAGGTTGTGATCTACTTGCTTTGGTGAAAAATAGCTTTTCATAAATGCTGGGTTAATATTATTAAGAGTTTTGTAGACTTCATACGCTAGAAGTCTAATGGATTGGACATGGACAGTAGTTTCTCTAGATCTTGCAAGTAACGTTTCGTAGGAGGACGTGTAATCAGAGCACGCTAGCTGCAAAGCTCTTTCATTTATTTTTTCAAGCTTATCTTGGCTACCCTTGCTACATAGCATCCATATTAATGCGCAATAATTGAAATGACAGAGGATAAATGAATTTACTTTGATCTTTCTTTCTTTTTCACCCATATATCTAGTTTTGTGACATTTCCAAGCATTCAAACATCGCTTGATAAGCAAATCTAAAATGTTTGACAATGTTTGATCATTTGTTTATCTCGTCCTCTAAACAGATATCTGACTGAAAAAGTTGTTCCTGGCAACAGAGTTACTGTCATTGGAATATATTCAATCAAGAAAGTGTTTCAGAAACGAGTGAGTTGAAACTTCGTGTAAATTTTCAGGTGTTTTTCAATGCTGCTCTTTTATGTAATTGTATGTTCCTCTATATGGTTTAAAACAGTGACAAAAACCATAACAAAACGTCTGAAGTTCGACATCGATGAACCGAGAGTTCCGTTTTATTTAATACAACCTAATCTTAGACGCATGGCTTGGAGACTTGACCTCCAAAATCTTTCGAATTCGAAAACGAAACGAAAACAGAAAGCTTCCAAAAACAGAATCCATGAATTTCAAACATAGGGGCCCTATGGGCATGTTCGAAGAACGACTCTGGTTGAATATAGCTATTTCGGTCAAATGATGAAAGATGTTCATCGGTATGCACAACGATGACGATAATGATTATGATGATAATGGTGGTGGTTATGATGATGATGTTGATGAACACGATGATCATGATGCTGGTTGGTAGGGGTGATTGTGGTTGTATGGTGGGTATGGTGGTGGTGATAGAGGTGGTTGTGGTGCTGAAGGGGTGGTTGTGGTGGTTGTGATAGGGGTGATCGTGGTGATGGTTGTAGGGGTAGTTGTGGTGGTGGTGATAAGGGTGGTCGAGGTGATGGTTGTAGGGTGGTTCCGGTGGTGGTGATAGGGTGGTCGAGGTGATGGTTGTAGGGCTGGTTGTGGTGGTGGTAGCGTTCCTTTAGATGTTGCACACCGTCAATGGTGGTGATAGTAATCATGATGATGATGATGATGATTATTATCATTATTATTATTATTATGACGATTTTCATCGTGAGGATAATATTAATGATGATTTGTTTTGAAAACTGTTTTGAAATTGCCGCTCTTTGGCAAAACTCTTTGTTAAATGTTGAGAATGCCTGAAATGTCATTTACCAAAGCAAGGTGGCAATTTTCCAGTTCCATTTAGTAAACAAGGATGAGTCAGTTGTCACATGACCCCAGATTGACAAAAGTGCTTGCAGGCCGAATTGTGAACAACTAACCGCAAATTGCGCATAAATGGCCGAGACAATGGCCCTAATGGCATTCTTGACAATGGCCCTATTGTTACACGTTTTCCATTATTCAAGCGTTGGTTAGTTGGTGAGTTGGTGAGTGAGTGAGTGAGTGAGAGACATCCACCCCACACCAATGTGTTCGAAGTTCTTCGAACACAAAAACGGGAATTCTGGAAATCCGAAAACTTTCGCGCCAAAATTTTTGCTTGCCTCGTCCCCAGACCCATTCGCGGGATGTATCCTGGCAACTGGTAAAACGGAAGTCTCTTTCGAACTTCAAACCGTGAATCTCTCGGAAGTCTCGAAAACCTTGCCGTTTTCAGAAGAATGGCTTTGAAAAACACACATTCCGAAAAACGAAGGCTACTGAAAAAAGAATTGGTTAAGAAGACCACGCCCTCATAGATCCTCGTAGTATAGCAGGAAAAAATTATTAGCGTCAGACTATAGTGAGGCTTTGTAATGTTTAAACTTACATGCCATAATAATTCGAGAAGCACCCTCTTGTTATAACTCCATCTTCGTATTAGCACCCTTATTTAAATAAGGAATTAGAATGGTCTTCTACCTAACCTCCCGCAAGAATACCACTTTCTAGAAAGAGGTTTTTATAAAAAAACATGAAAAATAGGAGAGTTCTCTATAATTGAATGACCTCTTCTCTGCTTATTATGCCATCTGTTCCAAAAAAATTGTAAGCTTGTTTTTGGTCGTTCCTTTCAAGGGACAAGAGAATGCTGGCGTTGGAATAAGAAAACCCTACATAAGGGTTCTTGGAATTCAACTGGAAACTGGTGGAGGGGGTCGTACGTCTGTAAAAGCACCATTTACCCCTGCAGAAGAAGAAGAGTTTCGTCAGTTGGCTGCCAGCCCTGATATTTATGACATTATTGCAAAAAGTATTGCACCTTCTATCTTTGGGAGTATTGATATCAAGAAGGCAATTGCCTGTTTGTTATTTGGAGGCTCAAGAAAAAGGTAAGCAAATTCGCAATTTTTTGTCACAAGTCATTGGTTGATTCAAAATTTCAAAATTGCCGCAGTTCCAATTCTTTGTCACCTCGTCTCCGCATGGAGGCTCGCTCTTTAGAGGCCTATTCACCCTTGGGACGAGGTTGGTTTCGGATATGGCTTTTGGATTTCTAAGGCAAACACAGTGCTCTGTGGGCGCGGAAAATTTTTTGTTTTGGGGCACCATTGTTCTTCAATAAATAGGAACAATACCCAACCATACAGCTAATATATCACAGCAGTGGATGTTGTAAGTATAGGGGGCACCAGAACGATCTTCCCCCAGTGTCTAAAACCCTGAAAACAGCAAATGCTCAGATTGTGAAACATGTTTAGGCAGTTTAAAACTTGCTAAAAACGTGGTTTCTTAGTAACAAATGCGCTTGCTCCTTTTGCAACAAATAATGACCTAATGCAATCTCTGGAGTTGCTTCATGTTAGTGTAAATTAGTGTCACATCACTATTGTTAAAACTAACATTAAAT
Organism: Chrysaora quinquecirrha; assembly: GCA_014526335.1. Taxonomy (NCBI): domain Eukaryota; kingdom Metazoa; phylum Cnidaria; class Scyphozoa; order Semaeostomeae; family Pelagiidae; genus Chrysaora; species Chrysaora quinquecirrha. Next base: position 37,401 of record JACTAT010000232.1, on the reverse strand, counting down.
AAATCATAGAATAGAATGTTAATTAACAATATTCTCTAGATTGCCTGATGGATTAACAAGACGTGGAGATATCAATGTTCTGTTGCTCGGAGATCCCGGCACAGCTAAAAGTCAACTGCTGAAATTTGTGGAGAAAGTTGCCCCAATTGCTGTGTACACATCTGGCAAGGGTAGCAGTGCCGCTGGATTGACTGCTTCGGTTAGCAGAGATCCAGTATCAAGGAACTTTATCATGGAAGGTGGGGCAATGGTTTTGGCTGATGGCGGAGTTGTTTGCATTGATGAATTTGATAAGGTAACATTGTTTTGATAACTCAAATAATAATAAATAATAAATACGCGTGCTCATTCTGTAACAAATGATGAGTTTGCAATCTATGATGTTGCTTAATGTTAGTGTTAATCAGTGCACTCGTCACTACTGCAAAACTAACAGTAAATAAGGTTCTCATTCTTAATAATAAGGCCCTCCAAGAATATCGTTTCACGTTGTCTTTGTTACAGTGCTCGGTTTTGAAAAGGTGCAAGCCTGTATTAGATGAGGTACAAATCCTGCCTCAGGGAAGCAGCGGCACAAAGGGGAATTTATGGGCAACAGGATTCGCTCACGTTACTTTGAATATTCATTTAAGCTTGCGTACATAAAACCATTTTTACGCACATGCAAGCTTTTACAGCGTTTTTCTATGTGAGCCCAGGTACTTACGAGCTTTTTATCAAGAAAACCCGAAATATTTTGCTGCATACTCACAGAGCTCCGTTTGCATTACGATATAGCAAGCCTTAAAACCGCAGCTACACGTTCGACTTTTTGCTTGATATGGTGATGCGACACACCTGAAAATTTCCTGTCATGAAAAATCCTGAGGTGGCTACACGCTGCGACAAAAATACTGCGACAGAATTTCTTCGACAGTCAACCTGCGTGATAAGAAGAATGGGTCCTAGAAAATTTGCAGGAAAAGGCACGAAAACAATCCAATGTGTTGCGTCGCCAATTCAAATAAACGCTACACGCTGCGACATTACTGGCGACAAGCAAAAACATGTCGCGAAATGTTCAATCAAAGGAATGTTCTGCGACTGAATTTTCTAAGGTCGCAGAACATCAGTTTAAAAGTATATCCCTTGGCTACACGTGCGGCTCTTAGTTTTTCCGGTCGCGACGACAATTTTTGAACATGTTTTGTCGCCATTTCAAGTAGAATGTCGCACGTGTATCCGCGGCTTAAACATTTGTGCAGACGTATCTTTTCTCGTAGAATATGAAAGACTATTTTCAAAAGAAAGAACAATAGTTTGATTGACTCTTTTTACTCGTTAACAGATGAGAGAAGATGACCGAGTGGCGATTCATGAAGCCATGGAACAACAAACCATCTCCATTGCAAAGGTTGCTAATCATACTATTTATGACTTAAGCCCTGGCTTATGTCGACCTATGATATGAGAGAACGAACGCCAACTAGTCGTAACTGCAAACTTTCCCATCATATCAACATCGATATGAATCGACAACTAGTCAGAAGGTGTAGAATGCAGTTGACGGTGACCACAAGAGTCCTTTTGTCGACTGCGAGGGACGGGAATCAGTTTTTAACTAATCGCGGAAGTAAAACATGCCAAAACTTCTGGAACTGTGCGCCGACCGTCAAAAAGGGACTAGTTGCTAACCAGTTGCTAGAGCGCTTATGTCGACTGGTTTATAGCTGTTAATTAGTTCCGAAAAATCGCCGATCTGCAGATGGCAACTTGTTTTGACTGCGCAATGTCGACATTAACCAAGATGTAATTATTCATGTGTCAGATATTTGCAGTCAAGAAATTACAATTGATTCTATGTTATTTTAGGCTGGTATCACGACGACCTTGAACTCAAGATGTTCTGTACTTGCTGCTGCAAATTCAGTTTATGGAAGATGGGATGACACGAAGGGAGAACAGGTTAAATAATATGGCAAAAATAATTTCTTTGAGTTGTACAACGCTCAAAGAAACAGCCGAAATAATTGTTGATTCCCTTTTTCCTCTGACTCTCGTCAGAGAAAAATATCAGAAAAAGAACTTGCATTTTGATCCGCATCTGGGTAAAAAATCCGCCTCAGTCAATTTCTTTGGTATGTTTTTGATAGACGAAAAAAGGCTTTTGAGAATGTCCAAAAATGTTTTTGCTGTTTCTCGCATTTTAAAAATAATTTATTCTTAACCTAGAGTTATCCTTTACTTCTCGTTTCAAATAATGATAACTTTATCATAAAATGATATTTATTTTTTTGTAGAATATTGATTTTATGCCAACCATTTTATCAAGATTTGATGCCATTTTTATTGTCAAAGATGAACACGATAAAACCAAAGATATGGTATGTTATCAATTTTCCATTCATTCAATAGTTTTCTATCATTGAAGATGATCGTCATGTTCTAATCCAGCTGACTCGTGGTGTCAGAAGCTCAGCGAGGTCGGGGTTCGAGCCCCAGGTACAGTAGCGTCACAGCCAGGGTCGAAGTCTTGATTAGTTAACCTGCTACTGAGATCCCAACGACTGGAGCTAAAACAGCATTTCATGTTCACCATCTTTTCTACATTGTCAAAATCTGCAGGCAAGAGGACAGTAAGCGAAAATTAATCAACAGAAACATGACGAAGATATTTGTTCTAGAATGCAAGGAGCACAAGCTGCTAGTCCAAATCAACTGTATAGCTGCTCAAATACCTGACCGAATAATGCATAAAGATTTCTTGCTTGCTTGCCTCGTTAGGGAAAATCCCGGTGACAGTTCCTTTCAAGCGACATGGAAGTTGTCAGTGAAGGTGAAATGGCGTTTTAGCGCCAGTAGCTAGGATCTCAGAAGTAGATCAATTAACAAGATCTCGAGCCTGGCTGTGACGCTGAGAACAAAAGGATTTCCAAGGAATTTTCAGGAAAATAATAGGATTTTCAGCAATTCCGCTGGGAATTCTGACATCCCGACATTTGTTTTACGAAGCAGTTTGTTCTATTTCTTTATTATTTCACCTTTAACTTGTTATATTCATGATAATGATTGATCACCATATACCATTCTATTTTAGCGTCTTGCTAAGCACGTGATGCAAGTTCATTTGAACGCTGCGCAGACTAACAAAGCCGTTGAGGGGGAGCTTGAGCTGGACTTTCTCAAGAAATACATTGATTATTGCAGATTGTAAGTTTATATTGAAAATATCTATACTTATTTGTTGGTCTTCTCTGTTTACATTGCGATAAACACGAATTTGTTCTCATGTGATATGAGCCTAACTGCATTCGTTTCAGTACCTTAGGCCAGGTGCCAAACTTCAGATTAATATGCAAGACCTCTGTACCCGTGTGATACGAGTCTAAAACTCACGCAGTTACTCACCAGTCAGCCCAACTCCGGTGGTTGTGTGAATAGCACTCGTGCTTCTCACGCAATAAACCCCGGTTCGATTCTCACACATGTCACTGATGAGCTCCAATAAGAGCGAAACGCGTCTGGCATTTGAGAATGTGGCGGCTGGTGAAATTATTCATATAAGGCCGAATACGAATTTGTGCTCATGTGATATGAGCCTAACTGCATTCGTTTCGGTCCCTTAGGCCAGGTACCAAACTAACATGAACACAAAGTCATATTACAACTAATGGACACTGGAAAAAGAAATTAATTGGAAATGTCTTTATTATCTAATTATCTTTGAACTGTCAAAACTTGTCCCTAAATTGTTTATTTTTTGTCATTTTTACAGAAAATGTGGTCCAAGACTATCAGAGACAGCTGCAGAGAAACTGAAAAATCGATATGTGCTTATGAGAAGTGGAACACGTGATGCTGAGAGAGAAAGCAACAAAAGAAGCAGTATTCCTATCACTGTCAGGTTAGTTGTTGTTGTTGTTGTTGTTGTTGTTGTTGTTGCTGTTGTTGTTAGTCTATTTTTAGTAGGCTGTTATTTCTAGCATTTTCAGCTAATTTAGGCCTACTATGCATGCCGCATCCAGGCATGGGACCCCTAGTTTAACGTCCCTTCCGAAGGACGGCAGAGTGAGTTGTTTAATCATCCATCTGGAAAAGTCACCCATCAAGGTGCTAACCTCACACGACCAAGCTTAACTTCAGCTGTCTAACGAGAGCTGACTGAAAAGCTTGGTCACTCACTCCACGTTAATACAGTTAGTACAACTGTCAATCATTTTGTTTCATTTTTGTATGAATACAGTACCAACCCACAAATTAGAACAAAACATTCAGAGCCAGTCTCTCAGTGTTCTTAAACTTTCCCAAAATATAAAATTGAAGAGAAATTTCAAAGCCCACAATAGGGGACAAGCATCAACTACTCAGGGCTCGAAATGTCTTAGGCCCTGGCCAAACGATCAAACATTGTTTGTCCAACATTTGAAATTTGCTTGTCAAGCAAAATGTTTGACCGTTTGGCCACATCCAAAAACATTGCTCCTCCAACATTTTTTTGGTGCATGAAGCAGAAAATGTTTTTGAAGCATCACGCTACAAATTTTGCTTATTTTTGCTCGTCAAGCAATCACAATGTTTGCTCGTTGGCCGCCTTTCCAACATTGCTTGTCAAACATTTCTTTTGTTTTTGACAAACTGCAGCAACTTGCAACATTTCACTACTTTGCAACATTTCGCTACCTGGCAACATTTCTTAGCAACAAGGTGTTCCTGCTTGTGCAATAGCAATAACATCGTTGTTTAGACAGCAATGTTTTTGGACGTGGCCAAACGGTCAAACATTTGTTGTAAAGCAAATTTGAAATTTTGGACCAACAAGGTTTGATCGTTTTGCCAGGGCCTTAGGATGAAACATTGTGGATCAAACATTGAGACTTGTTTAACAAGCAATTTTTGACAGTTTGGCTACATCAGAAAAGATCGGTTGAAAAGCAGAATTGACTCAGCAATGTTTCTGAAAATCTTCAAGACATTTTTCTTTATCTCAAGCAAAAAATGTTTGAAAAACTTGTCATGTGGCAAAACGGTCAAGCATTTTGTTTTACATCCACATGTCAAATGTTTGGCAAAAATGTTTTAGGCAGAGCTTGGTTTCGGTAGCTCTATGCCTGACGCGTCAGTATTCGAAATGTGCTTAGGCAAACATTTTAGAGATTTTTTACAAAGCAATGTTTGACCGTTTATCCACGTCACGAAACATCGCTCGAAAAGCAGAAATCTCCAAAAACATTCATGTTTGCCTCAAGCAAAACATGTTTGAGAAGCATTACTTTGTCATTGTGCCAAACGGTCAAACATTGTGTTTAACAAGCTAATGTCAAATGTTTAACAAACAATGTTTTATTGTTAAACCAGGGCTTTAGTTTAAGAATGATAGCCTAACGCCTGACATTAAACGATGGGTCCTCAGTCAGCTTGTAACCAATAACTTGGTAGCACCCACTAAAACTCCACTGAAAACTAGTCATTTTTTGTTAACTTTTACAGACAACTTGAAGCCATCATTCGAATGTCAGAATCATTAGCAAAGATGCAGCTACAGCCATTTGCAAGCGATCTTCATGTGGAAGAAGCATTAAGACTCTTTCAAGTCTCAACTTTGGAGGCAGCGAAATCAGGCAGTTTGTCCGGTGCGGAGGGGCTTACTCCTGAAGAAGATGTGGAGGAGGTTCGTAGAATCGAACAGCAATTGAAAAGGAGATTCGCCATTGGATCACAAGTGAGTTTTTTTATAGACTTATTACATTCGTCGTAGTCTACGCTCCTCCACACCCCTACCAGCCCGCCCCAACCACTCTAAGGAAACAGCAATCATGACGTTAAACCACGTTAAAACTGCCACACAGCCTGATATACTGGTTATATGTGACGTTAAACCATGTTAAACTGCACTACAGCCTGGTATACTGGCCATACGTGCCGTTAAACCATGTTAAACTGCCCTACAGCCTGGTATACTGGTTATAAGTGACGTTAAACCATGTTAAACTGCCCTACAGCCTGATATACTGGTTATAAGTGACGTTAAACCATGTTAAACTGCCCTACAGCCTGATATACTGGTTATAAGTGACGTTAAACAAAGTAAAACTGCCCTACAGCCTGATATACTGGTTATAAGTGACGTTAAACCATGTTTAACTGCCCTACAGCCTGATATACTGGTTATAAGTGACGTTAAACAAAGTAAAACTGCCCTACAGCCTGATATACTGGTTATAAGTGACGTTAAACCATGTTAAACTGCCCTACAGCCTGATATACTGGTTATAAGTGACGTTAAACCATGTTAAACTGCCCTACAGCCTGATATACTGGTTATATGTGACGTTAAACCATGTTAAACTGCCCTACAGCCTGGTATACTGGTTATAAGTGACGTTAAACCATGTTAAACTGCCCTACAGCCTGATATACTGGTTATAAGTGACGTTAAACAATGTTAAACTGCCCTACAGCCTGATATACTTGTTATAAGTGACGTTAAACAATGTTAAACTGCCCTATACCCTGGTATACTGGTTATACGTCTCGTTAAACCATGTTAAACTGCCCTATACCCTGGTATACTTGTTATAAGTGACGTTAAACAATGTTAAACTGCCCTATACCCTGGTATACTGGTTATACGTCACGTTAAACAACGTTAAACTGCACTACAGCCTGATATACTTGTTATAAGTGACGTTAAACAAAGTAAAACTGCCCTACAGCCTGATATACTGGTTATAAATGACGTTAAACAATGTTAAACTGCCCTATACCCTGGTATACTGGTTATACGTCACGTTAAACAACGTTAAACTGCACTACAGCCTGATATACTGGTTATAAATGACGTTAAACAAAGTAAAACTGCCCTACAGCCTGATATACTTGTTATAAGTGACGTTAAACCATGTTAAACTGCCCTACAGCCTGATATACTGGTTATAAATGACGTTAAACAATGTTAAACTGCCCTACAGCCTGATATACTGGTTATAAATGACGTTAAACAATGTTAAACTGCCCTACAGCCTGATATACTGGTTATAAATGACGTTAAACAATGTTAAACTGCCCTACAGCCTGATATACTGGTTATAAATGACGTTAAACAAAGTAAAACTGCCCTACAGCCTGATATACTTGTTATAAGTGACGTTAAACCATGTTAAACTGCCCTACAGCCTGATATACTGGTTATAAATGACGTTAAACAATGTTAAACTGCCCTACAGCCTGATATACTGGTTATAAATGACGTTAAACAATGTTAAACTGCCCTACAGCCTGATATACTGGTTATAAATGACGTTAAACAAAGTAAAACTGCCCTACAGCCTGATATACTTGTTATAAGTGACGTTAAACCATGTTAAACTGCCCTATACCCTGGTATACTGGTTATAAATGACGTTAAACAATGTTAAACTGCCCTACAGCCTGATATACTTGTTATAAGTGACGTTAAACAATGTTAAACTGCCCTATACCCTGGTATACTGGTTATACGTCTCGTTAAACCATGTTAAACTGCCCTATACCCTGGTATACTTGTTATAAGTGACGTTAAACAAAGTAAAACTGCCCTACAGCCTGATATACTGGTTATAAATGACGTTAAACAATGTTAAACTGCCCTATACCCTGGTATACTGGTTATACGTCACGTTAAACAAAGTAAAACTGCCCTACAGCCTGATATACTGGTTATAAATGACGTTAAACAATGTTAAACTGCCCTATACCCTGGTATACTGGTTATACGTCTCGTTAAACCATGTTAAACTGCCCTATACCCTGGTATACTTGTTATAAGTGACGTTAAACAATGTTAAACTGCCCTATACCCTGGTATACTGGTTATACGTCACGTTAAACAACGTTAAACTGCACTACAGCCTGATATACTTGTTATAAGTGACGTTAAACAAAGTAAAACTGCCCTACAGCCTGATATACTGGTTATAAATGACGTTAAACAATGTTAAACTGCCCTATACCCTGGTATACTGGTTATACGTCACGTTAAACAACGTTAAACTGCACTACAGCCTGATATACTTGTTATAAGTGACGTTAAACAAAGTAAAACTGCCCTACAGCCTGATATACTGGTTATAAATGACGTTAAACAATGTTAAACTGCCCTATACCCTGGTATACTGGTTATACGTCACGTTAAACCATGTTGAACTGCCCTACAGCCTGTTATACTGGTTATAAGTGACGTTAAACAATGTTAAACTGCCCTACAGCCTGATATACTTGTTATAAGTGACGTTAAACCATGTTAAACTGCCCTACAGCCTGATATACTGGTTATAAATGACGTTAAACCATGTTAAACTGCCCTACAGCCTGATATACTGGTTATAAATGACGTTAAACAATGTTAAACTGCCCTATACCCTGGTATACTGGTTATACGTCTCGTTAAACAATGTTAAACTGCCCTACAGCCTGATATACTGGTTATAAGTGACGTTAAACCATGTTAAACTGCCCTACAGCCTGATATACTGGTTATAAATGACGTTAAACCATGTTAAACTGCCCTACAGCCTGATATACTGGTTATAAATGACGTTAAACAATGTTAAACTGCCCTATACCCTGGTATACTGGTTATAAATGACGTTAAACAATGTTAAACTGCCCTATACCCTGGTATACTTGTTATAAGTGACGTTAAACAAAGTAAAACTGCCCTACAGCCTGATATACTGGTTATAAATGACGTTAAACAATGTTAAACTGCCCTATACCCTGGTATACTGGTTATACGTCACGTTAAACAACGTTAAACTGCACTACAGCCTGATATACTTGTTATAAGTGACGTTAAACAAAGTAAAACTGCCCTACAGCCTGATATACTGGTTATAAATGACGTTAAACAATGTTAAACTGCCCTATACCCTGGTATACTGGTTATACGTCACGTTAAACCATGTTGAACTGCCCTACAGCCTGTTATACTGGTTATAAGTGACGTTAAACAATGTTAAACTGCCCTACAGCCTGATATACTTGTTATAAGTGACGTTAAACCATGTTAAACTGCCCTACAGCCTGATATACTGGTTATAAATGACGTTAAACAATGTTAAACTGCCCTATACCCTGGTATACTGGTTATACGTCTCGTTAAACAATGTTAAACTGCCCTACAGCCTGATATACTGGTTATAAGTGACGTTAAACCATGTTAAACTGCCCTACAGCCTGATATACTGGTTATAAATGACGTTAAACAATGTTAAACTGCCCTATACCCTGGTATACTGGTTATAAATGACGTTAAACAATGTTAAACTGCCCTATACCCTGGTATACTTGTTATAAGTGACGTTAAACAAAGTAAAACTGCCCTACAGCCTGATATACTGGTTATAAATGACGTTAAACAATGTTAAACTGCCCTATACCCTGGTATACTGGTTATACGTCACGTTAAACAACGTTAAACTGCACTACAGCCTGATATACTTGTTATAAGTGACGTTAAACAAAGTAAAACTGCCCTACAGCCTGATATACTGGTTATAAATGACGTTAAACAATGTTAAACTGCCCTATACCCTGGTATACTGGTTATACGTCACGTTAAACCATGTTGAACTGCCCTACAGCCTGTTATACTGGTTATAAGTGACGTTAAACAATGTTAAACTGCCCTACAGCCTGATATACTTGTTATAAGTGACGTTAAACAAAGTAAAACTGCCCTACAGCCTGATATACTGGTTATAAATGACGTTAAACAATGTTAAACTGCCCTATACCCTGGTATACTGGTTATACGTCACGTTAAACCATGTTGAACTGCCCTACAGCCTGTTATACTGGTTATAAGTGACGTTAAACCATGTTAAACTGCCCTACAGCCTGATATACTTGTTATAAGTGACGTTAAACCATGTTAAACTGCCCTACAGCCTGATATACTGGTTATAAATGACGTTAAACAATGTTAAACTGCCCTATACCCTGGTATACTGGTTATACGTCTCGTTAAACAATGTTAAACTGCCCTACAGCCTGATATACTGGTTATAAGTGACGTTAAACCATGTTAAACTGCCCTACAGCCTGATATACTGGTTATAAATGACGTTAAACCATGTTAAACTGCCCTACAGCCTGATATACTGGTTATAAATGACGTTAAACAATGTTAAACTGCCCTATACCCTGGTATACTTGTTATAAGTGACGTTAAACAAAGTAAAACTGCCCTACAGCCTGATATACTGGTTATAAATGACGTTAAACCATGTTAAACTGCCCTACAGCCTGGTATACTGGTTATAAGTGACGTTAAACAAAGTAAAACTGCACTACAGTCAAGTATAACTTGTTATTGTAACAATTATATTCAATATAGTCGATTGATATACTGAGCTTTTGTCTTTTCTTTTTAATCAGGTATCTGAGCAAAGGATCATCCAAGATTTTGTACGACAGGTAAATATTGAAATAAATTGTTATATGGGGGAAACTTCGATGAGGTCAAGGATGTGAAGTCTTGGGGAAAAGTTTCTCTATTATAAGACCCAAACCCAGTGAAAATGGCTTGACCACCACGATTACTGCAATGTGCTTAAATATAAGGCCCTGGAAAACGATAAAATATCATTCGTTGTCAAACAAAATGTTGTTTTTGAGGTTTTCCAGAACAATTGCTAAGAATTTCTGCTTTTCAAGTAATGTTTGTTTTGTGACATGGGTAAACACTGTCTGCAAAGCAAATCTCAAATGTTTGACCAACAATGTTTGATCATTTGGCCAAGACCTAAATTCTGACAAAAACTTGATTATGCCTCAAAGTTCCTGAATTCGTATTCAAAAACCTATGCCGGTATTTGAAAGGATGAATGAATTAATGAATGAATAAATGATGTTTGTTTCAAAGAGTAACTCATTCCTTGCATTTGTATTCCCTTGGGAGATTGAGAATTTTCTTTGCCATCGTTTGACCTCATGGGGAAACGAAATGTCAGTTTCAGTCATGCATTTCCTTGCTTCACGTGCGTGTTAAGTTTTGGCCATTGGTTTTGTCTGCAATACAATACATTTAAAGGCTTCAAGACCCCCGTTTACACATAACTTTGAAGCCTGATTTCCATATAGCCATGAGTGGCCGTGCCAGTACTGAGAAAGTGTTGCGACGCTTCGTTTCCATATAGGAATACGTGGCTGGGCCAGTGCTGAAACAGTGGTTGGTATGTATAAAATGGCTTCATATTTCCCCGCATTTGATTGGCTTGTTACAGCTATGTGCTCAATGAGGTTGAGAACAAAGGGTAGTGCGAAAAACATGTTGCCAACGACTGTGCCACATGTTTCCATTAAAATCTTCCAGTGGCAGAAGCGTCACAAGGGCCGGGAAAGTTGAACCAAATTCAACTTTTTTATGTTGGCACTACCGCGGTAGAGCAACTGTCCAGCCGCGGTAGAGCCACCGTAAGGAAGTGTTTCCATTCAAACTAAAAACGTCGCAGCACTGTCTCAGTATTGGTACAGCCAGCCAAAATCAACCCCGTTCCCCCAAAACAATATTTTTCTGGTCGTCTACTGTCTGAACTTTTATAAAATGCATTACGGATGCTCAGCTGTTTTCACTGGACCGAAACGGGAGAAGCTCTAAATGACGAGTCTTTCCTAGGCCTTCCAAATATTTGCTACCTCTACCTTCTACCACCAAGATCTGCACCAGAGGCCTAGTAGGGACATCAGACCAAACAAGTACTAATCAACCAGGTCCCATTCAAACGAGAGGTCTGTTTTCATTACTTTGAGACCAGATCCATTTTGAAACATTTAAAACAGTAGAAATAGCCTATTTTGATAATAATACTAACTCTCTTTAGAATGTAAAATGTAAGGAAATTGTTTTTTTCCACAGAAACATTCCGAAAGAGCAATTCAAACCGTCGTACACATTATGTTACGAAGAGGAGAGCTTGAGCATCGATTTCAAAGGAAAGTATTGTATAGAGTTCGTTAGAGAACCGCTTTTATGGAAAACTGTATAAAATCGTGTCATATATCTTTTCTATTTGTTGTTTATTTGCATCCAAAAAAGCTTAAAAAATATGAATCTTGAAAAATTCACAACTTCGCGAAATATGTCCGTGATTACAGCCACTCGAGTCTTCTAGGATAACCGTATATCAAGGGACGGTGCACGTTCCCAAATCTTTAATGATTTTCACCCCGGGTAATATATGTGCAGTACAGTGAAGGGTGGGCAGTACAGTGGAGGGTGGGCAGTACAGTGAAGGTTGGGCAGTATAGTGAAGGGTGGGCAGTACAGTGGAGGATATTCAGTACATTTGGGGATATCATCAGTACAGTGGAGGGATATCACCAGTACAATGCCAAAATACCCAAAATAATGCCAGAATATTAACTCGTACGCTGCTATTAATGCTTAAATGTACTATACAGTAATACGTCTTTTAGAATCAAACTTCACCAAGAAAATTGTAGGCAAACGAAAATAAGACTGTTTTTAACAAAGTTTGTACTGATTATCGATAAACCAATACCCATATTTATAGGGTATTTATACCAATTTTCAGAAAATTAATTCCTATGTTTATACCAGAATCGTGAAAAACGATACCCTTTTGGGCGGCACGTCCCCCCCTCCGGGAGTTTTACATGCTTTTAACTCCAAAATTTAGTCTATTTGAAATCAATGAACATAAAAAAAAGCCTCTTGATACTCCCAAGTATAGCCTGCGTGCAGGCTACCTTGAGGGTCTGCACTAGTTGCTTATAGGTGCTGGCAAAAAGCGGAGATTTACTTTATCTTTTTTTTTATTTGCGCATTATTCTAGCGAATGCAAACAAGAACCATGCGGTTTTAACCTTTTACTTGACTTTGTAGAGTGCAAATCAATAAAAAAGCAGCAGTTTTTGTTCACATCTAATCAAATAACAAATGTAATAAAGATAAACTTTTTACAAGAAAATTAAGTCGAATAACTCAATACAGAAAACAGGTTGAATAAAAGCAAAAAATTATCATCCTACATCTTGGAGAAAAAAATGGCATCAAATCACAAGTTAAATGAAGATGATTGTTAATAATAACAACTAAGTAATCACAATATACCACATCAGTGAAAAGGTTCATGCTCTAGAATAGCGTGCATCTAGCCTCTCATTTAGACAATGCTTGTTAGGTAATGGTAATGGGTAATGATGGTTATTTTAGTGAATTGGGCTTTTCTGTTAAAGGGAAGATCTGCATTTGTAGTTTGCATGCAGGATATGCAAAACAACTGCCTAACTTATAACTGAAATAAACAGAAGTTTTGTTAAAAAGTGTTATATTTTAAACTCTGTTAAGACAGTTCACTTTATAGTGAAAGAGTAAGGTTATGTCAGTAAACTTTATAAAAACATGCAAATAAAAAAGGCTTTCTAATTACATAAGTTCTATGAGGGAAAAGGTTTTTTTGGCAATTTCACTGATTAGCTTCAATTAAATGTTGACTTGAGTATTATAAATTAATAAAGCTTAAAAGCAATTGTGAATGACAATGCCTTTAAACTTTTTTATACATCATAATGAAGCAAATGTTAAGTTTAAGATGGTTGTTTACTTTTAGATTGTTTTTTACTACAAATACTATTTACGACCTTTTTTGTTTGGTTGTTGATTACGTGGGGGTGTGATTGGTCTTCCAGAATTCAGTCCACCATATTGGTACTTGGCTTTCTTTTCAGCTGGTTTCAAAATCTAAAATATGAAATGAAAATGATAAAATAAAGAAAGAGTTACAAGCAAAGTTTAAAAACAGATTTTTTTGTAAGCTCTTTTATAACCGAGGACACTTATCTTTGTTCTTAGCCTCCTGTTTCTTATGTAAGGATTCTCGTGTAACGATTGATCGTTTCGGTCTGTTTCTGACGATCATATTCAGATGAAAAAAGCTTTTTCAAATATGCCCGAAAATGTTTCCGCTGTTTATCACATGTCTGGCTATACAAAATAGTTTTTCTGCCTGACACTCCTCAGAGTATAACGCATCAGGTAAAGAATGAGACAATATAAAATGGCTTCATATTTCCCCGCATTTGATTGGCTTGTTACAGCTATGTGCTCAATGAGGTTGAGAACAAAGGGTAGTGCGAAAACATGTTGCCAACGACTGTGCCACATGTTTCCATTAAAATCTTCCAGTGGCAGAAGCGTCACAGGGCCGGGAAAGTTGAACCAAATTAACTTTTTATGTTGGCACTACCGCGGTAGAGCAACTGTCCAGCCGCGGTAGAGCCACCGTAAGGAAGTGTTTCCATTCAAACTAAAAACGTCGCAGCACTGTCTCAGTATTGGTACAGCCAGCCAAAATCAACCCCGTTCCCCCAAAACAATATTTTTCTGGTCGTCTACTGTCTGAACTTTTATAAAATGCATTACGGATGCTCAGCTGTTTTCACTGGACCGAAACGGGAGAAGCTCTAAATGACGAGTCTTTCCTAGGCCTTCCAAATATTTGCTACCTCTACCTTCTACCACCAAGATCTGCACCAGAGGCCTAGTAGGGACATCAGACCAAACAAGTACTAATCAACCAGGTCCCATTCAAACGAGAGGTCTGTTTTCATTACTTTGAGACCAGATCCATTTTGAAACATTTAAAACAGTAGAAATAGCCTATTTTGATAATAATACTAACTCTCTTTAGAATGTAAAATGTAAGGAAATTGTTTTTTTCCACAGAAACATTCCGAAAGAGCAATTCAAACCGTCGTACACATTATGTTACGAAGAGGAGAGCTTGAGCATCGATTTCAAAGGAAAGTATTGTATAGAGTTCGTTAGAGAACCGCTTTTATGGAAAACTGTATAAAATCGTGTCATATATCTTTTCTATTTGTTGTTTATTTGCATCCAAAAAAGCTTAAAAAATATGAATCTTGAAAAATTCACAACTTCGCGAAATATGTCCGTGATTACAGCCACTCGAGTCTTCTAGGATAACCGTATATCAAGGGACGGTGCACGTTCCCAAATCTTTAATGATTTTCACCCCGGGTAATATATGTGCAGTACAGTGAAGGGTGGGCAGTACAGTGGAGGGTGGGCAGTACAGTGAAGGTTGGGCAGTATAGTGAAGGGTGGGCAGTACAGTGGAGGATATTCAGTACATTTGGGGATATCATCAGTACAGTGGAGGATATCACCAGTACAATGCCAAAATACCCAAAATAATGCCAGAATATTAACTCGTACGCTGCTATTAATGCTTAAATGTACTATACAGTAATACGTCTTTTAGAATCAAACTTCACCAAGAAAATTGTAGGCAAACGAAAATAAGACTGTTTTAACAAAGTTTGTACTGATTATCGATAAACCAATACCCATATTTATAGGGTATTTATACCAATTTTCAGAAAATTAATTCCTATGTTTATACCAGAATCGTGAAAAACGATACCCTTTTGGGCGGCACGTCCTTTCTCCGGGAGTTTTACATGCTTTTAACTCCAAAATTTAGTCTATTTGAAATCAATGAACATAAAAAAGCCTCTTGATACTCCCAAGTATAGCCTGCGTGCAGGCTACCTTGAGGGTCTGCACTAGTTGCTTATAGGTGCTGGCAAAAAGCGGAGATTTACTTTATCTTTTTTTTTATTTGCGCATTATTCTAGCGAATGCAAACAAGAACCATGCGGTTTTAACCTTTTACTTGACTTTGTAGAGTGCAAATCAATAAAAAAGCAGCAGTTTTTGTTCACATCTAATCAAATAACAAATGTAATAAAGATAAACTTTTTACAAGAAAATTAAGTCGAATAACTCAATACAGAAAACAGGTTGAATAAAAGCAAAAAATTATCATCCTACATCTTGGAGAAAAAAATGGCATCAAATCACAAGTTAAATGAAGATGATTGTTAATAATAACAACTAAGTAATCACAATATACCACATCAGTGAAAAGGTTCATGCTCTAGAATAGCGTGCATCTAGCCTCTCATTTAGACAATGCTTGTTAGGTAATGGTAATGGGTAATGATGGTTATTTTAGTGAATTGGGCTTTTCTGTTAAAGGGAAGATCTGCATTTGTAGTTTGCATGCAGGATATGCAAAACAACTGCCTAACTTATAACTGAAATAAACAGAAGTTTTGTTAAAAAGTGTTATATTTTAAACTCTGTTAAGACAGTTCACTTTATAGTGAAAGAGTAAGGTTATGTCAGTAAACTTTATAAAAACATGCAAATAAAAAAGGCTTTCTAATTACATAAGTTCTATGAGGGAAAAGGTTTTTTTGGCAATTTCACTGATTAGCTTCAATTAAATGTTGACTTGAGTATTATAAATTAATAAAGCTTAAAAGCAATTGTGAATGACAATGCCTTTAAACTTTTTTATACATCATAATGAAGCAAATGTTAAGTTTAAGATGGTTGTTTACTTTTAGATTGTTTTTTACTACAAATACTATTTACGACCTTTTTTGTTTGGTTGTTGATTACGTGGGGGTGTGATTGGTCTTCCAGAATTCAGTCCACCATATTGGTACTTGGCTTTCTTTTCAGCTGGTTTCAAAATCTAAAATATGAAATGAAAATGATAAAATAAAGAAAGAGTTACAAGCAAAGTTTAAAAACAGATTTTTTTGTAAGCTCTTTTATAACCGAGGACACTTATCTTTGTTCTTAGCCTCCTGTTTCTTATGTAAGGATTCTCGTGTAACGATTGATCGTTTCGGTCTGTTTCTGACGATCATATTCAGATGAAAAAAGCTTTTTCAAATATGCCCGAAAATGTTTCCGCTGTTTATCACATGTCTGGCTATACAAAATAGTTTTTCTGCCTGACACTCCTCAGAGTATAACGCATCAGGTAAAGAATGAGACAAATGAATTAGACAGAGATGTTTCTACTGTCTTTAGCGATTTTGAAATTTCGTTCCAATGAAAGACCATACAAAATATATATATGTACAAATTTTTACCTGAAAGGAGCACATTAAAGTTTCATCGACACTCATCATTCCACCAGCATTATCAAATTCACCACAATAGTTTGGAGCTGAGAATAAGGTTACCAATTGTCGTTTTGCAAAGAATTCATAACCATCTTCAACAACCTGAAATGCAAAATAAAGATGACAGAAATTATATCAATCTTAATGTCTTTGAGTTTTACAAAACTTCAGTATTGGGAGGTGAAATGGAAAGATCTCAAAAGCTTTTTATGCCTGATATTCCTCAGAGTATAAACATCAGAACGTGGCAAACCCAAATCTTCGTTTCAGTAAGGGTCTTGGAATCTGTTGACATCAAAACCAAGTTCATTTTCTCACTTCAACACTTCAATGAATTCTTTTGGCTTTTATGTTGTATTCCACAAGCTGATTGGTTTTCAAAACACAATACCAATTTGATTCAACTCTTTTATCCCTTGACTTCTAATCCACATATGGGACAAATTCCTTTATAATTTTGAGTGGTACAAAGCTGCAACTAAATTGCATTCACATTACTTGCTACCACGAAGACCTGCCGAGAGCCTCTGGAAAGGTAGCTTATGAGGTAGAGTATTTGAAGACAAAACAAAGGCTGGTAATATAAGAAATTAATTGATTTTCATAACAAACCTGATGTGCACGACATATGAGATCCAGATCATGTTTATTGAGAAATTTTCCAACTATATCTGTTCCAAAAGTGAATGAAACTCCACGATCATTTTCACCCCATCCCTGTATGTCTTTATCAGGATCAGACCATAACAGATCGCAAAGAAGTCCTAAATGAGAATAAAATGAATCATTTTACATCAAATCTTATCAACAATTCACATTATTGAGTTTTACCAGTAAATGTTGCTTTAAGCATTAATTGAAAGAAAAGCTCATAGTCCACTACAGGCAAATAGGCAAATTAAAATGGAAATTTCTTAACTAACCAGTATCAGGAACGTCAGTCGGCCTCATGATTCTTCTTATTTGTTCCATTGATTGAAGATCTGGTGAAAGTCCTAGACATAAAAAGATTAAATGATTATTTGTATGTTTATAAGGTAAATAAATTCATAAAACCACAAAATAATTGAATATAACTATATTAAGATGTATTAGCTAGAGGTACAAAATTTCAAAATTGCAAGAAGCAGGAGAAACATCTCTGGAGGAACTGCACCTTGGTTGACTGTTAGAGTCTGTTTCTGACTTAAACACTCCAAAGAATGTCAGACGAAAAAAGCTATAAAGTATTTCCAGAGTTGTTTCTGCTGTTTCTCACAATACACGGTTTTTTTAGTAAGGAACCTTTGGTCTGAGTTGAGGCTGGAGTTCCTTGTTTTTTCAACAAAATGAGGCTGAGAGTTCCTTATACTGTTCCTTGTCATGGGATATGTATAAATACTAATTTTTACAGCAGTTCATAGAAACTATTCTTCATTTCTAAGTTTAAGTATAATGGAGCCTTTTGGGGAAGAACAATGGAAAATATATTGTACTTCTGTTCCTTTTTCGTAAAAACCGTCTTGTTCTTTAAAAAAGAGTTTCTTAGTTTTTCATCCGAGCCTTGACAGTTCCTTAAAGTTCCTTAATTTTTTGGGAATTTTCAGCCTCGAGTTCCTTATAAAGGTGTTCCTTATAAAAAAACAATGTGTAATTACATTTGCCAAAAATAAACAAATGAATCAGGCATAACAGCCCTTCATTAATAATGGATAAACAAATTAATGTTCTTTCAATTTAAGAACACTGCTTACCTCCATGCATACACAAGATTTTTTCATCAACGATCGCAGCAATTGGCAAACAGTTGAAACAATCAGTGAATGTTTTCCATAGTTTTACACTGAATCTTCTTTTGCCTAAAGAAAATTCAAACATTTTCATTTACGTTTGCAAAATTGCACAGCATAGACCAAGTAACAGAACATCTCCAACAACCTTTCTCAAGACGACTCGGCTTGCACCCCCCACCCCTCTAAAATTCAACCACTTTTTTTAAATATAAGCAGATACAACACTTTGCAAGAGAGATGATAGAAAGTGTTTTTAAGATACTGCTTAACACTGAGCTCATAATACAATAAATGTTCTAACTTATTTAAAAAAGGGGAATTTAACTCCTAAAAGCCAAAAAAATTCCCCATAAAAGGCTTCAATACATTCCAGCATCTCTGTATTCCATTTTTTAAGGTTTTCTGGTAAGAATATTATGAAATGAGTGGAGAGGAATCTGTCCTTGAGACTGTCCCACAGATCAACAGCTGCCATTTCTTTTGTTTACAACATAATTGATGAGGAAAATAGAAAATGTTTCACAAAAAATTAGTATGATATTTAGCACCTTTGTGTTTTCTTGCATATTGTTAAATATCACATATAAACAAGGAAACTTAAGCAAATGAAACTCAATTTTAAGAGGAATCAGAAAGAAGACTTTTGATAGAAATAAAGCTCTTGAAGGGCAAATTTATGAGAAATATATACAAAATTAACATAATACTAAAAAGTAATTATTTATTTAAATTTCACTCACATTCATCATAAAAACCGTATATCCTGTTAATGCTTGCACATTCGTGATTTCCTCTGAGCAGAAAGAAATTCTCAGGATATTTAATCTTGTACGCTAACAAAAGGCAGATAGTCTCTAAGGACTGCTTTCCTCTGTCTACGTAATCACCAAGGAATAGATAATTTGCTTCTGGCGGGAAGCCACCATATTCAAATAATCGCAGCAAGTCTGAAAACTGCCCATGAATGTCACCTGAAAGATCAATTATGGACATTATTTAAAATTGGTATCTAAAAGAAAATGTCAAGTTACTAAATAGAAAAAATCTAGCAAAACATATATTTTTTAATTGCAGTGATGTTATCCATTAAGGTAGGTCCTGTGGTGTTGTGGCTAACCCAGCTGGCTTTTGCTGTCAGAAGCTCAGCTAGGTGAGGGCTCGTACCCTAGCTTAAGTTGCGTCAGAGACAGGGTCAGGGTCTCAATTAGTAATCCCACTACCAAGACCCTTGCACCTAGCACTTTGCACACCATTTCACCTTCATCTTCACTTCAGGCAAAAGCTTCTAGCTCATGACAAGCATGAAGGGGCAATCTGACTGTTGAAGTCTGGTACAATTTTTGACTTATCACAGCAAAGCCCCTTTATTATTCAGAGCTGGTTTTGTACAATTTTCTAGCAGATCCTTTATTTACCCATTTGAACTTAAACTGCAAGGAACCAACTGCCACTTAGACTTCGGGGGGTGGGGCAAATTACCCCCAGAAACTTGACGAGATTTTGGAAATTTTATAGAAAAATAGTGCCAAAGTAAAAATTCCAAGCTGATTGAAGATCTTTCCTGCTCTAAAAATTTTTTTGTTACGTTCGTGATCCTGCAACTGATAGTAGGATTTTCTGAAAATTTGAACAGTTTTTAGGGTTTTGTCTGTCCTTTAGGAAATTGAGAACTTTGAGAATATTTTGATTTTGTCAGGAGTTAAAAATAGCAGATGTTGATTGTCAGGTGCTTATAACCTGACCAAATCTGACTTTGAAACATTGCCTTCACCAATTACCCCTTGACTCAGACCATATCTTAAAACCCTAGTAACTTCATTGCTGCAACAGAAAGTTCATCAAATTTTAATCAAGACATTGAGAGTTACCATGGAATTAAATACAATTTATCTAAGTATATTAAATAATGTATAACAGATTGCTACTTTTGGATGTCAATATAAAAATAGTGACTGCCCACTCAAGATTTTCAGGACAGCAACATAATATAGCCACCTGTATGGTCCCCTACTTGGTTTTTGTTTAATTTTAAATAGTATTTACTAAGAAAACAAAATTTTGGTTGGGAAATCTTCTGAGGATTTTTGATAAATCGCTGGAAAATTTTATAATATTTACTTTAGGGGAATTTAAATTCAATTATCTAATATAGGTTTCTGAGATCTTTTTTTTGTTGAGAATATTTTGGATGTGAGAAATGTTGGGTCCAATATTTTTTTAATATCTTTGAATATTTAGCAAATTTATTTGAATTTAGTGTCATGCCAACAACATAAAATTGAAAACATACCACAGATTTTTAATGGAGCTTCGAGTTCCAACAAAATAGGCTGACTAAGGAACAATTCTCGCGACTTCAAACACAGACATCGAACTTCAGCTTCGGTCATTTGCACAGTCTTGCCGGGTCTTCCGCGAGCTAAAAAAACCAAAAAGGAAGTGTAAACAATGATGAAAATAATTCAAAAACATTTATAGCCATATTTAAAATCCTACGCTCATGGAAATCGTCCATATTTGCTGAATTGAATCCCACATATCATTAAAATTCGTTAGCAGTCAAACGACTTCGTGCGTCCTTTTTCAGTTGAACACAAAGTCAGCCTAGGCAAGGCTGACAGGCTTCGGGACTTGCTCAACTAAAACCCAACAATTTCAATAAAAAATATAGATGGAAAAGGAGAAAATACCTTCGAGTAAACGGCCAATGAGGTTATCTACGTTTAGTTCTGGCTCAGCCATTTCTTTTTGATGATTTGAGTAGTTTTTGCGCCAAAACTGTGAGTCAAAAAAGAGAACGAGCGGATCGTATCGTAAAAACTTGAAGCGGCTAAGAGGTCTGGACACGAGATGCGCGAAAAGGTGTTCCATTTATTGCATTGTTGCGCTTATTGGAGAACAATAGAAGAGAAGACGGGGGCAACATGGGGTAAAATTCGTGACGCATGGGATATTTGTTCCTGGCAGATTGTCAAGTAAATACACGAATCAAAAGACAGTGGTTTATGAATACCTTAAAGATTCGAACCTGAATCTTCACTCATCATTCACAAGGAGCCTGCCTAGTGCCTTACACTTAATTTTCCACACTCAATTGAAGGTGGTGGCTTGGCGTCCCAGCTGGGTCGTGGTGTCAGAAGCTAAGCGAGGTCGGGGTTCGAACCCAGTATCGGTATCGCCAAGGTCGATGATGCCTCGATTAGTTAACACACTACCGAGATCCCTGCGACTGGCGCTAAATAGACCATTTCACCTTCGTTTCACGTTCTCTCCTGGCCAAAAAAACACAACAGTACAATTAGGTTTTTCTTGCAAGGACCAGTAAATTTTGACCCAGACTGGCTGTTCTTAATTTCTCGTCTTTTTCAGCCTGAAATGTTCTTAATCCGGTCTTAATTCCTGGGTTAGACAGTAATATTTGTTAGTGAATGAATGTTTGGGGTGGTTAGGTTAGCATAAAATACATGCTTAGTTATTTACCTTATTTCTTTGTTCACTTGTTTTTTACATTCAGTCTGATGGTCACATTTTCATATTTAGTTGATTTTCTTAGGGCTTATTCAAAGGCCAGCCTCGGCTTGTTGTTGGTTTGCTCTTCAAATCTGAGCAAAATCCAGGATCTTGTTCTTATAAAAAGGAGTGAAATACGCAAGGAAAGTTGTAGCTATGTTTGTTAAGTGTTTAAGAAGTCTCATAATAAAATATATCATTTAAAAGTCGTTAAATATTTTCAGAAGGTAGAAATGATGTTAGTTTTTCTTCGTGAACTTTTTCTTGCTTTTAGCTTTTTCTTCTGTCTTCTTTTCAAGAGAAGTTCCCTCATGAAGGATCTTTTTAGCCTTGGGGTCATTCGGATGTAATCCTAGTGCTTTTATTTTTGCCAATTTCATTTTATTTTTTTCTTTATCTTGTCGACGCTTTTCACGAAGTGCATTTATCTTTTGTCGATATGCAGCTACAATGTTTGGCATATTCGCCATCGCTTCTTCGATTCTCTTCTTTCTGCAAAAAATTGAGACATTAACAAAAAAAATTCTTAAAAATTGAGAGAAATAGTGGAAAGATCTTTGGACATACTTTAAAGCTTTTTTCCTCTAACACACCTCAGAAAAGCCTTTAAGTATGTCCACAGATGTCTCCACTATGTCTCGCAATGTTGAAGTTTTTATTTGAAATAGAAATTTGAAGTACATCTTAAAGGCTCGAAAGATTCTTGTGGCAAAGGTACAAGGGTTAACGTCAAGCAAATTAAAGGTTCAATCAGGCTTTAAAAAATTTTTTAAAGTTAAGATTTTTAAAAACATTTGAAGCATGAGCATTTAAAAGCGTTTTATCGCTCTTGTTTGCAATGGTGCAACCGAACCTTTCAGAAAAGCCACTTAGCGAATGGGTCCTGGCACTAGGAAAATACGGGTGTTGTTTTAATAATAAATAACCAAGTAGTGACCTGTGACACTTAAAACCGAATTAGCCTATAAACAAAACCAAACATATATCGGTGACAAGTGGGGGCTGCCCCCCTTTGGCATTGTCATTGGGTAAATCACTTGTTAAGATCTCATCCGATTTAAACAAAGTGGTTCTCTCTCCGCCCTCCCCCTGACTCAATGCTGGGACCACTGACAACATTAATTTCAACAAAATTGTGTCAGGGGGATGGGGTATGCATCTTTAAAGGGAGAATTTTGAGTGTCATAGCAATTTTGGCGAGGATTTTAGTTCTGCCAATTATTTGAAAACACGAAGTAAGCTTGGTTCATTCAGAGAGAGACAAAGAGGTCCAAGATCTGACACAAACATTGTTCCAAATGTCCGTTTAAACATTTAAAGAATTTCCAGGGGGTTAATCACTTTTTAAATCTGATTTGCCCCTCATCAATTTCTATTACCTTTCTTCTCTTTCTTTTTCTCTTTTCGTGCCAGCTGGTGCTTTATCCAACGTTCTGTCCCTCATTGGTTTTTCGGGCCAGTAATACCACTCTGAGATATATTGTTTACGTAATCTTGCCAATTTTCTTGCATTATACTTTGGTTTTATAAGTTTACCATTAACCAACTTTGCTTTGGAATTTTCCAGGATTCTAGCAACTGGAGCAGACACTCGTGGTGGGGGTTCTGAAAAGACAAAAAGTTTTTTCATTCCTTTAGTTATAAGCTAAAGCAAACAAATATTCTATTCCAATTTTCAGACAATCCAGAAAAATGTTGAAATGGTGTATTTAGAACCAGTCGCTACTCGCTAGGATCTCATTGAAGGTGCTGTGGCGTCGTGGTGTAATCCAGCTGACTCGTGGTGTCAGAAGCTCAGTGTGGTCAGGGTTCGAGCCCAGCCACAGTAGCATCACGACCAGGGTCGAGGTCTCGATTAGTTAACCTACTACTGAGATCCCAGCGACTGGCACTAAAACACCATTTCACCTTCACCATCTCAGTAGTAGGTTAACTAATTGAGACCTCAACCTGCAGGAACAGATTAAGATTACTACTTATATTGATCTAATCTATAAAGAAATATACTAGTCTACTATATAATATCTACTGAGATACCTTCTAGGTCTTCTTTGGTTAAATAAGGGTATGGTGTGAAATAAGAACTTGGAACATCAACAAGTTTCTGAGATACTGGTCTTTTTTCTTCAGTTGATGTAGGATCATTGAAGCTGGGATTCCTGAAACAGAGCACATATTCATAATAAGTCGTATTCATTCATACCCACACGGGCCTAGGCCTTCAAACAGTTCCCCTAACAAAAATCGTTGTTTCTAGCATTATAGATTAAAAACTTACATTAACTTGGTTGTTACAAAGAGTCTGATTATTGATTTATTCAATGCTGGATTCGATGCCACTCGCGATGCAACATTGTTTGAACAACGACCATTTATACTTAGGAAGGTTTCTGCGCAGCTACACAGCCTTCTGACCGCCATATTTGTCAGCCCGGTTTGCAAGAGCAAGATGGGTCTATTATGACGTAATGCCAAATATCCCATTCGAGGCTGTTCTGGGGTTCAAAAGAATTTTATTTATTCGAACTTGCATTTTGTTGCACTTTGAGAGACTTTGAACTATGATGCGGAGTAGTTTCTTGCTTCTTGTTAGTATGTTACAGTATGTTACCCTTTAAGGAATTCTATAAGTATGGTCTGGTGGCCAGATACTCTCTCCCCCTGGAGGCTGGCAGGAGATCCACCACCGTAAGATGCGGTCCCTCAGCAACATTGTGGATGCAAGTGGGGAGCATCGTTCTCAGCACCGGGTCATATGTTTTTGCTGTCTACTTCTTATAAAAACAGAATTATATACCCTTCCCTCATCTTTTAACCTTATCTCAGCAATGTGTAAAAGATGTAAAGGCTATCAATTGCAATTCCAGAATTTCTTCTGTGTGCTTGGGATGTTCCACTCAAAGTTCTTAAAAGACCCGATGTTCGGCGAGTTGAATGTGGCTAGTTGGAACTTTGGAAGTAATGAGATACCTACTTAAACAAAAGGATTCTTACAAGATTTTTTGCAACAATAGTAGAGGTTCCAAGGAGTGTATTGCCCCTCGCGTCCGGCCTCCCGATGATTACATATCACGAAAACTGAACCAGCGTGCGCATCCGAATTTTATAGGTTGGTAACAGTTATCGCTATATTTAGACTTTTTGTTACAAAATAGTCGCATTTTGTCATCAGCTTATTATTTTCAACATCAACACAAGTCAAAATCATTAGAGAATGCAAAATAAGTCAGTCATTGTTAAAAGCTGTTGTTATTTATCAAAAGATTTGATTGAGAGTTATGGGGTTTTCTCTAATGGTCTTTCAAGAACAGAACAATAGCTTCATGCCCCACAGATTTATATTTTCCTTCCTCAATTGTTGAATGTGCCTTGAAATGATCTAAAATTCCTTTTAAATCATCTTCACTGAGTGATTTATGTAGATCTTCTGCGTGAAAGAAAAAATCCAGCAATTTATTTCCTTCATTGCTGGCCGACTCCCCTAGAATATCAGTGAGATCCAGAATGCGTTTTCCAATCACAACTTTGCATTTCCAGTTATTCTTCGCGGCTATGGGCTTCAGGGTTTGATCAGTCATCACTGTAAAGCCGTCGAAACAATTTGGAATTTTCCCTTTGTATTTCCTGCAGTTCTTTGCGTAAATGCTTTCTTCCGTTTGAACTACAGACATGATGCAGCCCCCCGGAGCAACAAGGTTTGCCATGCAAAATTCCAATGCATTTTCCGGATCGATATAATACAAAGCATGTATAAAGTGCACTAAATCAAATTTCCCTAGATCTTTATCTTTGTTTGTCACTTCTTCAAAAGTCCCCTTGTGAAACGTAAATGAGACATTCTTCATAAGAGCTTCTTTACTTTTTACCCTGTCTTGAAAACGCGCGATAAAACTGGCGTTTCGTTCAATGACTGTATAAGAAATATCGCATTTAATGTTATTTTTGATCAGTTCTTTGTTGATTTCATCCAGTAGGAGCATGTCAACATCACCCTCACCAGATCCAACGGCAAAAACACGATATGAGGGAGTGTTTAGGCTGGGTGATAGAACTGGAATGATTTGATTTGACACCCATTCTTTCTGTTGCTCTAGAAGCCCTCTTCGGTACACATCATAAGAACTGCAATAAGTTTCATCTTGAGCCACATACTGATCTTTAATTGTCTCAGAATTCATATTTTTGCAGGAAAACGGAAAGAAAGAAGAACTCCTCAAAACCAGATGGAAGTGACTGCTCAGTCGGTGCAGTGCAATGCAACGGGTCGCATTATTCCATCTGGCTTTGTTTGGACTTTTTGAAATGCGTCACATCCTGTCATTAATTACACACAGTTTTTTTTATAACCAACTTCGCTCGGCCCTAGTTCCAAAAGTTGCTTATTTTTGGACCTTTTATGGCCACTTTTTAGTAGCAAAAGTTGCTTAATAGTTGCTTAATTTTAACTGTATCTTTTTTGCCCTAAGAATAGTATAGAGGCTAGAAAAACAGCAAAATCTAACATTACACATAACATGTCTGGAATTATTTCGCCCTGCTGATATTGTTACCATTTGAGACTTGGTATTGAAAGTTAAACGGAAACCCCTCACTTAACGAGAAAGGCTCCGTTTATATGCAAGTTTTGACGACAAATGAATGGAAATAGCTTCTATTTTGATCAATCCTTGATTGCTTGCCGGCGTATAAATTATAAAAAATTTTAAAAGTTGCTTAGATTTTTTTTCCTGTGGTACTATACGTTGTTTAAACTTTCAGGCCTTCTACATCTTGGTTGCTTATAAGCGGTTGCTTATAAAAAAAACTGCGTGTAAGTCACTATGATTTATGGAGACGCCCATTTTTGCTGCGCAGGAGCTATGCAAATCAAATGAAATAATGAATCAAAAAATCAAAACATAAACAACAAAGATGGCGGATGAATTTTTTCGAAGGACGCCTCATCTTGAAGACAAACGACATAAAGAAAGCATTTTTATCGCTGCAGACAGTTTTCGGCGGCAAAAGGCTTTCACTGATGTTGTTATTCAAATAAATGACATAGAATTTCCAGCCCATCGCTTGATTCTTGCAGGCAGTTCTCCTGTTTTGAACGCCATGTTGTCAGCAAATATGAAAGAAAAACATGAAGGCAGGATAAATTTGTCAGATAGCGGTATAGATCCTGATGTTTTAGAGCATTTGCTCGAATATATGTACAGTGGTAAAGTGAATATCAATATGGAGAATGCTGAAGGCCTGTTATCATCATCAAGCTATTTAATGATGCAAAATCTGAATAAGTTTTGCTGTGATTTTCTGGAAAAAGTTCTCATCCCGGCGAACTGTTTGCGAATCCAAGAGATTGCAGTGAAGTATGACTGTTTCAGTTTGATTGAAAAGACAGAAAATCTATTAAGTGTTGAGTTCTTGTCAATTGTTAATAGCGATGAATTTTTGTTATTATCAGAAGAGAGATTGACTGAGATTTTGTCAAAAGATTCGATTGAGATCAACTCCGAGGATGATGTTTTCAAAGCTGTGTACAGATGGGTGGAGTATGAACCAATAGAAAGAAAGTGGTCATTTGAAAGGTTGCTTAATACCGTGCGGGTCCAATTTCTAAGTGATGATCTCCTTAACTCATTGATCCTTGAAGACAAGTTCATTTCTAACCGACAAAAGCAGGAAAAATTATTCATCCAAGCTTTGCAAGCGAAAGAAGCTAAGCAACAGTGCGGAGAGCTTCTCCAAGTTGGTCATAATATAAAACCAAGAAATTGCCTGAATAAAAGAAAAGTTGTTTTTTCATGTGGGGGCTATGACGGCACAAGATGCTTGCCAACATGTTTCGGATTTCTCCCTGGAGATGGAAAACTTCGTCATCTTAGCATGATGAAAACTGCAAGACAAGACCATGCTATCGCAGAGTTAAACGGCAATGTTTATGTTGTCGGTGGATTTAGCAGCTTTCAAGGTCCTTTGGATAGCACCGAGTGCTATAACCCGGTTAGAAATTCGTGGAAAATGATGCCATCTATGGGTACAAAACGCAAATCATTAGCTGTTGCGTTTCTAAATGGAAAACTCTACGCTACAGGGGGGTTGGATGATAATTATTCCTCACTTGATACAACTGAATATTACGACCCCGAGATGAATTCATGGACTGTTTCTGCAAATATGAATGAGCCAAGATACAGTCATTGCCTTGTTTCTGATCATAGCCACGTATATGCAATAGGAGGTTGGCAATTGTCTTCCTTAGAGAGATACGATGCTGAGGATTCGGAATGGGTTATGCTACCCAGTATGTCAAGCGCCCGTGCAGGAGCGACAGCCGAGCTCTTAAATGGTAAAATTTACGTTACTGGAGGGTATGGTAATAACGGCTGCTTGAATTCAAATGAAGTCTATGACATGGAATCCAATCAATGGATGTCGATTGCGGATGCGTCAGTCTCGAGATGGAGAGCGTCGTCTTGTGTTATCGATAATCAGCTGTTTATTATAGGCGGAGGGATACCAATTGGCAGTATCTCGATTCTGTAGAAAGTTTTGATTTTGACAACGGAGAATGGAAACAACACAACGGACTCTCTTCAAAATTAATGGGCTTGCAATGTTGTACTGTTGAAATGCCTGTTGGGGTTTTCAAATGACTTTCTTTTTAATCTTCATATATCGATTTTTTTTTTTTTCTCTCTTTATTTAAAGTTAGTTACTACATCAATAGCTTCTAAGTATAAAGCTAATTCAAACTAACTACGAAACAAACTAAGACAGATAATAGCTAATAATCAAAGTTAATGAGAAATTAATATGAAAGTTCAAATCAAACAAACTGATTACTTTTAATAATAATAAAAACGGAAAACGAAAAAAGTGATAATTGTCTCGGCTTCATACAAATCCAACATTATGAATGTACTGCTTACATATATCGCAAGTACATTTGAAGGAAACAAACGTTTTGATTCTATTTTTGAAAGAATCAAGCGAAGAAGAGTTTTCATCTCCGCCGGAGAGAATTCCAGACCTGGCTGCATCTGTATGAGACCGTGTTGAATCCATATATTTTATAGGTTGGTTCCGTGTTTTTAAATTGCGAGTTTCTTAAATCATAAGGACTCGCATTTATGGTGAATATTTCATCCATGAAGGTTGGGTTCAAACTGTTTAATGTCTTAAAATTTCAACTGCAAGATATTGTAAATTTTAGTATGAGAGCTAACTGATCTACTCTTCATTAGAAGTTGTTCGAAAGTTGATTGATAATCTTGATAAGCAATTCTCATTGCCCTCTCGTGTATCCTATTGATTCGATTATTACTTTTTCT
Source organism: Chrysaora quinquecirrha (assembly GCA_014526335.1). NCBI lineage: Eukaryota > Metazoa > Cnidaria > Scyphozoa > Semaeostomeae > Pelagiidae > Chrysaora > Chrysaora quinquecirrha. Next base: position 7,811 of record JACTAT010000232.1, on the reverse strand, counting down.
ACTGCAAAACATCCATACAAGGGGACAATAATTGAAATATGATGTTATAAAAGTTTTCATTAAAAGAACTCGTTTCTTTTCTTCCATAAAAGAGGAAACTCTAGCGAGAGCATTTACTCTTTTCCCAGCTTCTTTACAAAATTTATTTATATGATCGTCTAATTTAAGTTGATAGTCTATTGTTACTCCTAGAAGTTTGGCAGTTTTGCTTTCTTTTATAACATGTCCGTTTATGTTCATTTGAGTTACATCCGATTTTATTGAATTAGCTTCGAAGGTAATTAATTTACTTTTATCTCCATTTAATATCATGTAATTTTCAGTGAACCATGTATTAAGAATGGCTACTTCTGATTCTAAGTTATTAATCATTTCATTTCTATCTTCAGTTGTTACCCAGATCGTGTTGTCATCTGCATAATTACAGAGTTTACTTTTATTAAGAACAAGGAATATGTCGTTAATGTATATGTTGAAGAGTAGGGGTCCCAGGATTGAGCCTTGAGGAACACCTTGTTTTATTTCCATCCATTCGCTATAGTTGGAATTGATTTTCACTCTTTGGACTCGTTCTTTCAGATAACTGAGCATAAATTCAATGCTATTATCACTAAAGCCATAAGACTTTAGTTTTGCTAGCAGCAGTTTATGCGGCAGACAATCAAAGGCCTTAGATAAGTCCATTAATACAGTACCAGCAATTTTCTTTTGTCTAAATTCCTTTTCAGATCTTCAATTAGGCGCAATAGTGCATGTTGTGTACTGTAACCTTCGATGTGATATTATGTAGGTATGATATTATGAATATACCCCGTATAAAGTAGTAGTACCTTATCCCTTGTAGTACCTTCATTTAAGTTATAATTGTTTCTTCTTGACTAAAGTAAAAGAATAACGAAAATTGTTGATCCAGAATATTCTTTCTGATACAATATTTTACCAAGCTTGTAATGTACAATACTGTATTCTAAATTCTGTATTACTGTACTATTCTTTGTAAGAATTTTGCATTATTGTTTAAATCAATATTTTGCAAAACGAATGCGTTTTCCTGTGTGCGCCAGCATAAATTATTTGATCGCGGCAAAGTACAGTGTACTTGTACTTTTCCAATTTAATGCCACGCCCACTTTTCAGTCCCTCCCACTTCCACTCTAACGGATGTGATGTCATGTAAAGTACCTCCCACTCTAAATAAATTGCAGTGTACGCCTGCGTAATTCCCCCCACCTTTCTCAACCATTGCTCTCTCTCTCTCTGATGCATGTTATCTCTTCTCCTCCAAAGCGCGGGAAAACTCATGTTTGTTGTTGAAAAAATTGGGTAAGTGTTCATTTTCAATAGATAGTTATTGCATTTTATTTTGATTCTCGCAAGTAGATAATCTGCAAATCATTTAAAAATCGATTTTATGGAGTGGAAGGTTCTTGAACTGTCTAGAAACGTCTAGACTGACGGATTACTATATGAGTATGGCACTGGAACCATCCATTGGGGGTCGGCTCAGTTTATAGGCCCATCTCATAATGAGGATAGGACAAGGAGGAACTATTAAACTGCTGCACGGCAACAGCAATATGGCTTACTCCCCGCTTACTCACAGTTTCTTAGCTAATGTGTAATGTTCCTAACCATGCATAGGCTTCTAGTGATGGGGAGGGGGTCAGAAATTCAAATCACACTAGGGATCGGAGTAAAAATGGGGGACATGTTGGAATTTTGAAATCCCCTAGTACCTATTGTTTTGAAAAAAAATACCTAGCTTTCCCTGCGCGGTAAAAAATTCCACCCTGGATCCTAAAATATTGGTCCGGAGCTGCTAGCCCACACCATTTTATGACACACCAGTGTGCATGCCATGTAGCCTACGCAAGAGATCTCCGGCGTGGAGTCTGAAACTTTATCCGCATACTGGCATGGATCTTTAAAAAAAAACAATAGCCTAGACTATTATTTTAATTATTAAGCAATAGATCTATTGTTTCTTTTGGTGTGAAGTCTGATTTGGTCAGCGTATTCTCCGGCGTGGCAGCAACACGGTATGCACCCTGGATGACACACCCAGTGGTGCAGTGTTGGTGCACAAGTAAAACCTACTTGGTACACACTCCTCACAAATGGCCACAATGCTGTTCTGGGCAAGCCTCCAAAGCCCCATGTTTACTAATCTCACTCGCATTTCCTCCACACTGATTGTTGGCTGGTACCACCCCTGCAAGAGGGTTTCCTGTCTGCTGCACCCCTCTCTGGCATCATAGAATTAATCTTGTCATGTTGATAAACAGGGGCTTCTGTAATTTATCTTTATCCATATTATCTTGCAGTGATTGAATCATAGAAGAAAGATGGGCTGGGAGATGCTTGTTATTGATGCAGGAATAAGTGGAGGGGAGGAAACGATGAGGTTTGGAGCAAGAAATGAAAAAGGATCAAGCTTATATCAAATTGATACATTGGCATGCGTAAGCAGACAAGAGCAGGAAGAGGTAGGAATTATGATTTTATTTATCTAAAGATTATTCATTTTCAAATGTTGTGTTTTGAAAGTTCCTTAGCTTTATATTAGCATCAGATTGTGTACCTGGTTGGAGAACATATTTTCACTCGCAGTGACAAGCCACTGCCCCCGTGCTTCTGGTGTCCCTGGATGCAGCTGTTCTCTTAAACCAAAATTGGGATTATTTGGTACCACTCCCAGGGGGGGGGGGTACATGACTTATGAATGGACGGGGATGTGCCGCCCAGATTCTGGAAACCCACCCACTTATAATGTAAACCTTTGCAGAAACAGACCCTGTTTAATGAGTAAAAATAAGCGGAATATGAGAATAATAAGAGTTTCTAGACCTTATTATTGCTTGATATTGTACTACGGACATCTTTGACGCGATTTTACCACGTTTCTGACCGAATGAAAGTTAAAATTTCGACTTTTCTTCAATTTGCTACCCACTTTTATGGGGTTTAGGTTAAAATCATACCCATATGGGTGCCACATACCCATACCCAAATTATACTCAGTACCACTACCTATGATTTGGATGGAACCTGTTATCTTAAAGGTTGGAACCTGGCACTAAACCTGGTACTACCAAACACCTCCTGGCACCTCCTCGTCCTTGTGAGCACAGCCCCTGAGCATACATACTGCTTTGCAGAGCGGAGTGAGCTGGAAAAGCATGCGAAAATCCCCATGTGAACAGGGGTTAATATAATGCAATATGCAAGGACCCCAACAACCCAATGCTATGTACAATAATGAATTCAAAAACCTGTTTCTTTTGAGTTTTATGAGTATTTTGAGTATTATGTTCACTAACTGTTTGATTCTTTCTTTTCACAGCCAAATGGCTGCCCTAACTTGATGTCAATTGCAAATCAATTTGGCATAACCTTGGCAATCGGAAATAATGTTGTTGTGTTTGATGAGTCATGTATGACACATCTTCTTTCTCTTAGTTTTGGTATGTATAACAGCTTATGGATTTTTCTTACAACATTTGATGCCCCTTACGAAGCTGCAGAAGGAATCTCAGATTGGGGGGTTGAAACAACTGAAAAATATTTTTTGAAGATGCAATGGTTTTATGACATCATACTATTGTTTTCATAATTTTTGGGGGCCCAAGCCCCCAGCCCCCACTTCCAATGGCCCTTCATTAACTTCCATGAGGAATCCCGGAAATCTATCCATACTGCAAGAAACAGACAGACAGTTTGAAAGTTACTTAAGCCTTTTTGCCACACCCTTATTTCCTTCAACCATGCCTTCTTGCTGCACACGCTTGTTCTCTGTCTCTGTCACTAATGCCATGTCTAATGCACTTGATATATATATTCTCAACTGTTCTTAGAATCGCAAGTCAACTGCATTGCATGGACAAATGATGGTAATTTTCTTGCCATAGCAGAAAGGTAATTCTGTTGCTTTTATCCCCTTTATCGTAACCTAGGGAAGAAAGACAGCTGAGTTGACTATAGGCTTGTTGAAAGTGGTCCTGACAACGTTGAAACCCACAGCCTTATGCCTTCACCACTCTACCGCAAACACCACAAACTGCAAAGGTTTGGGAATAAGAAGGCAAAGTGATGTTGGTAGAACTAACCACCAGGATCTCAGAACTAGATGAGCTAACGAGAATCGGAGCTTTGATACTGCCGTGGCTGGAACTAAGATTACAATGAACTGCTGACACCACAATCCCAATTGATCCCAATGGGGGCAGCTGGGACTGCTGCTAACTTTTAATGATATTAACACTTTGTTTTCAAATTTTAGTTCTGGGAGGTTGAATCTTGCTCACGTGCCGTCAAAGAGTGTTTTATGGAATCAGGTAAAAATATAATATCCTGAATAAGTTTCCCTTTGAAATTACTTTTTAAGTCAAAGTAGCGAGCGTTCGAGATCATTGTATTCTATACATTTTGACATGTAATAGAATACTAGTCCTGTTCAAGATCGTAAAAGTTCAAAAAACGCAGTGGAGACGGAACGTATGAATCTACGGGGGAAGAGAAGCCAAATGAAACCAAGGCAAATGAAAGCACAGGCGGGTAGACTGAATTGTACTTGTGTAACACCATTCACATGAATACCAATCAGCAAACTAATAGCTAGCTAATATGAGGTGACCACGACGTTTCAGTTAAAGGATCTTGAGAATCCTCCCAGTAACTATTTGTTATATTCCAGCATTATCCTTTCAATAATTATGTGACATCATATTTGTGTTTCGTAAATGGAGCCTATTTTTTTAGGTTATTTTGGACAAAGAAATAAACGACAGCCAAGAATTTCGATCTCTGATGTTTTGTGAAACAGAACAAGGTACGAGAGTAGAACCACAAAGTAATTATTTTACTTAATTAGAGTCAGTTTGGAAGATTGTATACACTCGCTTATGAGTCGAATGCTTTGACGACTTGCATTATCACAACTCTGCTTTAAGGTCGATAATTCCGTAATACTTTTGTATTGAACTTCACTTTTTTTTTCAATAAGCAACTTGACCTTGGTCCAGCCCTCATGAGTTGCTTAACATATCTAGGATTTCAGCCGTCACAGAATGCCTGGTACCCCCTAAAATCTCTTATTTTGGCTCTTTTCTGGCTTCTCTATGTAACTGACAAGTTTGCAAGGATGTACAGTATAAAGAAAGCTATTTCACCAGAAATTTTACGCACAATCTCAGCCCTGGTTGCTTATTGAACAGTTGCTTATTAAAAAAAAGTCTACTTGTTTTTCAGGCGTTTTTGAGCTGGAAATCTTACCAGCCCACGGCTCGATGATAAGATTGAAGAATTTGAATTTCGGGAAACTAGAGAAAGGTGACATTTATGAATTTTCACGTTTACTCATGTGGATACCAAATTTCCTCAAAGAAGCACCCTCCCTAGAATAAGCGGTTCTTTTGAATTGAGCTGCCCATCAGGCTGGTCAAGGACACTCCTGTTGTTGTGTATGTGCCAGCTCTAGATAAGAGACATCTTTTGCTAGTTGCTGCAAAACTTTGTTCTCGTCAGAACGTTAGTTTATTCATAAATTTTCACATTATTCCTCCTCTTTGAAACGGACTTTTCAATAAGCGTCTTGAGCGCTTAATCGAAGAAGTGCGGTTTGCGTTATGTTATTGTTGGTTAACAAAACTTTTTGGTGTTGGATCTCTTTCGCTTTTGAGAAGTGAACAAAGAGGACCTTTTTTTTGGAAAGAGCGCTTTAGTTCGCCAAAGCAAGATTGTATATTGTTGAAAAGAGTTTGAAAAAACGCCAGAACTGTTTGATATCTTTTGGATGAGTGATTTTTTATTGCCTAAAAGAATTCATTTTAAGATATTTCTTATTATTTTACAGAAATTTCAGATGGAAAGATAAAGGAAATTGAAGAGGTAATGGGTTCGTGAATGAATTGTGTTGGCCTAGAAGTCTCTTTGCAATAGAACCTATACAACAAATGTTCATCTCATTTCCAGTCGATTTCTTTATTTACCTAGCTAGCAATAATGCTATAATCCACTTAGTTTTCATCTTATTTAATTTTTAGTTAGGCCCTGGCCAAGCGATCAAACATTGTTTGTCAAACATCTGAATTGTTGTCCTGTTAAACAAAGTGTCGTCCTGTTTGGCCATTCACAAAAAATTGCTTGTCAAGCGTTGTTTTGCTTGTGAGAAGCAAAAAATGTTTTTCAAAAACATCGTGCAACAAATTGTGATTATTTTTGCTTGTCAAGCAATGTTTAGTTACGTGGTCAAACGGTCAAACATTTTTGATTAACTGGCCTGAGCCTTAGACTTCCTTTTCTTGTTTTAGATTGCATCACAAATTTCACGTGATCTAGTGAATGTTTCAAATGTTCATAATGAGGCTTTGAATAATGTTGTATCGTTCAATGAAGAAGATTTGGCAAACAATCTTCTCATATCAGTAAGTTTGTTTTCTTTGCTGTTTCACTTATTTCTATGGTTTTTTAATAACATAGTGACCATAGATTCATAGAATCTTTATGTTATTTTGCATCAACCCAGTTTTTGTCAGAAACAAGTTACCAGATCATCCATACTTTGCTGAAACTAGCGTCGAAAACTGGTTCTGAATGCGTGGCAGAGCAAGATCTTCGTTTCATTTTGGGACTTTAGAATCTATCAATAGCAAAATATAAAAAGCCGGGTTTTTTGAAGTAGAAAGAGTGCTTTTCCCATTGTGACTCATTTTGACGCAACTAATACTGTTGGCCATCCCGCTGTATCCCGCGAGCTGTTTGATGTTCAAAAAACTGTCTTTCCAGCTTCAGCCTTCTTATTTGTACATTTCGATCCACGTCTCGGTAATTAATTCCGCCGAAGTCAATTGTTTCGTCCAGTTCCTGACGTTTATACTCTGAGGGGTGTCAGACGAAAAAAGCTTTTATGTCCAAAAATGCTTCAACTATTGCTCGCAATTTTCAAATTCTGTACTAGTAAAAAATAATTCTGAAAATGTTAAGAAACTTTGGGAAACTTCAGGCAATCATCTTCCGTACATCCTTACATACTGCCCATACTCTTGCTGATCATATGAGAACGATTAATCATTCCAATCAATTACTTAATCGTGAAATCAGTAAGCTTAAAGAACCTATCTTTTCAATTGTTTCAGTCTTTGATATTTCCTCTTTTCGTTTTTCAGGGTCAAGGAGAGAATTGTATCAGTATTTGGGAGAAAACTGATGAAAATGAATTTTCTGTTCTTGACATTGCGACTGATTTTTTCGATCAAGGTTTCAAAACCTTAAAACTCTTATGTTTATTTTGTTACCATTTCATTTAACAATCTATTCTTCCCTTAATTTATGCCACTCATGACGAAATTGTAAAAATATGTATGATGGCTCAACATAGTCGAAGCACAAAAAAGTAAGACGGAGAAGAGAATTTTATAAATAATTTCTCTTACTATAGATGCTGGGTTTTTGAAATGCATTCCAAGTCCAAATGATGATTTTTTAATTGTATTGGATACAGAGGTAAATTTTTTTTCTATTTTTTTATCCTCTCAGTTGTTTGTTTACTTTATTTGTTTATTTACCTGTTTCAGTTACAACTTTGTGCCCTCTCAATTTTAATATCCTGAACTAAGCCTTGTTAGATATATAGGGTATTTTACAGACCTTAAAAATTGCGAGAAATGGTGAAGGTGAAGGTGAAATGGTGTTTTAGCGCCAGTCGCTAGGATCTCAGAAGTAGGTTAACTAATCGAGACCTCGACCCTGGATGTGACGCTACCGTGGCTGGCCTCGAACCCTGACCACACTGAGCTTCTGACACCACGAGTCAG
>JACTAT010000231.1:101605-147754 GCA_014526335.1 Chrysaora quinquecirrha | reverse complement strand
TTTTGTCTTTTCTTTGCGCTATCATTCATGTTTCAACTTTCGACCCCAGTGGCTGCACCGTTAAATACTTCTGCATCATATTATATTATCTTTAGGTTCTGCACTATGACATCCATGGACATTACCACGCTCATTTTGATGGTCAGTCCAAAGGTCAATTTTCAGACTTGGAGTGTTGTCAGTTCAAACCCGCAGCCAAATCGACAGAGTGTCGCTTGTGCAGGTCAGTCATACTTCATTTTTCACCAATATCTACGTACATGCATAGAAGCCTTGCAGTTTGAATAAAATTCTATATATAGTTCGTGTATAAACTCTAGATAGGAAAACAAATAGTAGAAGTTTAAAAATGTTTCCAAGCATCTTTGGCGAATGGTTCCCAAATACGAGACGCTTTACTGGATTCAAAGCAGTACTCACGAGTGTCTTGTTTACCCTTTTCGACTTTTTGACTTTAAACTCAAAAGCGAAAGCAAAGCTTAGGCAAACGGTTCATTCTCTAGAAAAAAGCAAAGCCAGTTCAACCACTAGTTTCAGGTGAACAACTCACTACAACAGAGATGAGATCCACGTCACAATAACCTAGCAATCACACACTGTATGTTATACCATACGACTCCACTTGTTCTATTCATTATTTAGAGCAGCATTTGCTTAATAGAGTTAAGAGTTCAGATTTTCTATTTTAGATTCATAACGATACTATATTATCTCAATGATGTCGAAGAAGGTGGGGAAACAGCGTTTCCTGTTGCTGATGATGAAGATTATGAACATTCCGTAAGCAATTTGGTTTACTCGTTTTATTTACTCTTGCTCAGCGAACTAGTTTACTTGCTACCACTTCAATTCATTAAATTTCTCTGTCGTGTAGAATGATTTGCTTCTAAAATCCGTTTCAGGACTTTGTTAAAAGAAAGGAAGGAGACTTTTACAACCTGAGTGAGTTCTGCCATAATTCAACAGCGGTTGTTAAGCCAGAAAAGGGAAAAGCGGTGATGTGGTATAATCATGACGTCGATGAAGATGGCTGGTTGGGAGAAAGAGACGATTTTTCACTTCATGGTGGTTGTGACATTATTAAAGGGGAGAAATGGGTTGCTAACAACTGGATCCCTGCACCTGATTATTCTTCAAGGCATAAAACTAGCTTATATACAAGGGAATGATATTTAGATACTTTTTTAACAAGTGATTTCTTATGAACATTGCAACTAGCTCATCGTTATTAGCTATCAATAAATGCCTGTATTGAAAACTGAAGTCATTTGTTCCACAGTAACGGATAAATTTGAAAGGGAAAAATAACCTCTTGTTATTATTTTTGGAATTATTTGTGAAAATTATGTTTACACTTTAAATTTAAATTTTTCGGTAGATTAATGAAAGCTTTTTGTCTAATGCACAATCATCATGGAGAGTTGAAGAGGGTTAGGCCCTGGTCAAACGATCGAACGTTGTTGGTCTAACATCTGAAATACAATTGTCCAACAAATTTTTATCGTTTGGAAACGTCCAAAACATTGCTCGTCCAGTATTTTTTGCTTGCGACCATCAGCAATTTTCTTTTAAACCATCACGCCATAAATTTTGCTTAGTCAAGCAACGACTTTGTTGTTCCAAAATTTTGGACAGTAACGTGTTTGGACGTTACTGTCCAAACGGTCACACATTGTTGTAAAGCAAATTTCAAACTTTTGACCTACAATGTTTGATCATTTGGCCAGGGCTTAAACCTGTAAAACATGTTAAACAATTATTTGAGCAATTATTTACACTTATTAATGAATCTAATGTTTTGTCATTGCCTATTTAGATATAAACTTAGGAACAGTATCAGTTTTAAAACCAATGGAACATGCCTTCTACAAATATCCCTTCAATCTGCAAAAAAGTAGCTAATTCAAATTGCAATGAAAACACTGTTCACGCAAAGACTGTGGATTAAGAAACCCCTACTGTAGGCCGATTTTTGGGAAATTAACTAAAAATGAAACGAGTTCCTACGCAAAACATTACGAAGTGTGGCAACATTTCTGCAAACCCTGGAATTTATTTTATATTTTACGACACACAGTTAAACAGAGTTAAAAAATTCAGACAGTAATTTGCTTAACAGGGACTGTCAAGAAATTCTTGAAAATGGTAGAGAATTCTTCAGCATCTTAGGCAGGAAAGCCATTTTTATCTACGTAATATTTGTGCAGCAAGTTCTAAAGGTAGAAACCTTCCCAGGACGTTATTCGCGTTATTCGCGTTATTCGCGTCTTTTTTGACAAAATTCGCGATTCTAGAACACGAAATTCGCGAAAGGTTGTGAATTGGTTTTTGAATGTTTCGACCGGGATCGCTTTAAATAAGAATCACATGGGCGTATGTTAAATTACATAGTTCCAATCTGTAAAAAAATCCAGTAAAATGATTGTAATATTAGCTACTGCAGCGGAACGATACCGAATGATACAAGCAATAGACAATGGGTCATCCAGTGACCATCAAAAGCCATAATGAAAAACTCATGAGCAGACATTGGGTCCGTATTTATCGTCCAGCCAGGAACGGTCAGGAATTCATGGCAACAGAGACCATTGCACACACCAGCTAATAGCCAAATTCGTTGGTAAAGAGAAAAGGTGTTTATCATAAGAAAGGTTGGTTGATTTTCTTTATCACGATACTGTATATTATAGAGGGCTATTTATTCTCTAATTCAAATTATAAATATTGTTTAAAGCACAGGTGTTTTGAAGGACTCCAAACAATGTCGAGCTAAATCTATTTTTGCTGAGGGAAGATGGAAGGGAGATATGAAGACAATTTTACCGACGATGACATAAATATGGAATTATAGAATTTAGTATAGAATCTAGCATGTTAGAGGGTATGCTCTCTCTCTCGTTTATAGACCTCTTTGTTCTACAAAGTTGAAAACAGATTTTTAATCATATGCGTCTAGAATCGTTGTGATGGTCATTTCACGACCCAAATGTGCACAGTTTAGTTATAGGACCGTGCTATTATGGAAAGACCAGGGCCTTGACTTGTTGTTATATTTTTTCGCAATGTTCGGTTTCGCATTGCAATCAATGCTCTGCTTTATTTTAGAAGTGAGGTGTATTATTCTTCTGAACAATTTTTTCCAAAGCGTTACCTTGGGTACCAAAGCATTGTTTATGTCACAGAACTTTATAAAGATGAGAAATATACGTTTTGTGTACAACTGCGAATATGTCAAAGACAGTAAACCTTTCTTCGGATTCTATCGTTTTAAATTTGAATGAACATACAGTAATTTGGAGATAAGCGGAAATCCTTTGGAGATCCTTTTGTTTTAGTACAAATCTCGTATACCCTTTTGAAGTGTGAAATGCTCCTCGATTTTGACCTGTTAGCCCCTAGAAAAAATTCCGAGACCACGCCCTTCAACACTCGCAAATGAAGGAAACGCCCATTCAGCAATATTTTCCCACCAGTATGTCTTTGATGCTAAAATCCGCAATGTTAAAAAAAAATATTACAACTTTATCGTTATATACAGTAGATCATTGCTTTAATGTATCAAAAGTTTTTCATTACATCATGGACGAAAGACCTGTCAGGCTGTCACAGAGTTATGTTACGCTAAATTAAAAACTTACACCACCTGCCTCCCTCATAAATAGTATTTTGTTGGACAAATTTTTAATTTTGAGAAATTTGAACCCCCCTATTCCCCAATCCCTTGCCCCCTCTCCTCTTCGGTACGCCACTTCTTGCGGAGGGAAGTGAAGATGGCAAAGGAACAACATAGTTCCTATTTCTTTGGATGAGAACATGCTGAGAATGATATCATTTTCCCAACAGAAATATTACGTCATATCTCTTTGGGAGGAATGCGAATAAGCACACATGGCCTTAGTAACGCTTCCCACACAATAACTTGACAGCAAAACATTCATTATGATTGGTCAACGAGTGAACTATTTTCATACCATTACGTTATTTACAAGGATAGATGCATCACAAGACACAGACCAGGTCCTTATAAAAATGTCTGACCATCCGAAGATGGAGGGTTCGTTCACTCTCCAGCGAGAAGTCAGTTTTGACAAACAGCTTCGTGCAAAATTGAAACTTTACAGACTTGCAAATCATTTATGGATTTATCTGATCTTGTTCCTACAAACAGTGCATTAGATGCAGAATCCTGGGATGATTTGGACATGTATTTCGACCAAAGTGGAGATGATACATCATCATCAATTCATGACTCGGATATTTTTTATCAATCGCAGCTGTCCATGCAAAAAAACAGAAAGATCATTCAAGAATCAAGCATGTCTGTGAATTCATCTGCAGTATCAAGTTCTGAAATCGAAAATGTCAACAATGTAAGTGTGGCCTACTTGCAGTGCCTTGTAAATGACAACTTTTCTCCGATCATGTCTACTAAAAATATCAAAGAAAACTTTGACAAAAAAGCATTCCCAAGCTCAAGTGACTGCTCAGTTGTGTCAAGTAGTATGGAACGTCTTCATCTTCCACCAACTCCGCCAGCTCAAGCAAATGATAAAGGTTCAAAGAAATCAGAAATGCTTTCAAGTACAATGGGAAACATGTTGAACTTATCCACATCAGTAAAAAGGATCACAGATGAAAAATTAGTTACTTTATCAGTTAAAGAATTAAATAAAACACTGAAAGAAATTCCACGTTCTGAAATGTTGTTATTAAAGCAGAGAAGACGACTTCTCAAAAACAGAGGTTATGCTCAGAAGTGTCGAAGTCGAAGAGTTCAACAGTACAAGTATTTGTATGAAGATAATGAAGACTTATACAGAAAAATAGAAACTCTTGAAAAAAAGGTTAAATCATGTCAGAAGGAGAGAGATGATATAAAAGCAAAATATGAACAACTTAAATCAAAACTGCAGTGCAGTTTTTGCAAAGAGAAAAATGCATAATTGATATGACAAATTTCACTATATTCATTGTCCTTTTTTACTTGTAGTAAATGCATTCATATGCTGGTTCATTGTATAAAAGATGTAATACTTTTTAAAATTGAATGCATTGCCGTTATTTACTGGCATTATTTACTGGAACATGTCCTCTACAAAGACTAGATATATTTGTACAGTAGTTACTTGTAAGTTTTTGAATATTGTAAATATATTAATTAATGACTTCGATATACATAAAACGGAAATGATAGCTGTTTTAGCATGTATTTATATTAGTATTGTTTTTTAACAAACATTTGCAATGGTATAGCAAATTCAGTGTATATGATCATCCCCTATGGTTCCAACAAGGAGGATTGCTTGTTTTTCTTGATAAGACTTTTCCTGATCCATTGGCTTCCTAAAGATAGGCAGTTACTGTTATAAATTGTGAAATTTAGACAACTGTTTTCAAAAGAAGCAGTTTTTGTTAAAAGGGTAGATGCTTTTTATAATGCCAATTGCACCATAGTCACACCAGAAATGGAAGGGTTTTTATTCCCTTCTTTCCTACTTTGTCTAATTTTTATGACATACAGTATGCATATCTCTTGTGTGTGTATTCTTTTTAATGCTGCCCCCACCCCCTGGTGTGTTTGAATGCAATTGAATTGAATTAGTTAATTCCCCCCTTTTTATAAGGAACACCTTTATAAGGAACTTGAGGCTGACAATTCCCAAAAAATTAAGGAACTTTAAGGAACTTTAAGGAACTGTCGAAACATATTTCATAACAAGGAACAATATAAGGAACTTCAGCCTCATTTTGTCGAAAATTGAGAAACCTTGTTAACGATATTCACCTGGCTCGCACGCTTGAATACGTGTTTCCTCTCCCTACTTAATCACATCGAAACTCGCCGCCCTATTTTTCAGTGTTCCCTGTGCTCGAATCACATGACGTGCTAAAGGTTTTGTTGTGTGTGCTAGTGCTCTACGTTGTCTGCCTTTGGAACAACCGACATTCTCCTGTGTTTTTCTGTTGACATCGGTCTGCTTCGGATTTTGCAATCGTTACTAAATTCTTTCTCCGTACAAGCGTTTCTGACAATGGGAGATGAAGGCACTGGAATGTTATCAGGTCCTGGAAATACTTCTGAAAGTGCTCCTTTGCTAGATGAAGATAAACAAGAATCCGTGCAGCCACGTCTTGATGAAAGAGGAGGTAGGATGATAATGATACTAGACTAGACTAGGCCCTACGACGTCGTAGAAGTGGGCCTATTTTTCTCTCGTCGACTCTAGCCTTTAGGCTTTACGGATGTCGTAGGTAACACATCTACTGTATTGTTCTGGCATAAAACAAATGAAATATGATAATAAGATACAATTTAGGTAATAATTATCTATTACAGTAGGAGTATATCTGTTTATATACAAATTCTTTCTTCATACAGCAATCTTCCCCATTGTAATCCTGTAGTCTCTCCTATCACTGCCGGCTAAGACTGGCGACCATCCTTAAGTACATCTCAAACTACAGTAACCTTACAGTAGCCATATTAACCCCATTAAGCTCTTCGTGGGGTCACGGAGCCAAAATACTTATTTATTCTTATTTATTGCTTTCAAGATTTTTGCCCAACTTCCAAGTCACCTAGCTTCCTTTTCGTCCAGTCTGCTAAAACGTTTCACCTAACTCATCCTGGTCATTTTGCCCAACCTGAAATAACACAGACAACTTCTTTTGTGTAGTTTGCCAATTTTTTGATTGATAGCACTGGGGGCTAACCCCTTATTAAAACACTGGTGACTGTTTTAGTGAAAAACAAGTGATAAATAGCAAGTAATAGTTGGGGAAACAACCAAGAATGTTGGGTGAAAAGTCCAGCTTGGGCAAAAAGGAAGTTGGGCAAACCAGAGGTTGGGCAAATTGACCAGATACCTAGAGTTGGTGCCTCAGCAACAACTCTTGATCACCTCCCCACTGGTTCTCTCCTCCTTACCCTAGATGTTTCATCCCTGTGCACCAACATCCCAGTCTCTGAAGGTATAAATTTCTTGTTGTTTTATAGTTTCGATCAGCAATTATAACTCCATTTCAATAATGTATACAGTTGACAACCTAACAAATTACACCAATCTTACAGCTATACATAATGAACAGGAGAGTGTATGTTGTGCCAAAGAACAGTATTTTATCTGCTTTGTGAAGCCAAACTTTTTTGGCTGTTTCACCCAACTGGTTATTGCTAATTATTACTTGTTACAAATATTCACCAGACTGGTGTGATAATCAGCTGCGCTTGGGGCAGATCCCCCAATGTAAACAATCAAATAATTGAAAAATTGCACCAGAGAAATTATCTGTGTCAGAGTTGAAGAAAGCAATCATGATGGGTTGGGCAAAACATCTTAGGAGCAATCTTGATGATCTAGATAATGAGTACAAAAGGATCTCAAGCGCTCTAAAGGCCAATGAATATAAAAAAGAAGATATACGCAAGGCCACGAGAAAAATCTCAAAGCCCAGACAGAATAATAAGGCTGACAAAGAGGAGCCTTAATGTTCTTTGAACCTGCCATATATCAGAGGGACAAGTGAGAAAATCCGTCGATCTTTGTCTAAACAAAATATAAGGTGTACTTTTTATTCCCTTAATACACTTAAAAAGTCGCTTTCAAGGTCAAAAGACAAAGTTGACAATCTCGAAAAATCAAACTTGGTATACAAAATACCATTTAGAGATTGTCCTAAATCATATATAGGACAATCAAAAAGAGAGACTGGTACTAGGCTCAAAGAACATAAATCAAATGTGACCCATGGTCGAACAGACATAAGTGATCTTGCCAATCATTGTTGGACAGAAAAACACCAGATGGATCGGGATAACATTTCAGTGATTGGTGAGGATAAGAACTTGAAAAACAGACTTGTTAAAAAAAGCATTCACTCAGTTCTATCAACTCCTTGTATACATCAAGTATCTTACTCAATCCCAGAAATCTGGTTGAATAACATCAAAAGTTGCACTGAACACAATTTTAGCGCCCCAAGTTTTAGAAATTGAGCACCAAAAAATTCCTAGCTTTTTCGCAGGTCCGGTTAATTTCACACTTTTCAATCCGATCTGTGCAATAAATAGGAAAGAAACCAAATTTCTCATTGCCCGATGATGGGAGACAGATCTCTCCTGGAACGTTGCCCTACTATATATCAAAGCCTTGTCATGATAAGTGGTGACTATCATTTCTAATACGGTGTCAGAAACAGCCTTGATAAGTCCAAATATATTTACATCTTAGGAGGTTATGAGAAAAGGCAGTTGGGTGAGTTGGAGGTTGAACGAAGCGTCCTGAAAGACAAACGCTTTGAAAGAACCTCTAAACTGACTATTTTGCAAATTATTGTCTAGTTTTCCAATATGGTTATCATTCAACAGATCGGATAATTCAAACATTATTTAACTGCTCTCTTGGAGGCTTGAGTCATCTGTAGTGCAATGTAAATGATGTTGATTTTTCTTTCTGACAGATTTTCCAGATACTCCACCTCCAGCATACAATGAAGCACCTCCACCATATAGCTCTACCCCACCAGCTGATTTTGCAGGAGAGCCGACTGTTGTTTGCAGAGTATGTAAACAGCTAATTTTTATCAGGGGTAGAGAGAATCAGCGAGTGGTCAAATGTGGAAGCTGTCATGAAGCAACTGTAAGTAGACTTCTATATCATAGCTTACTATCATTGACATTGTTTATGAGCACAAGAATGCAAATCTGGATACAAAAGTACAAAATACATAAAAGTACTGTATTGATATAACACCTGTTTGAGTTTTGTTCAGACTATTAATTTGAATGCTTAATTATTAGAAGTGAATGCTCTAAAACTTACCTCTTAAATTTTGAAATTTAAAACCTTTACCTTTCAGCCTATTAAACCACCACCGCCAGGAAAGAAATATATAAGGTGTCCCTGCAATGCTCTATTGACTTGTAGATCAACTTCGACCAGAATATCTTGTCCAAGATCAGACTGGTATGTATGTGTATTGGGTTTGAAACTGTGAAATTCAGTCTAAAGTGAAATCATATTATAGTTAAATCTCAGTCAGTATAACTGTCTATAAATTTCTTGGGAAGACATTCTTAAAATTTGTCACTCAGCACCATTAAAATGAGACAGCTGATTCCCTTTTTTTACTTCTAAGGCATGAAATTGATATGACAAATATTCTTCCTGTGGCAAAAATGTCCAGTAGAAAGTAAACAAACAACTCCTGGATCTCTTCTTGAAACACATAATTTTAAATGCTGTTTGCCATAAAAAACTAGGAAATATTTTTGAAATTCTTTTTTTCTCTGAACATCTAATACCTAACAAGTAGAGTTATTAAGAATTGACCATCACCCAAAAATGAGTAACACCTCCTCAAAATAAGAGGTTTCTAAAATGCCCCCTTTTACCCCCCTGGCCCTGAATAAACACTCAGCTCTTTAAAAGAAACATATTTTGCAAAATGTGCACTGTAGTAGCTATTAAATCTCTGCATATTATGAACAACAACAGTTAAAGATTGATACTTTTGAATATAAAACTGTTAATAATGTTTGGTTATGAAGCTTTTGCCTTTATTTTAGAAGACTTTTTCCTGTCTTGCATTCACTACAGGTGTCGTTTAAGTTTACACGCACAAGTTACCATGAATTTCATTATGCACCAAATGTTTCAAATTTTTGTGTCCCCAATTTTATTTAAAGAACCACTTACCCAAAAGACTGTCTGTGTACATTAAAGCAAGATTGATCAGCAGAAAGTGAGGTGAGTTGACCTAAAAGTGGGGCAAGTTGGCAATGGGGCGATTTGACTAGAAGCTTTTTAATTTCCCTTCCTGACCAATGCTGTGTTCTTAAATTTTCCAGCAAGAGAATAATCAACGTTGGCGGAGGTCCACCACCTAGCACACCAGTGGCCCAGATTCCGAGCTCTGATACAAGAATAAGAGTTACATGTGGACACTGTAATGAAACATTCGTGGTAATGTGTTTGAATTTTACATCACTGTTGTTTGTAATAGAGATTCCGCGATGACAAGCCTGACAATGTTTTAGGCAAATATTCCATCAATTTAGCATCAACATACCGAACAACTTGTCATTCCATGGGATCAGGTTAGCTAGTTTAACGTTTAACGTAAAAGCAAATAACAGAATTTGCTCAACAAATAACTTCTCGATTCAACGTTTGATTACAAGCCTGTTTTATTAAAAATCAGCGAGTAACATCGAAGTTTGAAGCGGAAACTGAAGCAAATGCTTTCGAAATATCGATAGAATCATCCACAGATTGTTAAATAATATAAAAATAAAAATTTAGCCATAATTCAATTTTTTGTCTGTATTTCAGTTCAGAACTACTGCACATCTAGCACGCTGTCCTTATTGCAGAAAAGTGTAAGTTATATAAATATGATACTACTTGCCTCTATTGTTGACCATTATCAAGTTAAACAAATGGTTGAACTAAAATTTTCTATTTAACAAATTTCATTATTGAAACAATAACAGCTACTTGAAAAGGATTTAGCTCAAAACGTCTTTTATAAAAATCTTACCTTAAATGGATGTTTGGCCTTTGTTGAGGTCTGGTTTCGTATCCATTTAATGGCACGTTGCATATCTGCAAGATTTATTTGTTTGTCACTATACTATCTACACATATCAATCCAAAATTGCGAGAAACAGCGAAAACATCTGTGGACATACTGAAACGCTTTTTTCGTCTGACGTTTCTTAGAGCATAAGCGTCAGAAACAGACCGAAACGATTGACCAAATATTGAATTTATACACAGAAGCGAATCCAAGTGCACCAATCAGAAAGTGAAGCCGAATCAGCGTTGTTTAATCAGCTTGCGAGATACAGCGGGAAGTTCAAAAGAACAACATATTAGTCCCCTATTCTTTTGTTGGAGCAGTTTCATTCTTTGCATAATACACCACTTGAAAGACTTTAAATCTCATTTCTTTGAACTTAAATTCTAAAAAAGGTGGGTCTCGCGGGATAGGATGAGCTTCTAAATCTTCCTTTCAAGTAGATGACTGGAAAACATCTTTCCTTTGTAAATCCTACCGTTTTTCTATAATTTCAAACATTTAGAAATGCCAATCAGATTTATTCATTCATTTAGAGTTGCCAATCAGATACGACATCAGTTTTCATGTTCAGACATAAATTCAACAGCAGTGCACAATAAAGTACTGCAATTTAATAAGATGAAACCTTTGACCAAAAAATGTTTTCGTAACCCGGAAAGAAACGCGTAATGTTTGGAACTAACTTTTGCGAAGCAGGCAACATTTGATGTTTCGTTCGCGGGAAAAAACGTTCGCGTTTCACAGTTTCCAAGCACTATCCATATACGCGGGAATAAACTCCAGCAAATTAGACTTATTTTTAGGGAATTTTTTATAAGTTATTTATGTGTTTTAGCTGATACTCCTTGAATAGTAGATAAGAAATTGCCTAAAGAAACCTAAGAAAAGAGTACAACACACCTTTTTGTGTGATAAACTATCTAATCGCGATTCTTGTTATTAAAATGTTGGCGGAAATAATGCTTCGGAATTTCATACAATGTCTTTTGTAGCCTAAAATTTGCTTCCTGAGATAAAATTTTCACCGACGGCTAGACAGAAATAGGGCAAGTGCTTCGTTACTGTGTTCGCAACAGTTTCTTTCTTTAGTGAAATGATCGAAACAAGCTCCAAAAATAGACCTCTCATTGTCTCCTTTTAGATTTTGCTAAAGTGGCTTGTTCGCTCACAAAATGTTTGTGACATTTTATGTGTGGTTTCTTCATTCATTCATGTCGATTGATGAGATATCAATGAATGGTTATGAGAGATTAATACATAAATTTCAAATTTGCTGTTCAGTTCAGTTTATTTATTTCTGAAGATAAGAGGCTTACTTTATTTTTGGTCTACCTTGCTTGAAATTGTTGTTAATTTTTATGGGTGTGCAAGACACAAAAATTAGCGAACATGTAAATGATGTTGATAATAAATTTGACTTTTTTTCAATGGATGTTCTGATGCTATTTAATAAGTATTTATCTTTACAGGTCCTCCGTTGGCCCAAAGTTCGCCAAAAATCGCGCAATTATATTTGCTATTGTTGGATTTGTTTTCTTGCTAGCTGGAGTTGGTGTTACGGTGAGATTTCTTCTATGAAAGATAACATAGAAAAATTGAAATATAAGAAAACCTTTTTGGCATATCTGTATCCTTTTTATCTATAAGATGTTTGATTACAACGATGTTTGATGTTTGATGACAAGGTTTTTTTATAAGAGAAATACGAAATTTTTAAACAAAATCTTATTTTTATCAACAATTGTCATCAGTTTAAATTCACAATGATTTAAGCTAGAATTTAAACATCTAGCCTCAGGACGGCAAGAAACAATGTTAGTCATAAACGATAGACACAGAAAACTGATAAAGCTAGGTTTTTTTTGGATCACCCTCCGTTGAACCAACCAATGGTTCAAACATTAACTTATATTTGACCAATGTTTTTCAAGCATCATCGCGCATTTGACCCATGTTTTTCAAGCATTACCTTAGCATTACCTTTTCAGATGAGAATTCTGTAGAATAACACAAAGCAAAATTAATACATGCTTATCGAAACTGGCTTTTGCAAAATGTCAATTTTTTCTGGAATTCTTGTTCAAATGTTCTGTTATTGCTCTTGACTCTGCAACAATAACCCGTCAAAGTCCGATAAGATGATCATTTTAGCCTAGGGTAGATTGGCTATTGTATTTTGCATTCATTCACATTTACTTTTATTGTAGATTGGAACATTTGAGCTTGCTAAAAATTCCGGAGGTATGTTAATAAGATGTTTTAAAAATCATTTCTATTTTCTTCTGTGTCAAAATCCCGATATTAACCATACTTGAATTACTCAGAACAAATTAAACAATTAAACAAGAATAAAAACATAAATAAGGTAAGAATGGCGATTTATTTTTGAAGAACATTGATTTCAATTTTTTAATATTGAATGTTTTTTAATTTCCAATAGGTATATATGTTGTCTGGATCGGTAAGTTGTTTGAAAAATTTATTACCCTTTTCTGCGTCTTCTTTTTTCTTAAGACTTTCGAGAAAACGAAAGCCCGTTGTTTAGCACAGTTCTCAGGAAAATCTGTGACCGGATGCTCCAAACTCCTCCGACTCTAGATCTTGAATATCTTGCAGGCTTCACAGAGGCCTTGTTTCCAAATCAACTTCTCTAAAGTCTTCTGTTTTTCAAGAAAGTGCATTTTGGCGTCTTGCATCGGAAGTCTCCGACGTCTTCTTTTTTCAAAATCCAGAAAAGATAAATGTCTCAAAAGAACGCTGCCGTATTATCTTTTTCTTACTTTTGATGGACAACTTTGCATGCCCCTTTCACCTTTATTTTCGTACTTTGTGTTGTTAGTTTGATTTTTTTGTGTTTTCTTGTGGCTACATTAAAGGCATTAGACCATTAGACCAGACAAAAGTGGCTCGACCCACACTAGCTTGATGCCTGTCAGGCTTTGAGCTGGGCTACCACTTAAAAGAATGTTTTTTATTCGTTCGAGATCGACTGATATTGACTGAGTGGCACATAGTCATTCGCAGAAATATTGACCTAAAACTCTCCGTTTACCGATGTGGACAAATATTGGCAGCAAAATTCAATGAGTTTCACTTTTAATCGATCATAAGC
Source organism: Chrysaora quinquecirrha (assembly GCA_014526335.1). Classification (NCBI taxonomy): domain Eukaryota; kingdom Metazoa; phylum Cnidaria; class Scyphozoa; order Semaeostomeae; family Pelagiidae; genus Chrysaora; species Chrysaora quinquecirrha. The sequence continues at coordinate 134,058 of JACTAT010000231.1, read as the reverse complement.
AGTCGGAAAGACCTCGGGCCCTATCCAAACAAAGATGGGTTTATTTTGTCCAGATTAAAAAGTGGTATTTAAATTATTTCGGGTGAAAATCCGTGCACAGAAATATGCTTTCCATACATGGAACTATATCATTTCCCTGGAATTGTACTCGATTTGCAATCGATGTCCGCGGATATCGACCGCTTGCGTCTTTAGCTTTTTCTTTCCAAAAATATTGAGATGATTCCGTTCTGTTTTTGTTTTTGTAACCATTGATTCTGACACATGCAATTTATTTTAATTATTGTTTACTTATTTATTAATTCATTTTCCTGTCAACCGACTGTTTCCAAAAGAAATGGATATGCTTTCAATTGATGGTGGTCAAAAATTAGCTTAATATTGCCAATAGATTTATTACTTTGCCTGCCAGTACTCGCATAGCAGCGTGAAACTGACTATGAAACGAGACGCCGAAACCTAATGTCCACATGTTTTCCAGTTTCCCTTTAGAGAATTAGAAAACGCCCAAAGCAATATCACGATCTCGTCCTTCCTTTGTTGAGATGAATTTAAAAGTCGATATATGAATTTTATATTCTATGTTACACGTTTTTTTTTATAAGAACACTGAAATTGAAGAAAGCCATACAATGCTCTTAATTTTTTCGATTTGAAGGCTTAAAATGTTCTTAACATGTTCTTAACTTTCTTGCCTTTTAAAAAAGTGTTCTTAAATTGTTCTTCAAATTAGGTGACAATTGCTACGAAATGGGACGCACAAGTAAAAATGTCACATAGTCACAATTATTGATAATTTGCCTGTTTTCTAGAGAGGAGAGCAGAACAGCGCCAATAAAATTTTAATTTTTTCTAGCTTCACAAAGCCTTGTTATGTTCTTAGCATGTTCTTAACTTTTCAGCCTCTGAAGCCTTATGTTCTTGTATACTTTGTTCTTATAAAAAATAAACGTGTATATTATTTGCTTCAGGTGCATTTATCACTGGTATTCTCAACTTGATAAGAAGCTGTTACTATTGCTCGATGACAGTGAGCACCATTGAAGGTCAAGCCTGAGAGTAATTCTTCGATTCAATTTTTACAACCAAAAATAAACTTTCTGAATGTCTGGGATACATTTTTGAACTCAAGAAGATTATTATCATCTTTTAGTTTTCATTATCATCTAGTAGATTTCAAGACTACAATTGTGCTGTCTTGCACGAAATTGTCATATGCAATAAACGATTATTATTAATGATTGAGTTATTCACATGGTTATTACACAAGGCACGAAATTGCTTGCAAAGTGGCACAAAAGAGAGTGATGCTGGAAATCTGTTTGTAATACAGTTGTTGTATAAAGTAGTACGATGCTCTCTATTATGCAGAAATTTACATTAAGTACAAGGTCACTGATTGTCCGATTGTTTATAAAACTTGCAGTTAGGATTTGATATTAACCAAAATTTGTTAAGAATAATAGAGTAACAAGTAGTTTTTTTAATTTACCCCTTGCCATAAGATTTTTCCATTTACAGTAGGTACCAAATCGATTTTCAGATAAATTATGAACGATATAATAGATTAAGCAGTTATCTTAATTATGCATTTCTAAATATTGTTGTTGTGATATTAGTAGAAAATATTTTAAATCAACTTATAATCGCATTACATGTAGTTAAAGAAATTACGAAATTCTCTGGCTAATCTCTTCTTTTATACAGCAAGAAGCAAGATTTGCGTAACTGTCAAAATCTTTCAGGCCATCACCGAGAGGCTTTCATGTTTTAATTATGAACAAGCCTTGAACTCACTCACAAATGCATACAGTAGGTTTGAAAGGCAATATGGATTGGAATTTCTACCACATTTTGCACGCATTTAAATGCCTATAATCTTGGACAAAATATATTGGAACGGCCTAAATAGTTTTGCTATTATCTATTGACTCCCCATTCTCCCCCGTTACAATGTTGTTTCGAACAAAAGTTTTCTTGTCTTGCTCTACTACCAACATTGTTTGGGGGGGGGGGGTAAAAGGGGGAAGAATAGGAGTTATGGAAGTGGCAAAATCAATGGAATTGGCCATATTCCTTGGAGAACATGCCTTGTTCAAAATATTTTGTCTAAGATTGTAGCTTTCTGTGGGTGCTCCGGGAGTCACCCGAAGATCTCTTTTATTTGCATCTAATTAATGCAGCGCTGTGCTGTATAGTTGCGAATGAGAGCATTTCAAGTAAGGAAAGGAAAATCAAGTTTCAAAATTTTAGGCCTAATTCAGACGTCGCACTTAAGTCGAGTTAAATCTAATTCAATTTAGTGTAACCAAAGTGCGACTGGAGTGCGACTCGTGTTCAGACGTCGCACTTGAGTTAGATTTAATTGCATTTTGTGCACCTTTGCATAAAGTCGGGCTTATAAAACTGGCGGCAATTTATAAAACAACTGGCGCCAATTTCGAAGCTGTATCAAAATGGCGCCGATATCGCATCAGCAAATCTCTTCGTATATTAGAATGGTAAATAGGGCAAGGCTGCAACGTTACCAAAATCAGAGAACCATTCTTCTTACAGTAATTAACAGACACAACAAATTGCTCCAGATTTATCAATGCCTGTTGTCTATCTTATTGCACTTGAGGGGAAGGAGATACTCGAATCAAAATGGGCCTAGGGTGCGTCGTTTGCAGAGAAATGGTGGCTGGTTTGAGCTTGCTTGGCAGAATTTTACGGATGAGAGGTTCAAGAAGACTTTTCGAGTGTCTCGAGAAACTTTCAATTATATTTTAGAGAGGATACACGATAGTTTGAGAAAAGAGACAATAGCTGAGGACCCAATTTCTCCAGAGTGCAGGCTTGCAGTCTGCTTGTATCGCTTGGGAAGAGGGGACTACCTTTACACTATTTCGGAGTTAGCTGGTATAGGAGAGTCAACTGCTTGCGAGATTGTCATGAATGTTTCCAAAGCTATTATTGATAGTCACTGGGAAGATTCCGTTGCCAAACATCTGCCAACGAGCCATGCTGAAATGGAAAATGCAATGATTTTGATGGATCATGAATGGCAATTTCCATTTGCATTTGCAGCAATCGATGGGAGCCATATCCCCATCAAATGCCCTCCAGGGGGTGCAGAAGCAGCTAAGGAATATCACAATTTTAAGAACTTTTTTTCTGTAGTTCTTATGGCATTTGTTGATGCAAAGTACAGATTTGTATGGGGAAGCTGTGGGTATCCTGGTAACTCACACGATAGTATTATCTTTCAATCAACCAATGTCTATGATGATCTCAATTCAGGCAACTTCCCTGCTATTTCTCATAAAGAAGGAAACACTGAAATCCCACCTATTTTACTTGGAGATGGGGCTTTCCCCTTTCATTCATGGTTGATGAAGCCCTACTCCCAAGCTACATTGTCAGCTGAGCAGAGTTACTTCAACTATAGACTCAGTAGAGCCCGGATGGTGACTGAGGGAGCTTTTGGCAAGTTGAAGGGGAGGTGGAGGATTCTATCAAAAACTTGTGAGAGCAATGTCGAAACAGTGAAGGCAATGACACTTGCATGTGTTGTATTGCACAACGTTTGTATTGAGCAAGGTGATGTGAACTTGAGGAAGTGGGACCTTCACTTGGATGAAAAGGGAAATGAGAGAAGACCTTCAGCAGTTGTACGTGATATGCTCCATATGACTGGATGCAACAGGGTTAGAGATAGCAACAAGAGAGCATCAACAATAAGAGATGCTTTGAAATGCAAGTTTTTTAAGGAGAAACAAAAAGACAACTAGTGAAAATGACTGTGACATTTGCAAATACCACTAAAGGGGATAATGTTTTCTGTTTATGTAAAGTTTTATAGTTCTTGATAACAGTTAACGTTCTCATCAACTTCATTAAGCATGTTGGAGAAACCATGAAATTGGGTTCCTTGTTGTATGTTGACTGGATTGCAGTTGAACTCTCTTCCATGAAACTGCATCTGACCATTGAAACCGGTTTGCTGTTGTTGAAAATTATCCATGCCACTTGGCCTGCCATTTCCATACATCAGTGAAAACATTCTCATTTCATGCTGTCTTGCATTCTCGTTTTCCTTTTCAAAATATTTTAGCAGCTTATTAGTTGGGTCTTCTTCTAGCTTACTTGAAATTTTTCTAAAACCTGACAAATGGTTTCATCTATTGCCTTCTTGTTTCTTTTACCTCCTTTATGTGGTACAAACAATTCTTTGGCAGACTTCGAACTTTCTCCTGTCGTTTCTATATCCCCTACCTCATCATCTGCACTGAAACTACCATTTGAAGTAGAAGGGGAGTTCTCTTCATTTTGGCAGATCTTTCTTTTCAGATTAGAACTTGGATCAATTGCTTGATCTGGCTGACAAGATGCTCGAGACTGCACAAGTGGCAGCAGACAATTAAACCATTTACTATGACCTTTCTCTTCTTGGAACCTTTTTATTCCTGATGCAGTTTTCATTACCAGAGACGCCTTTTGCACTCTGACACGCATCTTTTAAATTTTTCTCTTATCTGTCTGATATCAAATGGGAATAATTCTTGTCTCCTTTCACAGCGTTGTTTAAGTTCTGTCATTATCTTCGAGTAATAAATGCCATTTCTTGCCGTCTTCACATTCGTAAATATGAGCTTCTTCTGGAAAACATCATTGCTGCAAATAATGTCGATGAGGTCATCTGTGCAGCTATCACTCCACTGAGCCTTTCTTCCAGCCTTGCCTTTTTTCTTAGCCTTCTTAGGCCCAACCTTTCCAGGAAGTGCACAGCTTTCCTTCGTGTTAACAACAGTGACAGTATCAAGGGCTTCGCCTTCCGACCATTCTTCTTCAAAATTTTCAAGATCTGAAGCTTGCTCTTCCTCGTGCTCAGATTCGTTGACAGAATCTTCCAAATACTCGTTATCGTTTCTGCTGTTACGCGCCATCTTGTTCAGAAGAGTTCTGAAGTGGAAGTTGGCGCGACTTTTGATGCGCATGCCCACATCAAACTTCCACAGACAAAACACGGACCAGTGAGAATTTTAATTAAATTTAACTAGGGTAAAGTGCGACGTCTGAATCCAAGTCGCGTTTATCATATTAAATCTATGTTGGCAACATAAACTTAACTCAAGTTTAACTTAAACGCGACAGTTGGATTCAGACGATGGATTTAACATGGACTCAATTCAAATAATTGAATTTAACTCGACTTAAGTGCGACGTCTGAATTAGGCCTCAACGTCATGCCTTGGCTAAACCATGTTTGTAGACAGATAATCGTTTTAAATCAATTCAAAAATCAATCTTATTGTGGAACAGTATGCTGATTTAACAAAGCAATATTTCTACTTAAAAATCGAGAAATTTTGCAGGCGGATCCTGGGGACTGAAAAGAGTTTATTACCCCGATATATCTATAATCAGGGTGCTATGGTAAATGCAGCATGCAAAATCTGTGGGCAATGCACAAAATGGTTTAAAACAAGCGCAGAAGCCTGTAAATGACAAATCAACTTGTTGGAACTCTCCAAATTACTTATGGGTGTAATCCGGCAGCATTTTGTGCTTTTCCCATATAGCTACTTTTCTATGTACTTCAAAACCTTGAAAATTGCACAAATTGAAAATCGGTGCATGGAAATCGAAAACAACAGTGAGAAAATGCTTGCAGAGTACATTAAGAAGATATGCTGCTTTTGTAATTCGATCACTCTCCTTCCGAGTTATTGAATGGTAAAATCTGAGTGCCCTGCAAACACGACTAATTTCTTGCTCGTGCAACATTGCAGGGGGGGGGGGGCACTCAAAGTTCACCGCTCGATTACTCCCGGTAGGTGAGCTCAAATTTAACAAACAAGGTTTCTTTTGAATGCACCCAACAAGCCTTTTCTGAAAGAAGTTTTCAATTTTTTATGCAATGATTTTGGATTTCGACCATTTTCAAGAGTTTGAAGTAAATGAAAAACTGTATAAAGAATCCACAAAATGCTGCTGGATTACCTATGCAAGTAATTTGGCGATGTCCAAGAAGTTGATTTGTCATCTACAAGCTCTTGCACTTGTTTTAAACCATTTTTGCATTGCCCGCCGATTTTGCAGTCCGACCCCTTGTTTCTGTCCCGTAGCGACCTGACTATTAATTGCACAACGAAATGAACCATTTACAAACTCACATTTCCAAAGCGGCCTCCTTTACCAAACAGAACCCCATATTCTTTTGTTTTTTCCCAAATATCGGCAACTCGATTAGGTGGTAGTGGATTCCTCAGCTCCTGATAAATAATTGATGCATAATAAAGTGAGAAATACGTTGCCGATAACAACTTCATTAGTATAAGATAAGCTGCACATGACTGAGGCGAAGAATACATATAAAAACGCGGGAAAAAATCTATACCTTGTTTTCGACCAGTTCTATGCCAATCATTAATCCCTTCCCTCTCACGTCACCAACAATCGGGAATTCGTCCCGCAGTAAAGCATATTTTCTTAACAGATCATTTCCAATCAAATCAGCATTCTGTTGCAGTTGTTCATCTTCAATGACCTAAAGAGTTGATAACCATAAAAAGATAAAAGAAACAACTAAAGATAAAAACTAAGGATATCATTCATATTATTCCTCTCGAAATCTAATCAGTCATTTATGCGATCTGAAAAATATACGAACATCAAGGACGGCCGTAGAAACTGCACATGACATTGGATTGCCACCAAAAGTGTTGAAGTGAATGGCTGAAGAAAGACTCTTGGCGATTTCTAAAATGCAAAAGTCAAAAATTATAATAATTACACTGCAGTTAAAGTCTACAGAGTTTAAATTTAGATTAAGACCACTTAAATTCATTCACATCTCAAATTTGAATAAATTACATTAATAGCAACCATAAGCTGTGGGGTCTTGGGTCAGGTCGTTACAACACACGTACTTCACACGGAAGTGAGCCCTGTTGATTTCTCATGCATGTCAATGATAAGTTCCACTAAGTATACCACATATGTCCACAGTATAGATATCCCCGTCATTGTTATGCTCTCCATCCACCACCATCTCGATTTCACAGTGATAATTTTTTTGAAACAAGTGAGATTTCTGTTTTTCTTTACCTTCCTTGACAATCAATATCGTCAATGCTCTAATATACGCCCCGGGCGTTTATTTAATTTTGGAGATTTTAAGGGGGTTTATTGGAGACTGGCGTTTTATAGAGGCTGGGCGTTTGTTAAATTACTACACCCCTTTCTGGCGGAACAAGCACGGTTCAACTCGATTCGGTACAAATCTATATATTTTTGTAGGATCAGATTTTCTCACCCGGCGTTGTTACAATAGCAGCCATCGGGAATCCATTTGCAATACCTTTTGCCATCGTAACTGCAACAAGAAAACAAATTTGCAATAACTTCAAAGGCAAGAATTCTCTCGAAATTATTACATGTATGCAATTGTAAGTTGGCACAAAATATTTAATTTTCGCAAAATATTTTATGTTTACCAATATCAGGCATAACTCCATGACCTTGAAATCCCCAAAAATGATCACCTGTTCTTCCGAACCCAGTTTGCACCTGAAAGGAATCAAAATTCACAGAAATTCACTGGTCTACAATAACAGCTACCACTTGGCCATGAAATAAAAAAGAAACATTTTCACAAATATAAATTAAAAACAGAATGCTAACACGGATACCTCATCGGCTATACAAAGACCTCCTTTTTCTCGAATCTTTTCATAAGCTCTTTTGAGGTAGTTTTTTGGATATTGAACTGTGCCTCCAACACCCTAAAAGTGGAAGCAAATCATGTATAAATTTGTGGAAGGCAAATAATTAATTAAGCATTTTTTCAAAATACTAGATGTACATTTCCAATGAATGAATACTCCTTTATAGTATTACTCTTGCTCAATGATGTATAAACTGAGAGCATTTGTATATTTGGCTTAATTTCACCAACGTGTTGCTATGCCTAAGGTCCTTTTTGGCGATAACTAGTATTGCAATACTTTTTAATCAAGGGTTCAGTTTTGACGTTTTCTTATCAAACATTATATGTCACTGAGCTTTTAATTAGTTCGAATTTCTAAATTACAAATCACTTGATTTAACGGCCTATTATCTGTACACGCATGTCTGTTGCTTTGTTACGTTGAGAAGAGCAGTCCTCAATTTATAACGTAAAAACAATCTTTATATTTAGCAACGACAATACCAATGTCAACTTTAAATCACAACGTACATATTTTCAAAATTGTGATTAAAAGCGGAAACATTAAAGATTTTTTTCGTTTAAAACCCTCCAGAGTATAAACTTCAGACCGAAAACAGGACAGCATTATCTGGGTAACCTAACAGCGAGGATTCTCTTCGAGAAATTGCCATAGCAAGATCGATGAGTCGTTTAAGCGTTTCGGAATCTGTCCATATTAAGACCAAAAAAACCGGTTCTGTGTAGAAACAAAGAGTTCTTTTTCTCAATTGCACTCACTTTCTCACTTTTCTCACTTTCTCTCACTATCTGATTACCAACAATTCATTCATTTTGCTCTGATTACCAACAATTCATTCATTTTGCTTTCCGACAATACAAATTCCTCCAGAAATATCATGCTTTCGTCAAACAGAAGGCATCAAGGAAACAATCGAAGTTCATAGTTTTAAGTCTCATTTTGGATATACTTATTGTTTCAAAGGAAGATCAGCATTTGCACGACGAGAAAACTTGCTCTCATGGCGATACTTTTCTTACCTATTGCGGTATTGAATGTTAAAGAGTGTAAGGATGAAGAGATAATAGACTGCTGCTGGTTGGTGAAAGCTGACAATTCAAAAGTAGATAATTTACTCTGTTAACATTGCACGATTTTTCAACAACAAATTTAAAAGGGACTAAACCAAAGTTATAATTTGCTATTATAAGTAAGGCACATTATTTTTTAGCAATATTTACACTCTTTTTTATAAGAAACAGGAAATTGCGATCGAGGCTGGCTGCTTAAGTTTGTGCCTTTTTTGAACCATGAAATGTTCCTAATCTGTTCTTAATTCCCCGGCTTCTTAGACAGTAATATATCTCAGTAAATGTCTGAAGTGGTACTAGGTTTGTGTTAAAACGCAGCATGCTTGTTTAATTCTTTGTTCGCTTGCTTTTTACATTCAATCTGACTGTCTTGCTTTCATATTAAATTGATATTCTTAGGGCTTATGAAAAGGCCAGTCTCAGTTTGTTCTTACTTTATTCTTAAAATCTGAGCAAAATCCAGGCTTCGTGTTCTTATTTAATTGTTGTTATAAAGAAAGAGTGCATCAACACGGTGAAAGTGTTCAGAAATTTAAGAAATGATCATTGTATTTTTAGAGTGTGCTTGATGCGTAATATTTTAATATTGTTTTGGTTCATGAATATTAACATAAATTATTGAAAATATACTAAAATCTTCTGCCTTATCTCTTTCACCATGGGTAACATTAGATTACAGCAAATCTTTAGAATCGGTTATGAAAAATGAAGGACAATAAGCATTTCATATACAGTGGCAAAATAGCTAACATGAACATTTAGGGACCATATAGGGTTGAATTATGGACAAAAATGTTGTCCTAGTTTGGGGACAAAAGTCCGATTGTGCAAAAATATAAAGAAAATGGGTTGCCGCTAACGTGAGTGATGGCTAAGTGGCCTGTGGTCTTAGCCTAGATAGTGAATGCAAAACCTAAAATTCAATTCGTTATCACACTAAGCTATATTATCGATTATCCATCGTGCAAAAGGCCAATTTTGGCCAAACAATAAAATTTGGCATTCTACAATAAAATAGGTATTACCTGAATTGGCTCTGCAAAAAATGCAGCAATCTTCGATGGCACTTGGTAATCTAATATCTCTTGTAGTTCATCAATATAGCGATCACATGCGATGCATTGATCTGTCAGACAAAGGTCATTTAAAGTGCACTTGAATAATACTATTTTTCAAATGACAAAAATTTTAAATAGCATAGTGTAACGGCTTCTTCCAGTAATGCAATACAACCATTTCCATACAAGGGACCCCATAATTCAATGAGACATAAAAGAAAACTACGTATGAAAAAAAATCTGAAATGAAATCAATAAGCCAAAAAGGTATCGCGGTATCAAAGATTGCTCAAATATAATTTTTAGGCACTTGTTTTGCTATGTCCTCTGTAATATAGAACTGGGCATGATTCTTAACGCAGCGATAGAATTTTAGTTCATTCTGCAAGTCCTTATTGACGATTTCCCAAACCAAAAAGTAGTTTTTCTTAAACAATTATATTAGCCTACTCTTGGTTAAAACCTCCTGGTATAAAAGTGATAAAGCGTGCAATTTTCCTCTTACTCCGCTTGCCGTTATATTTTCCAAAGCGTCTGTAAAATCTATACATTTCATGACGCACTTTCACATATACGTGTTATCGTTATATTATCGAATAGGTGATGAAAAAATTCGAAGCAGATCTCGTCATATTTCCTGGAATCATGGCCTAGCCTACTTATTTACGTCTTGGCGCTAATATGATTTTCGGATACCTCATCGGCTATACAAAGACCCCCCTTTTCTCGAATCTTTTCATAAGCTCTTTTGAGGTAGTTTTTTGGATATTGAACTGTGCCTCCAACACCCTAAAAGTGGAAGCAAATCTTGTATGAATTTGCGGAAGGCAAATAATTAATTAAGCATTTTCACAAAATACTAGATGTACATTTCCAATGAATGAATACTCCTTTATTGTATTACTCTTGCTCAATGATGTATAAACTGAAAGTATTTGCATATTTGGCTTAATTTCATTAACGAGTAGCTATGCCTAAGGCCCTTTTTGGCGAATGACTAGTGTTGCAATACTTCTTAAACAAGGGTCAAGTCTTGACTTTTTCTTGTCAAACATTATATAGCGTGCAATTTTCCTCTTACTCCGCTTGCCGTTATATTTTCCAAAGCGTCTGTAAAATCTATACATTTCATGACGCACTTTCACGTTATTATCGAATAGGTGATGAAAAAATTCGAAGCAGATCTCGTCATATTTCCTGGAATCATGGCCTAGCCTACTTATTTACGTCTTGGCGCTAATATGATTTTCCAGGATTTAGGATGAGGGGTAAATATATCTTCAAGTAAGCATTTTCCGAAGAGAGAAAGAGATTTCCAAAAGAACAAAAGAATGATCAAGAGATATCCATGAAAACAAAAGAATTGCAAGCAAGAGTTCACGAGATTCTCGGGAAGTGAACTGCCCAAAGAATACATGCTCGTAGAGAATATTTGGGGTTCTCGTAACTTTTTTCTTGCAACGGGGGTGGAGGGGGGTGATAACATTAAAGCAAAGAGCTCGATCTCAAAGTTTGTGATGTGTGGAGTATTAGGATAAGTTACGACTAAATAAATTAGATGACCTTCTTAAATTATATTAATGAAAAATTGCAAGAGACAATTGTTTAGATATACCTGGAGCACAATTGCAATCTCTGTCGGCCTGCAAAAAGAAATGCGAACCAGTCATAAACACTATGACAGTAACAGCGTTAATTTGTCACAAGAAACACAACAGTTTTCTATTTCAAAGAAACGCTTAGGAGAAACCTTTTCCTGACACCGTTTACTTATAATTCATTGATTCGATATTCTTAATTCATTGATTTGAGACTCAGTTGCCTATTTGAAAACAGATTATCCTAGGATATCTGGAATGGTTCTCGAGGCAAAATATTCTAAGTACTAAATGATTACGACAGTTTAAAGGATGCAAACACAATTTTCATGCCCAAATCAGTGTAGTAGCTTCTTAGTAAATGCTGTTATATCTTTATCATTTATTTTTTATCAGTTTATGCTTCTATCATACTGACAACAGCCTAAGTACGTAAGTCTAAGTCCTCTTTAATACAGCACAGGACATGATTTCACCAAATACAAAAATGTGCTGAATATTGATTTTAATTTACGCTTTTACGCTTGGTGATAGCAAAGCAGAAAACGGTTAAGGGAAGCCTGAAATATCTGCCACTAACGGTTTGATTGTTAGAGAGTCTAAGTAGCTGTGTGGACATTGCTAAAACACAGGCACGAACCAAAGATTTGTTTCCCAATATCTATATCAGGGTCGAAAGGAATATCCCAGCTTTATGTAATTAGGGAGGGTTGACTTGATCACTAAACCATGCATTAACCACGCAACTTTTCTTATCTTAGAGAACCATTTTCTAATCTATCAATGGCTCAAATTTCTTAACCAATTATTCTTTCGATAATTTCGTACGGACTCAGTGAAATTACTGTCAATAACTACCCGACGAAGGGCGACATTATGACCAAACATATCTTTGAAATTTAAAGAGAATCGACATCCATAAATGTGGCATATTCCAGATCTGTTTTTATCTGAGATGATGTCTTGTCTTTCGCTAATGAACAATGCATTGACTTTTTTGTGAGGAGTAAAGGACCGTGACAAATTGTATTGTGATTTTAAAGCAATTCAATAAGCTATTTTTCAAATTCCCAATATACCGGTGTCGATTCCCTTTAAAGTTTTCCTTTTCATTGCATTTTTTTACAAATTTTCTGATACATAGAAATTTAGCCTGGACTGAACATCAATTTAAACGCTCAAATGAACCCAAAAATTAGAATTATGTACTTGGAAATGACAGAAAGGAGATTCTCTTCTGCAATTGTAATTGAACTAAGTGTGTATCAACAAATCAGATTTTCAATAAAATGTTGAAAAGAGAACCTGCACTGGTGAATCTCTGCAATTCTTTCCACCCCATACTCCTTTATAAACATCAGGATTTGAAGCCTAAATGATTAGTAAACAAAAAAAATAATACAAGAAATCAAGAAAAGGACAGTTCTATTTAAAAGAGTTAGGGTTAAATCATACGATTATCTGTCGATAAACCATAGAAAAGGGTTCTAAGGTTATTGCACTCTGAAATAAGACTCCACTAAAAAACGACGTTGGCTAGAAAAACCCCTATTTAGCATTCATTGTGGTAGAGCATTTTTGAAACAGATCCAAACTAGTATGCATAGTGGGTGCGTTCTTTTGAAGCGAATCATATATATGCTTCGCTTTATTCATTCTACAAAGATGTGGAACCGAAGCAGAACAAAAAGAACTCACTGAACTGATTCGGTCTTTCAAGCAGATTTCAAGTTTCCAAAAAGTATTTATCCTTTTCCAGGTGGCTGTCAAAGCACACTTTGAAAAGCCACGCAAGACAAATCTTGACAAATTTGCTCCGCCTCCTCTTCCGCCATTTTGGAGCTAAGGATCCGACTCGATCCAGTCCTAAATTATCACGTAACTTAAGACGCACCAAGAAACAACAATGAACACCGAATCAGTTCCAAAAGAACGAAGAAGACTGTGTTGCTTCGGTAAGAAAAAAGCCAATTGCTACGAAAGCAATTCCCTTGATTCGGTTAGGAAAAGCGAAATAGCGTCGCTACTGCAATGAAAAGAACAGGAAAATTTCGAACCAAATTTTTGTTTGCTCGAAAAGAACGCACCCAGTATAAATAGTGTTAGCATAAAAAGAAGAAGGACACGATGGATATTGATGATATGAGGAATTTCTAAAAGGTGATCTTCCAAGTAAGTATATATCAGACAAACGCAAGCAGTACTGAAGTTACAGTATATCCGCGATCAGTGTATCAAAGGTTTTTTAAAGTAAACATGTGAGAAATGTATCTGCTCACAGCATAGTTACCAAAACCAAGCGGAATGTTCTGTTTCCAGTTACTATGACCAAGAATTCCCATTGTTGAATAGCTTGCTCCGTGATAAGAGTTCCTAACACGAATAAAAGCAGATGATATCATTCATCAGGTAACAGTCAAAGCAGTAGGATGAGATTAAACAGCTGTTTGAAAAATCAATGCCGTTTATCACAGCAATGCACAATATAACGTTAGGTATTCTCTAAATATGAAGTAGCATCTTAAATATAAACATAGGGGCTCTATGACTATTTGTGATTAACTGTTCTGGTTAATTACAGCTACGCCACAAAAAATCTGAAGCCTGTTGAAGAAAGAACATTTTCAAGAGCTCAGGAAACTGTGGGTTCCCGTGAGTCGTTGCAGCTGGATGACCAGGATGATGATGATGATGTTATTGATGATGACTACTCGCTTTGAACTCCGTCTCATTGCACATGCTAAATGATGATGATAAGAGGGTGGGTGGAGATGTGATGGCGATGCCATTGATTTGTTCTGAGAACCTTGAAATCGTCACCGCTCGTGGCCAAGAGTCTGTATCGGTGTAACGAGTTTCATTGAATAAAGCAATGTGGTAGAATGGTAGGTGGAATAAAAAATTGCAATTATTCATGCAACAAAGCTATAATGATTTGGAAGAACATCTAACCCTAAATTTGGCAGAGCCGGTCGCGGTATTATGAATATGTGCAGTAGCAGCTTTACCAATGACTCAAATGGCATTTTTGAGATGCTTTGTGTTGTTACGAATTTTCAATTCTTCCAAACGCAATTGACTAAGTGAGTCAGTCAAACATTGACCTCGCACCGAAATGTCAAATAATATATCAAGCAAAGAGAAACAAAGACCATAATAAAAATATAAATGTACCTTAAATTAATTATATCAAAGGCTCCTGTATATGCTCTTGCCATCATAATTGCCAAATCATTAGCTTCCGATCCACTGTTTACAAAATAACAAACCTACCAAAAGAGAAAAACATAATGCATTAAAATCAATAATAAAGTAAAGAAAAACATTACAAACGAACAGATTTGAGGCAATTGTATATAAAATGGACCAATCCACAGATTAATCAACGTGGAATAGAACTAAATAATGAAAACACACGTGAAAATTTGACAAACAAACGTTTGCTCAGGCAGATCTGATAATGTTCTCAAGAGAGCTTTGCCATTTCTCTTCTTACTTAAAAAAATTTTTACTTTAAGTTTAAACCAATCAAATTGTACAGTAGCATGACGACGTCGGCTTTTAAATTTTGAAGCGAAATTTCCTTAATACCAGTTCAAACGGGTTTAGATTATTCCGCCTATTTCGAATGTCAGAGAGTTCGAACTAGACTAATTACCTGAGTCGCAGTTATCGCTCATGAGACCGAGGCTAGCACTAAAAGGAGATTGCTCAAACTGGTAGATCAAGAAGTTTGAGCGTGCAGCAGATCAATTCAATAGCGATACAAGGACTCGCGTAATAAGTCTAAATTCGAGTGTTGGTGCAGAAACAGTTAGTTAAGCTTAGTTCACATCAGTGACAAAAGTTTAATCTCACTTAATGAGCTAAAATCCGCCAAGATTATCCGAAATTCACATATAAGATCACTTGTGTTCACATCAATGAGAATGAGAATATTCTCATTTCTTTAAAAGAGAATGCGAGACAGCAAGCGCTCTTGTAAGCAATTGTTAAATTGCATAATAAATTGTTAATTTCACTGTTTAAGGTATTTCAAATGATTTCTTTGCTGCGATTGCTCTGTTTTAGTTCCATGTAATTATATACATAGCGTAATTTTCAAACTTTATTCCTTAAACTGCAGAATTTTCGTTAAAAGCTCTTTGGTACACTTTTTTTGCAAGAAAAGTCCTTCCAGACGGAGAAACTCGTGATGGCGACAAGGGATTAGTATTTTTCCATTCTTCATTTAGATTATCAGTGAGATTAATTTAACCATTTTGATATTAATTTATTTCACTGATATCCCCACTGAAATTAAGGCAGCGAGAAAAATTTCGATGTTCACAGCAGTGAGGTAATGCATAATCTCACTGAAAAGTCAGTGAGAATATTCTTATCTCACTATTGCGATGAACAGCGGAATCATTTTCGGGCATACTTAAAAGCTTTTTTCGTCTGACCCTCCTCAGAGTATGAACGTCAGAAACAGACCGAAACAGTAGACTAAGGCGGAATTTATACCCAGATGCGGCTCGAAATGCACCAATCAGAAAGAACGAAAAGCTGAATTGGCATTGTGTTTTAAACACCAATCAGCTGGTCGGATACAGCGGGAAGACCAATAGAATTATTTGAAGAGTCCAAGTGTGAAAACGAACTCTTTCTGTCTACACAGAACCGGCCTTTTGGTTTTGATGTAGACAGGTTCCAAAACCCCTAAGTGAAACAAAGATCTTGCTTTGCTAATTTTTCTGAAAAAATCCTCGCTGTAATTTTCCGCACAAATTGGGTTATCAAGTAGATCTTGTCCTATGGCCGAATCATGTAGTTGTTTAGACCCACAGGGTGGTTGCTCTCTTTGCCGAAAATTATGCAGACGAATATTAGTAGGGACATGCTGCTTTATCCCATCATCCAATCACTGGGAAGTACGACCTACGTACCTAACGTTCTGACGTTCATACTCTGAGGAGTGTCAGACGAAAAAGGCTCTTAAGTATGCCCGAAAATGATTCCGCTGTTCATCGCAATTTTGAAGTTTTGTACAACTCAAAGACTATTCTTATCTCACTGGTGTGAACCATGCTTTATTTTGTCTTCAGTTAGTTTGGCAAGTTAAGAGAGAGTAGCAACATAGCATCGAACTGCATGAATCGGATGAAGACCTCGAACCGACTTGGTGGGTGGCTTGAACACTGTTTATATGGAATCGGATCCGAACCAAAAAAGTATTCGGATAAGCCTTACGTTTACACGGGACCTGCTGGATCCGTATAATTTTGGGGTAGCTTTCAGAAGTGATCCAATACGATTTTGATCCCATTAAAATCTGGTGTAAACGGGCTTTATCGGATCCAAAAAGTATCCAGAAAGGAAACGAAGTTGATAACAATGTTAAGTCGAGGACATTCTAAAATGACAGACTAAGTTCAGCTTTTCTTTCTTCGCCATCCTACTGAAAAAGGCAAATTTCTCTTCTTACTTGCTCTTAATGTTGCCTCGATTTCGAAGGAATCGCTTTCAAAATTAGAAAATACACTGTTACAGCATAAAACCAAGCTGAATTTGTATGAAAAATATTTGGCCTATCAAAAACTCTCTGGAAATATGGCACTATCAAGGCTTGTTACTTATCTATTTTAATTGAAAGTTTGTTATGTTCGAATTGCCGTCGTCATTTCTATTGACCACAGCTATGAGGCGAAATACACACAAAGAAAATCTCAGCAGATCTGACCCGTGTAAACGCAGACAATTTCGGATCCGATCCCGTGTAGACACTATAAAAAAAAGGGTTCTTAGCGGTAAAGTCGGTCAGTTGATATCGCTGAAATCAGTTTTTAAAACACAAAAACAAACAAATAAAAACAAAAAAGTTGTTAATCAAACCCACTTTATAGCAACACTGAATCAATTAAGCTTACTTTCAAATTTGCAGGCAGTTTTTCGGTGAGCCTCTGTGCATATTCATGAATTGGTGAGTGAAAATATATATTTGTTGTGTGCCATAATTTGTCAATTTGATCGTGTGCTGCTTTATTTACACGTCTAAAAATGATGCAGAAATAGTGGCCAATCATTTATGAATGAAGTTATATAATTTATTTAAGATGACACTGGAGAAAAGATTCTGTTTTTTCCTGTGCCTCCAGTGGGCTGCGTCTCTAAAAACCTCTGACAATGAAGTTCTTTCACGTCAAGTCTTGGTAAGAGAAAGGGCAAGGACGAAACACTGGCGCCTCAACAGAAGTAGCTTCGGAGCGATGAAACTCGCTTGCCTTGGACGGTAACTCATCCAGAAGAACGAAAACTCTGACTTCAAGCCTGCGCTTCGCTGTGGCTATAGTCACTCACGAGAAAGGCTAAGGGAGTAAACCCTGAAAGAAGTCCAAAGACAGAGTCTCCAATGCAGTTGGCTGCAATATACCTCAGCACTCTGGCTACTCCTGCAACAACATTGATACCATACTGGAACGCCTATGCTGTTCTGATGGATCCATCAGTGACGTGGAGAGGGGGACATACTTAATGGTTAATGGTTTGTCCTCCATAGCAACATGTCTAGGCAAAGTTCACAGTCTAACATTTCAACAACTTGAGAGGACATTCAAGCTTTGCTGCTAAGCACAGATCACAAGATTGGAAGGACCAGTTACCGGTCATAAACCAACGATTTATTTGCATACAGCAGGGTGCCAGGGGTTCAACTGGACATTTAACACCTGCCTAAAACTTTGCAGCAGTCCCAGTAAGTAAGGTAATGTCCCACCACAGCCCATCTTCTTAAGTGCATGGGGAATGGAATGAATGTCTAAAAATTCAAGCACGTAGAAGAAAAGAAATAAAAAGAAGGACAACTAATCTACCCTAAGACAAGGAACCCGGAACGTTAGAACCTTGTTATTTAGTGTCTCAGACCAGCAGACATCACCGAAAAGCAAGGAAGACTCCGGCTAGACGTAGCTGCCCACCAATAAACAATGTTGGCAGAATCGGGTATGCTGAAGGTACGTGACTATACCTGAAAAGCCAAGGGCACATGAAGTTCCATTTAAGCCTTTGAACTTGTTAGCAGAGAAGGTCTCTTCATGGATTAAACAAGATATTATGTCCTTTGAAGTCAAGAGTGGCGTTAAACAAGGATGTGTTCGACCTTTGGAATTTTCTTCTCAGTGTTACTAAGAAGGCTTTCGGGACAGCAAACTGAGGAAGTTATTTCGCATACACTATCGGATAGAGGGCTGTTCAACATCTCCTATCTAAGGCCCAAGAAAAAATTCGGAGGGTCATTATCAGAAACATGCGATTTGCTGACGACGCTGCAGATGCAGCCCATGACCAAGACGATCTACAAATGCTGACGGGTAACTTCTCTAGTAAAATGTAAAGACTTTAGCCATAGACATAAACGTAGACAGCTAAATTCTGGAAGTAGTGTACTTAACATAACTTGGCTCCACAATCTGCAACAATCCCTCACTAGACACTGAGGTCAATAAAAGGGTAAGAAGGGAAGCGAAACCTGAACGAATTTAGATAAGACAAGAGAAGAGACTCAACAACTTGTACCCCAGAGCTTAAGAAGCATACTTAACATCTCATGAAAGGACAGAAAGACGAATGCTGACGTATTAACAACAGCAGATATTACCAAAATCTACATCATCCCCAGACAAAGAAGAGAGCTATGTCAAGTGAGAAAAATGGATGATTGCAGAATACCAAAAGGCATTGTACGATGAGCAAGCACTCGGGAAACAACCAACTCGCCGACCCAAGATCCGTTTTATAGACGTCTGCAAAAGGGATTTTAAGGCCGTCGAAATCAATACAGAATCCAGGCAGAGCATTGCTGCAGGCAGATAAAAGTGGAGAAACACATCTCTTAAACTGGAGAGACAAAATTAAAGGTACCCATTAGCCATGTTTGAAGAATGAGATCAGCTAAGATCAGCCTGAGATAAGCCTAAACATAGTCGCTTGCAGTGTGGATAAATCTCCACAATTGTTCCCTGTGATTCTAGCTGTTTCAGGCTTTGTTCCTGCTTTCCCCCGCAATCGTCATTGATCCCCATTTAGTTTCAATTTGCTCTCGCTTGTTTGCGGTAATTTCCTTTTTTCTGAGTTGTTCCTCCATCTTCTTCAGTGATTCCCTGTTTGTTCCACCTTGTCACCTCTCGTTCTCATTTATTCCCACCGATTTCTACTTTGTCCCTTTTTTCCCCTCCGATTCCAAGTTATTCCCATTTTGTTTCAGCATGCCTACAATGGTTCCATTCAGTTCCGTTTATTCCCACTCATTCCACGAGTTCCCAGCTTTTCTGTTTGTTCCAGATTTTAGCGCATGCTGGCTAATGGTTTCCTAATGAGTTTGTTGTTCAAACTGATGCCAAATTTCGAAGACTCGGAACAACCTCTTCGATTGTTTTCATTGTATGCATTTGAATTGCAATTAAAATAATTAATCAACTCAATGATTGTTTAAATTGTGTGCACAGAGAATAGAAATTCCGATCTTATTGTTACAACATTCCTGATTCCTAGGTATCTAGGTATGTATCTTGGTCTATTTCTTCCGGTTTGCCGAAAACCCCTGCATAATGTTTGAAGAAGAATTCTTCAAACATAATTAAAGGTACCCATTAGCCATGTTTGAAGAATGAGATCTGCCCAGATCAGCCTGAGATTAGCCTATTAGCTTGCAGCTTGCAACGAATAGTGTAGAAGAATCCCCACTGTGTTCTTACTTGTTCCCTGTAATCCTAGCTGTTTCAGGCTTTGTTCTTGGTTTTCCCCGCGATCGTCGTTGATCCCCATTTTGTTACAACTTGTTCTCACGTCTTTGCAGTAATTTCCCTTTTCTCAGTTGTTCTTTTATCTTTTCTGTGACTCCCTGTTTGTTCTCCCTCGTCACCTCTGATTCCCACTTATTCCCACCCATTCTTACTTCTCTCCCATTTGTTCCCTCCGATTCCAAGTTATTCCGACTTTGTTTCAGCATGTTCCATTGGTTCTCTTCAGTTCCGTATATTCCCACTCATTCCACGAGTTCCCAGCTTTATTGTTTGTTCCAGATTTTAGCGCATTCTGGATAATGGCTTCCTAATGAGTTTGTTGTTTAAGCTCATGCCAAATTTTAAAGATTCAGAGCAACCTCTTCGATTGTTTTGATTGTATGCATTTGAATTGCAATTAAAATAAATGACTCAACTCATTGATTGTTTAGATTGTGTGCATAGAGAATAGAAATTCCGATCTTATTGTTACAACATTCCTGATTCCTAGGTATCTTGGTATGTATGTATCTAGGTCTATTTCTTCCGGTTTGCCGAAAACCCCTGCATAATGTTTGAATTCTTCAAACATAAAAAAAATTATGAAAAATGATCCAATTTACAGTTGTCGTCTAACTCCGGAAAAGTCACTAAAAAGCGCATGTTCGTCTATGCCACAAGACGTCTTTGCAGAAACTACATAAAAATTTCAGTCCATAATTTACAAATCTTTAGGCGCTGCTTTAGGCATTCTTTCTCTCAGGGCAGTTTAGGAAACGGGGCTTGGTGAAGTTTTTTCTCATTAACCTTCTCCCTTGGCTTTCAGGGATTATGGAAGCTTTGATCCTGGCTGAAGAAATATCGTTTATTGACCATCCATCTTTAAGTCACTGTGAAGACGCAAACACAAGCAGGTCACAATTGATAGAACATGGTTGCTACACAGCACGTGCGACGTTTTCGCGCCGTTATTGCTCTTCAGGAACGAATATGTAGCTGCGATACTCTATTGTAATATTTCATCTCACTGCATAAAACGAACAAATCTATATGCCTTCCTGTGGGAATTTCTTATAAAAGCCAACATTACCTTGTAAGGTTTCGGGACGAAGTCACAATCTGGCATTTTTGGGACATCATAGGTATCACCAGCAGGTTGCGAGGCATAACGGTAAAATGCCTTTGCAAGTGAAACTGGAAAACAAAGGAAAAACATATCTGTATGAAAAATTCAAAAAATGGTATTCAAACTTTTTCAGTTTGACAGCAAGAGACAAATGCCTCTTTGCAATACTGCATTCAGTGTTTTTCAGGTCAATAGTTTCGTGTTTACCAATTTTGCCATTGGTGAAAACGAAAACGTAGGACAAGAAAACTTTATTCTTTTTAGGAAGGTTTGCTGTCGCTCAAAACTTATCTCAAAACTTTTTTCTAGAAGAGAAAAATGAATAGAACATTTTTATAAAGTTTGTAATGTTTCTCCTGTCTTTCCTAGAGATCCTGAGTATCTCTTGCAAAGCCTTCAAGTTCTGTAAGAGATATTTTGTTTCAAAGTTTCTATAAATGTTTTCGTCCATAATGACAAAAGGGGGCTTTTTTCTTCAACGACCATCAAACATTCTGTTTGCAACCATGTTCAAACTTGTAAGGCAACATGAAATTGGCAGTTGCTGCTGAATTTATCATTATGTATATTTAGTCTTTTGACATTATGCTGATTCTTTATTTTTCAAGACTTTTTGCCATGTTTTCACCCAAAGAATTTCTGGGAACTACCCTGGTTCCCATACTTTTCCCACCTCTAAATGAAGACTTAAGACTTAACTCTTCATTTTTTAGGAGTTCTCTGGTAACTAAATGGGGCAAATTTAAAAGTTCACCACAGTACACAATTCATAGGAGTCAGCAAAGCCAGTGTTCTTGTTTTTTCCATTAGAAGAAAACACTAACCAGGAAATGAGCTGATCAGACTTGCTCCATTTTCGTTTAAGCACTGTTTAAAATTTGTGGCTGTGTTAAAAAGATGGAACCAGTATTAGAATCTGAAAATGTGAATCTGGGAATGGCATCTAAGAATAGACTGCTGGAAAAGGAATTTGGGAATGGGAATGTGGAAATGGGAATCTGTGGTCCAAATCTAAGAAAGGGAATTTGAGAAAGGGGATCCAATAATAGGCTTCTGGAAAAAGAATGTGGGAATGGGAATGTGGGAATAGGAATCTGGAGATCGGAATCTGAGAAAGGGAAATAGGCATTTCTTGTCCAGAAGCCTATTCTTAGATTCCCCTTCTAAAATTCCCTTTCTTAGAATCTTATCCCCAGATTCTCATTTCCACATTCCCATTCCCAAATTCCTTTTCCAGAAGCCTATTCTTAGATTCCCTTTCTAAAATTCCCTTTCTTAGATTTGGACCCCAGAAGTCATTTCTGATCCACAGATTCCCATTACCACATTCCTATTCCCAAATTCCTTTTCCAGAAGCCTATTCTTAGATGCTGTTCCTGATTCACATTTTCAGATTCTAATACTGGTTCCATCTATTAAAACAGAAATGAATTTTAAACAGCTGAAAATGTAATAGCTCCCAAGATTATCAGGTTATTTTCCCCTTTCCTGGTAACTTAGTGGTTTATAGCAAAAGTAGGGGGCTTGGTCAGAAAAATTTTTCTAAGGTTAAACTCCTCAACTTTGCCTACATTTTAGCCTCCCAAATTGAGAATTATGTCCACCCTCCCTTGGTCTAGTGACATTGTTTTGAAGATACAGAGAGAAAGGTTTGAATAATACCTAGCCCCCCTGGGGAATAATTTTGAATTTAATTTCAAAATGTATACAGTAGCTAATGGATTCTGTCAATCTTCAATAAGCCCCCAGGGGTTAATTGCAAAAATGAAGTTTACAGTGGGTGCTTATTCAAGGGGAGGGCTTATTTTAAAGTTCAGTGGTCCCAATGTGTTGTGGAAAGAATAGCAGAGAGATGTACAAGTTTCGTTTGTCTATGCTGGATAAAAAGTGCTCTATGCCATTGGCAGAGCGGTATACACAGAGGTAGGCTCAGAAAAGAAACATATCTTCGTTGTTACTCCGAGTTTCAGGCATTCATGCGATCATCAGACAACTGATTCTTTTACACTACACTACACTACACTACACTACACTACACTACATTACACTGTAGTGGAATCAGTTGTCTGATGATCGCATGAATGCGTGAAACTCGGAGTAACAACGAAGATATGTTTCTTTTCTAAGCCTACCTCTGTATAGCAGAGAGGAGGGGGTGTTTGGGGGGGTCTGGAAACCGTAAATCCGCTCAAAATTTGTTCAAAATCCGTAAAACCGTGCGATATTTTGAACAAATCCGTATGGCAAGATTCAAGTCCCCGTTTTCAAAAAAATTGCACAGAGAATCTATGAAAAATGTAGGTTCGTCAACATTTATTGTTCACTTCACGTTTTTGAGACGTTTTCCTCCAATAACAATTGTTGTTTTCATTGCGGGCTAACCTGCAGTTTCAAGGAGTCGGCATTCAGTACCAAAAACGCGAAATCTTAATAAAAAACCGGAAAAATTAGGCAGAAATGCCGTAAAACCGTTCACCGACGAGATTTGGATAACCGAAAAACCGCGTAATTTTTCGGAAGAAACCGAAAATCCGAGCAAAAATATTGGCAAAACCGTGTAACCGTAAAATCCAAACACCCCCTCAGAGAGATGTACTCTTTTATCAAAATCAGATGTTTGCCAATTTCCAATTGCTGATTATTGGTTGAATTGATAGTAGGCTGTAAAACATGTCAAGGACTAACTTTTTCAATGTGTTAATTAGTTGAAAGATGAATTATAGACAGCAACAAATTCATAAATCCTTTGCATAATTCCCCATGGGGGCTTATTCGAGGGGAGGGCTTAATTGCAAAAATGAATTCTTAGGTGAGGGCTTATCCAAGGAGGGGAGGGCTTGTATTTTGTTTGAAAGTGGTGGTTCTGTGGTTTATTCGAGGATTTAAAATATGGCCACTTGGTATAGATTAGCTTCCAGTCATAATGAAGTCACTACTTCAGAGATATTTCAAGAAATGGTCTAATCTGAATCTTGTTCTGGGGACCAGACCAATGGGGACATTTAAATATGTACAATAGGATGTGTTGTGGCCTAAAATTTTGGGGTATAAATCCCTAGCCGAAGGAAAAGTATTCTTAACCAACGCTAAAGCAAAGAGGGCGATCGATGCAAATTAATTTTTTGCCTGGAAATTATTTATATATCTCTCCTTACATTGAGATCTTCCTCGTCCAAAGATACATAGTCCTTTGTTACTGAATCGTATTGCCATTTCTCCTCTCTCCTGCCTGATTGATGATCCCTTGGCTTGCTTAAAAAACTACTGTAATTGCCTTCCTCCCACTCTTTCAGAAGAGTACGACTTGCATTGAAGGCGCTGTGCGTCGTGGTGTAATCCAGCTGACTCGTGGTGTCAGCACTCAGCAGCTCAGTGTGGTCAGGGTTCGAGCCCAGCCGCGGTAGCGTCACGGCCAGGGTCGAGGTCTCGATTAGTTAACCTACTACTGAGATCCTAGCGATTGGTGCTAAAACACCATTTCACCTTTCACCTTCACCTTTCACCTTCGTTGTACATTAGTTCAATGGTCACGTTGGTCTTTTAGGAAATCAAAAATGGAATGTTATTAAAAAGACCCGAAAGCGTTAGAAGAATTCAAAAACAAAGGAGAGATGGAAATTTGACAACGTTCATAAAATAAGTGAAATGAATACCAATACATCGCTTATGGAAATAGCAGAGCGTCTTGAAAAGAACATACAAAAAGAAAGTGACTGAATAAGGCCGTAATGAAGAAAAGCCATGGATAAACAATGACATAAGAAAAGAAATAAAGAAAATAAAAGCGTTGAACAGAATGAAAAGAAATGCTAAGTCCGAAGAAGAAAGGAAAGAATTATACGACAAATGGAAACATCGGAAGGAAAGAACCCAAGCGTTAATAGGAGAAGCAATGAATGAGCACTTAATAAAGATAACCAGAGAAATAAAGGAAAATCCAAATAAAAGCAAAAAATTATGGGAAAATATAAACAAACTGAAAGGAGAAAAGAAGAAATCGAAGATAAGGAAGGAATGGAAATAAGCTGATAATGACAATGGTGACAAATTAAATGAAGAAAAATCAAAGGAGGAGATGTTAAAGTTCTGGGAGAAAATGAAAATAAAACATCAAGAAATATGGACGGATAAAGAAAAGAATTATAGGAGAAAATCGAAAATGAAGTGTATAGAGAAGATTATGTATTCATGAGAGAGCATTTAGACATGGCACAACGAACTGAATATCCGTTAAGGCTGATGCAGAAACCTATAATACACATTATTTATAAAGTAAAAAGATATTAAACAAATTGAAAAGTGATATAGGATCTGGGCCAGACAAAATCGAACCAGAAATGTAAAAAAGCGTCGGACAAAAGCGAGACATGTATGAGGGGTACTTCGGGGGGGGGTCCCAATACCGCAATACCGGGCCAAAAAATTGCCGAATCCCGAATATCGCACGAAAAAATTGCAAAAAACCGCAAATTGCTGAAAACTAAAATATCGGTATTGTTAATGTGATTATGACACAGAACACCAGTGTATAAGAATTTGAATCCATATTTAATACATTTGTCCAATTTCTCCCTCCAGATCCGTAGTTGGGTCATGTTAAGCTGGACTAGCGAGCAAAGCGAGCGAAATTTGAGGGTCTGTGGGTTAGCCACCAGAAAAATTTTTGGGACCACGCCCTCAAGAATGCCGGGAAACGCCCTTTAGTGTGCCGGAAAACGCCCTATTTTTGATAAAATGAAAGAATATCCTCGTTTTGGCAGAGATGAAGCAGTCAATGAGGAGGAAAGAACTTAATAAGAGCGTAATTATAAACTCAAGAACCCAGGGTAAAACTCAAGACACAACATTGAGAGCTTTGAAAATTTTAGAAAATTTTGGTTAAAAACTGGTCCCGTGTATTGCTTAACTTGTTATTAAATGTCTTCTTGTTGTTTGTCTTGGAATTTTACCTGGTTAGAGTAAAATTCGTTTCAGACCGAATCTTGCTCCCACTGTATGCACCGACAAGGCTTCCTGGTGGTAGCTTAGTTGCCAGGGGCGCACATTAGTGGGATGTGGGTGTGACACCCCCCCCCCCAATACTTTGTCAGTCGGTACAGAAATTTTACCTTATTGGCAACGTCAGTCTAAAAATTTGATTAGTTGTTAGTCCAAAACATGGACAACTTTGAAAAGTTTGGACCAGGAAAGTTCTCAGGAATCTTCGAGTCTTTCTGTAAAGTTAGGAGTGAAGAACTGATTTATCTAACGATCACAATCGATCCAGGACAGTTAAAATTGAATTGGTCTCATGAGAATTGGAAAATAGTCAGTACGGGACCAACACAGCGTTTTAGACGAAAACGATGAACATAAATCACTATGGGAATGCGTATTTAGTGGCTTTGGGGTGCTGTATAACCACTCTGTGTGTGATAGCTAATAAGGCAAAATAATGGTTGGGCCTTCAAATTAAAGGCGTGGTCAATTTTTCAGGAGGCCACACCCTTATACCTTATCTTGAGCACCGGTCAGACAAAATTCTGGATCCGCCCCTGGTGACTTAAATCAAGATGCGTACACTATTTGCAGGGCTCACCGGGTGCCGGCCTTAGATATTCCAACATCATGGGAAATATAAAGGAATCATCATTGAAGCATAAACTGTACACATCACTGCAAACAGTGTCAGTCAAAAACGTCACTCACTTTTTCACATTTCAAGCCTACTGCATCGATGTTAAGTCGTGGAACCAAA
Organism: Chrysaora quinquecirrha; assembly: GCA_014526335.1. Lineage (NCBI taxonomy): Eukaryota > Metazoa > Cnidaria > Scyphozoa > Semaeostomeae > Pelagiidae > Chrysaora > Chrysaora quinquecirrha. The sequence continues at coordinate 106,995 of JACTAT010000231.1, read as the reverse complement.
AAGGACAAAATCGCGCAACGAAAATGTGAAATCGCACAAAAAAATTGTAAAATCAACTAAACCAAACGCAACCAAAATGTATCGTCGTGGAACAGAAATGTAAAGTCATGAAGTAAACAGAAAAATATCACAAATTACTGTCGAAAAAGTCATATCTTTGGCAGGTTCGGTGCGCCAGAACAATATACTGGTTAAATTTCACAATTTCACAATTCAATACATTAATCTTCTCCTCATTTCGACTTCATTTCTTGTATTGATGTCTGGCAACTCTTAAGTTTTTTCTTCTGCTATGGCTCTTAGCTGTTCCTTTCAAGGTTCTTAAAGTACCGAATACAGCGCTGTGAAATTTCAATACCGCAATACCGCCAGGTTTTTCCTTCAATACCGAAATACCGCGCATATTTTACCCCCGATACCGCAATACCGCAAACCCCGAAGTACCCCTCATGTATGACCAGTGTTAAAATAACGAACTCAGTAATTTAGAAAAATCCAAAAAAATGGAATTGCGAAGATGATTGGAGATAAATTATGAAGTTGGTTAGTGCTTTTCTATTGCTATGTAGGGCTAAAAGAATTAAGTTTTCATAAGCCATAGTATCCATAAATGTAATAGAAAAAATGAAATTCAGCATTTTATCGTATGGTTTACAAAATTTAATATGTCACCCTTCATTTTGATGATGGGTTTGTTCTCACAACCATATGGCAGCATATAGTGCAATTATGTAGAAAAGGTAGCCAAGGGTAGAAAATGGTCCCTCTGTACATTTTTTAACCAATTCACTTTTGAATATCTATTTTAAGAAAATATTCTAAAAATTGGTCAGCCTAGCCAAGCTACCATCATTATTTGCCATCGTAAGGTGATTGGAGAGGTTCGCGTACGTACAGCGTCATGTCGAACGAAAACGTGAGTGCCATTGTTCAGGTGTTTGGATATGTGGGATGAAGTTGATTGCTCTCGAAGTGCAATAGGTTGTAATGGTTACACTGCGTGTTCGTGTTGAACACGACCAACATTGACCGGGCTTTCAAAGAGGCTTTCAAAGTGCAGTGAAATCTTTCTACCATTCCATTAGCGCAGGGTTGAAAAGATGCTGTGCGAATGCGTTTGATTTCAAGACGTGCAGTAACAGATTTGAAAAGAGAAGATTCAAATTGAAAGACACGATCAGTTGTGATTGTAGATGGTATGCCAAATTTAGAAATCCAATGAAAGGCTAGAAAGAGTCGGAAAAAGTAAGGTAAGTGGTAAGTGCTTGGTGATGGTATCAATAGTCAAAGGAAGTTTAGACATGAAGTCTTGTATTGGAATTGGACTAGTGCGTCTTATTGTCATTGCCATTGTCATTGTCATTGTCATTTTCATTGTCATTGCCATTGTCATTGTCATTGTCATTGTCATTGTCATTGTCATTGTCATTGTCATTGTCATTGTCATTGTCATTAACATTAACATTAACATTGTCATTGTCATTGTCATTGTCGTTCTGGTTGTGGTTGTGGATGTGGTTGGTATTATTGTTATTGCTATTGTCATTGTCATTGTCATTGTCATTGTCATTGTCATTGTCATTCTCATTGTCATTGTCATTGTTATTGTTTTCTTCATCGTTATCCTTATCCATATCTTTATCATTCTCTTAATCGTTATCTTAATCGTTATCCTTTTATCCTTGTCTTTATTGACAAGCCTGTGCAAGGATGGGAACCAGAGAGTATTGAACTTTGATCTGCTTCTGCTTCCCTTTTTGTTTCCCTGTGGTATACAGACAAATCTTGTACTGTGCTGTCATTTTGCATCATTTGGGTCACCTGGACCTTTGGCCAGAATGCCTTGGTTTGGAAATCTTTATATGTCCAGTGCTAGATAGCAGGCGCATCCATATTGAATACGATGGAGGGTTTGTCAAGAAAAACAGGCGGCCAGATTGATGGTAAGATCTTTTCACTGTGATCGCTTATGGGCTGCTGCGTCAAACCCGATTTCTACCTAGTTTCGAAGGAACCGAGAGCCCACCTCATCGGCCTAAAACATAATGTTTGATCAATGCAATTCAATAAAAGAAGATACAAGATAATGTGATAGATTTATGATGTAACTGTAACCCGAGACTGACTGAAATAAGGAAATGGACATTAGGTAGCTACTCATGATTCAAAGGGTAACAGTATTCATCACAATCCAGCCTGCACTTGCAGTGTGTGGCAATTATTTTATTGCACGCATGAGGAAATTCGCAAGAGGCAGATGTGATGCACCCCAAAATTTGGGCCCTGCATGCCTACCTATCTATAGCAATGTGAATAAATATCCATGTAAAATCATGTATTCTTGTATTCTTGTATTGGCATCAAACGCAAGCTGCACCCTGGAAAATCAGGATGTTTTCCTTGAACGCACGAGATCTCGTAGAGTTCTACCATGCTCTGCAGCTCAGACTGGATCTCTATCAATCAGCTTCTTCATCATGAATATGATATTTATTAGCGATAAGGTTTAAGTATTTTATAAGGCCATTAACAGCCCAGACTGGTGCAGTGGGCCATTGTTCTCTTCTTAAAACAATTGGAGGAAAAATGTTTTCTACTGTTTTCAACAAAATCACACTCCAACGTTCTTCAGCATGCATAGCAAAGTTTCTACACATGCTTGGGTTAGAGAGTCATCATGCTGTGCGAGAATCATTTGTGAAACACATGCTCCATGCTCCTTAAGCAGACTTTTCTCTGCAGGATGGAAAACCCAAATTGACATTTTTTGCAAGGGCTTGTTGCACAGCACAGCATGCCAGAAAAACAGTTTTGGCAAATTTCACAACAATTTTTTCTGTCACCCTTCACCCATGCATTTAAATAACATAATTACGTAAGTATGAGGTCCAACAAACTATGGCCCGATTTACACAGTTGCATTTTCCAAGTTGGATGCATTTATGGAATAGCTTGTATGTGTTTTCACTCCTCTGTACTGTTCACAATCAGGTTAAATCGTTGAAAATGCAAGCATTTACGAAATTTTTAAAATGGTCTTGCAGAATGGAGTCATTTGAGACCACAAGTTTTTGAAAAATGCATTTTCCCTTCCATAAAAATTTTAAATATTTGTAAAAGTTAAACCCACCTAAATCCAGCTGAACCCAACTGAGCCCACCTGAACCCAGCTGAACCCAGCTGAACCCACCTGAACCCAGCAGCGAAAACCTCTGAACCCAGCTGCTCTCACCTTAGAACAATAAAACTTGCTAATAGGTTGTAAAAATGCTTTCGGGAATAACCCTGTTTTTCTTGTTTAAGAATCAGGTTTCTCTTGAGGATCTCAGGAGTCTAATTGTGGAGGTTTAAAGAATGGATCAAAATGCAGTCATTTTCATTATCAAAAGATCTACGAGACTGCCAAGAACAATTTTTTGATTTCTATCAAAGGTGTATGAAAGTGTAGCATAAGGTCTATTGAGTGAATGAACTTCAGTCATTCAGAATCTTGTATACCATCTTTGGAAATCCTATTTCTTTACGGAAAACCCAAAGACATTCTGTCGAATTTATGGAAGTCTCGTACGAAGGGTAATCCATTCCTCAGAATCACGTACAAATTTTGCTTGGATTTTATTGTTTTCAGAAATCCTTTTGTTTCAATGGATTTCTCGAATGGTCCTTGAGTGAAATGCCCCTCATTCTTGTACATCTTTCTGAAATTTCCATCCGAGTGAATTGCCCCTGGAAATCATTTTTACATTTAAAACATTGAAGTAGAACCTTACTTTTGAAAAACTCAGAAAACTGAAGATAAATGGGGGATGCGCTTAAATGCAATTATTTCTTCAACAGATACAGTGGAATTTTATCATTAAGATTTTGTAAATATTTAGACAAAATAAAACCGTCAAACAAAACTTCTGTTTAGCTTTATTCTTTCTAGAAAAGCTCAAAGAAGGTTAATAAAATCCTAAAATTTGATCAATTCTTTTAAACCTGTACAAATAGTCCCCTGAGTTACTCGAGAGAAACCAGATTTGTAAATGAGAACTGGGGTTGTATTCCCAAAAGCATTTTTACAGCCAATTAACAAGTTTTATTGTTCTAAGGTGAAAGCAACCTGGTTCAAAGCTTTTCCCTGCTGGTCTTAGGTGGGTTCAGTTGGGTTACTGCTGGGTTTAGTTGGGTTACTGCTGGGTTCAGGTGGGTTCAGGGGGGTTCAGCTTGGTTAAGGTGAGTTTAACTTTTATAAATTACACTTGGGACGCTTATGATTTGCTCTATGTAATGGTCTTTTTATTTGATCTTCAAATCACAAGGAAAGATTGCCAAACCATTGTATTTCTAGGTTAACAGTTTCATTCATGTCTAGGACTATAGGTTTATTTATCCTTAGGTCATGCAGATTTTATCATAACTCAGAGACTTTTGTTTCGACATAAATCTCTCAGTGTCATTCTTCTCTGCTATTAGATAATCAGTCGGCACAGCAGAAGATTTTTTTCAATAAAACATAAAAATTCAGATGACCAACCACTTATAAGCCACTTCTCGTATGACATGTTTTAAAATTATTTCATCTCAAAGTACAAACAGTTTCAGGGGCATCTCCACCATTCAAAATTATGCTATATTACATTATTAAAGAATTCATTATTTCTCAAAACTCAAATGATCAGTAGCAATTAGGGTGGTGCCTTCTGTGAAGTTCTCAGAAGGACTTGCTGTGTAACCAAAATGTGTATAAAGCATAACCAATAGGACTTCAGACAATATTCAACGAGGCTATTAGCACTTCAAAGCAGACAAGGCAAAGCAAATCATGTAATGAAATGTAACAGTCTGCAAACAAACACAGGTAAATTTAGTATGCCAGTTAAGTCGGTTTTACAGAACAGAACTGTGAACCCAAATAGTTCGAAACAGTTGTAGTGTTTAATCGTGCACCATACTTGGTGATTAGCTCAAAGCCAATAGCGATATGAATACTCCGATGCAGATTTGGAATGAGCGTATAAGACTCAAATGATGCTTTCCTACTCTAATAGCTTAGCCAACCCCAAAGGAAACTTATTTCATTAGTCCTCGGATGAACAAAACATCATCATGCGCAGAACAATGAAAATGATGCAGAACAGTTCAGACAGGTTAAGTACATCGTGTTGAATAAAATTGTATGTAATCTTTCTTTTTTTTCATTTACCAGAGATTGTTAGTGCATTAATTGATGCAGCATTTGACAAAGATCCAGATGTGAGGAAAGACATTTTGAGGTCCTTATGTGACCTTGGAAAGCGTCAACCAATTCTGGTTCTCAGCTTTTGCAGTTCATATTTGAACAAACATCAGAAGGTATGTATGCGTATATTATCCCTTTTCATATTTGAATATGTGACAATGGGCTT